>JARFJB010001443.1:0-435000 GCA_036346205.1 Vesta saturnalis
TGCTACATGTGTATGAGAAAACCCCTGAAAAACCTCACACAAGGTAGACGGTAACGGGAATCGAACCCATTACCTCTCGAATGCTAAGCAGGTCGTGTCACCACTATACCAATTCGGTTCATTTAGAGGGATTTTAGCGCCTTACATAGGACTAGTAAGGGACGATGGTCTAGACCGTGAAAATATATTAATAACTCTAACCAAATCAGTCGATTTTGTGTATTACTACTGACGAAAATAACTGTAGTTGTTATTGAAATGTTTATATTGTATAATTTAAATATACAAATACACCATTTAAAAAAAAAAAAGATAAGTATTTTAATATGTGTAATAATGGTCAAAGTTTACATTTTCATACAACGTACCTTTTGTTGCGAAAAATAGTAATCCCTCTAATCTACCTCAGGGACGCCTAATTGCAGATTTTTGAACACATTTATATCGCAGTGATGATGATGAATGACAAGCTGATTCAGTTCAAGTTCAACAAAGTTTATTAGAATTTTTATAGTACATAACAATATATAGTATTTCCAATACGTATTATAAGATATAATAAAATAAAATAAGTAATATTGTATTGTGTAATGTTGTTGGTGCGCTGCTCAGGATTCTTCATCCTCTTCAGCACGTGGATTGTGTGGTCATTGGGATTCGTGATTGTGTGGTATGCCTGTTGACATCATTGTGTTGAGATTTGTGGTATTTAAAAAAAGCGTTGTAGTGGTTGGTGATGCTGCTGGTGGTGTAGTTGTAGTGTGGACTGTCCTGTTGTCGCTCGATTGTGGCTGATGCTGTTGGTGCTGTGAGTATCTGAAATAAATAGAAACATGTGTTAGTTGTGTGAATACATTATCGGTGTTAACAGAACAGAATTAATGAATTGTCGATACTGTATACTTATCTAGGGCACCAGTCTTCGCTCCGGACCTTTGTATGATTACCCGAAAAGGGCAACCGAATTAATAAATTGTCGATACTGTGTACTTAGCTAGGGCACGAGTCTTCGCTCCGGACCTTTGTATAATTACCCGAAAAGGGCAACCACCTTTGAATCGTGTATGAGGATCACTCCCCACAGGTCCATCGCAGTTTGCGCCTGAGCGAGCGCCACTGTCACCTTACGATAACAGGTAGGGCCTTCTCCATATCGAGACCTTTGAGGAGGCCCAATATGGCGTCGAACCCTAAGGCGGATTAGACAGGCGGGGTAAAGACAATGGTGGGAGCCGTTCTCGGTACTTCCGCCTTCTCAACCTTGCCTACTGTCGCTCGGGCGTACCTGACGCCGGTCGGGTTGAAGAAGGTACTTCCGCCTTCTTACGTTGTGGAGGCCGAAGGAACTTCGGGCAGTCCCTGTAGCTAGCGGGGTGGTCCCCACCACAGTTAACACAGTTAGCCCGGACTGTGCGAGGTTTCGTGCATTCACTGGAGTGGTGATTTCCGGCGCACTTTACACAGCGTGCTGACGCCCTGCAGCAACGCTGTGCGTGACGGAAACCTTGACACCGGTGACACTGCCCGATGCCAGATTTCCGCCGCAAATCCTCTACAGTCACGTGGAGGAGGGCGACGTGCTTCACCTCCCGGATCTTCTTGTTGTCTTCCTCGGTCGGCAGCTCTACCATCACGAGGGGAATTGGGCGTCCTTGCAGCTTCATCCTGTAAACAGAAAGTAGATTAATTTTTTGCATTTTTAGCTCTGAGCTAACGTCAACCTCGGTTAGTTCTACGGGCACGCCACGTATCACCTCCTTAGTCAACCGCTCGCTGTTTGCCTGATATACCTCATACCATATACCTCATGATATCCATATACCTCATCAGCCTATCTCTGTCCTGGAGTGAGGCAGGCTGAATCCGGATTCCCTCGCTGAAGGCCTTGGCTCTCGTGAAGGCGATCCGTTGTCGGTCCATTTCTCGGGAGAACGCGACTCAGTTCTCCTTCTAACGAAGGATTACCGGAGGCACTTTCTCCCTGGTGTCTTGTGTCGTCTGCAGGGCTATCGGTGAAGGGTTCCAGGGCCTGGAATTCGTTTTACGTGGGCGGCGGCGTAGATGGGCAAACCTTCGGGGTTTTCTTCGTCTTCTTCTTCTGCAACACGAAGTCGTCGGAGCTGGTAGATCCGGGGCGGGCCTCTTCTTCGGTGCTGTCGGTTGCGGCTACGGCGGCGGAGGTGGCCGGCGTGTCTTCTAGGGGAGTGATGCCTTCTAACGGTGGCGGTCTCGTCTTCTTTTGCCGCCTCCTCTTCTGTGCGGTGGCGGCAGGTGGCGCGTCGTTGCTCGCTCTCTCGAATGGTAGATCGAGCAGTGACGGTATCGCTGGCGGTATTCGGAACTCCTGAGACGTCGTCAGTGACAGCTCTCCCTGAGCTGCCCGCTCCTCTAGGAACTGCTGGTAGCAGCGCCTGTTGTAGCCCGGCTCCAACATCGTGAAAATGACGTTATCTTTTTTTCAAATAGACTGGCTAGTCTTTTATATAAAGTTAACCTTTTCGGATCGAGATCTCAACCTTGAATGAAGGTAAGCTGAACAAAGGGAGCAGTGAAAGTGTAGGGTTTTCAAAATTAGTGTTCTAGACGCCTAATGAGGGATTTTCGCAGAAAAGCACAACTTCATGTAATGTAGGTTAAGTAGTTAATTATAACAAATAATTCAATTTTGAATAACGTTATTTATAAAAGAAAAATAAGATTAAATATTCTGTGCTAAAACTTTAGTAATGTATGTAATTAAGTGACATTATCATGTTATCAACTTAAATATTTTGTATAGTTTTAGACTTTATATTAATTGCGTTTCCACTTGGTGAAAGGAAGAAATGTTGATAATTATACTTAATACTTCGCTCGGTATTATTGACTAGTTCAACTTCAAAGTTTTGTATAATTTTGACCAATAGTACTTTAATTGAAAGCATGGCAAATCTAGTAGCTAACAGTATATTATATATAAAGGACCAAAGTGCAGCATTTAATCCCGCGAGTGGGGTTTGTTGCCTCGAGGGCGAAGTCCGAGGGCAACAACCACTCAAGGGATTTAGGCACTTTGGTCCCGAAGTATATTCGCTATTTTTTTCACTTCAAAAGTATTTATTTTTATGTACAATAATTCCAAATTTGTTCGTGCCAATGTGACAAATTTGTATAAAATTATCTAGAAATCTTGCTATTTGAAAAAAAACAGTCGGTTAGCATGGGACTTAGTAAGTAGAGGTAGCCATATTTGAAAAAAATGTTTCAAAAGGGTAATAAATATGTACGACGAATTTGATCTAAAAAAAGCCGCTGAAGAGGCTTTAGAAGATTTACTGCCTTCCAAATCTCGTAAAATTTACGATAAAGAGAATGATATATTTTTAAAGTTGTGCTGTGAAAAGAAAATTACAAATTTTAACGAAGATGCGTTGCTGGTATTTTTTAATGAAAAGGTAAACAAATTTGCTGCTTCTACACTGTAGGCCCAGTATTCAATGTTAAAAACTATGCTTAACGTTAAACATAATGTTGATATAAGTAAATTCCACAAATTGACGACCCTTCTGAAAAGGAAAAATTTTGGTTACAAAGCGAAGAAGTCAAAGGTACTAAATATTGAACAGATCGATACGTTTCTAAAGGAAGCTTCAAATGACACATTTTTAATGACAAAAGTGAGTATGTCTAAAAATCAGCACTCATATTTGGTGTGGCAGGGGCTTGTATAGGACTTGAATTAGTCGAATTGTCAATTAATGATGTGACTGATTTGGGCAACAGACTTCTTGTTAACATTAGAGCTAAGAAAAATGGAACAGAGAGGAACTTCGTTGTAAAAGATTCAGATAAAACTATTATTAGTTATACAAAAATCTGCAAGAAATATATGTCATTGAGAAAAGCCAAAACTCCCCATTCAACATTTTTTGTTCGCTACGTTGCAACCTGTACGAAAGAATATATTTGGAAAATTGCCCCAGAATGTTGTAACATTCTTAAACCTACCAGATGCGTTGTTATATACAGGACCTTGTTAGCGGCGAACATCTGCATCACTATTTGCTGATTCAGGTGCGACTCTTGACGTTTTAAAAAGACATGGGGGATGGAAGTCTGCAACTGTTGCATAAGGGTAGATGGAAAACTCCCTGAATAATAAGCACCTTATCGCCGACAAAATTTTTGGAAGTGGAGCTACCTCACTCCCAAGCCAATCTGAACGGCCCACAGGCACTGATTCATTTGGAAATGCGTTCAACTTTACATCCAGCAGTATCGTCTCGGAAATCATTCGTCCGATATTTATTAATTGTAATAATATTAATGTTAATGTTTCGTAAAAAAATTAATAAAAAATATTTGAAGTTTGACATCTGTAAATGAACCCTCTAGGGGGTTCAGTCCATATTTAATCCCTAGGGAATAAATGACCCACTTTAGTCCCTGTAGACAGAGACTAAAGTATCTATTTTAGTCTCGGAAGTGCAAAAAATTATAAATACTTATATGCGTTTATAAAAATGTAATTATTACGTATAAGCATTACCTATGCAACTGTGAGGTCCAACACCAAATGGAATATAGGATCCAGGTATGATATTATGTTTATTTTCGGAAGAAAATCGTTCTGGATCAAACTTCTCAGGGTTTGGAAAATATTTCTTATCGTGGTGCAATGCGTACACTGGAATTAAGCATGCCGTACCTTTCTCGATTATTATTTTTGTGTCCAGTATTCTGTAATTTTGAGTGCAAACTCGATCTATTGTAGGTCCTATAGGATGTTTACGCAGTGATTCTATTAACATACGTTAAGTTTTAATAATAACACATTAACAATATTAACCTGAAACGATCATATCAAGGTAAGTCATTTCATTTAAGGCATCATATGAGACGTTATTATGCTTTGTCAATACTGTTTGTATCTCATTCCTTAATTTTATTTGTATTTCACAATTTAAGCACAATTCAAGTAAAGTGAATGACACGCTACTGCTTGAACTTTCAAATCCACCAAAATAAAGTTGTAGAGTTTGAGCATTAATTTCATCAGCACCTAAAACGTAATAAAATTATTTATCAAAAAAATAGTAACTTACTAAATATATTAGTATCTTCATTTTTTTCAATTTTGATTAATGTATCTATTAAATCACCACGATGATATCCAGTAATTTTTCTTTCCTTTATTATTTGTAAAAACAAGTTTAATAATGAAGCTTCTGCGGCAGTATCAAAAAATGTTAAGCTAAACATCTTAGCTAAACTTGGGAAGAACATAACACAAAATGCATTTATACGTCGGACAAAACTTAACTTTGTAAGTAACTCTGACATTAAATAAATATCTGTGCTACCCTTATTTAGAGAATCGGCTGTGAAACCAAATAAACACATCATTAATACGTCCGTTACATACATTTGGAATATATCGAAACATTTTATGGTTGTATTTTGCAGGTTTTCTTTTTCTATATACTAAATTATCTCCAACACCCACCATCAATTCTAACATTTTTTGTAATTTACTTAAGGAAAATAATGGAGAAAGATTTTTTCTAATTGTTTTCCAGGTTTCATCTTTCATGAAAAACAAGATGTTTGAACCTATTTTATCGTAGTTGGGATTTCCACCTATTCTATTATAGAAATAATCATAATCTTTAATTAAAATATGTTTTATTAATGGTGGATCTTGTTACACGTCCAAACCGCACTAGGCGTCGTGTGTGCTTACTAATGTAAGCGGGTTGCCAAGCCAGCTAACAGGGAGATGGGCGTGGTCGAAATAAGAAGTAAAATGAATGATTAATACGCTCAAACACCTTACACCTATACTCAAACAGCTCAGTCCGGGAAAATATGTCTCCAGGCGCCACCACAATCGAAACTTTGCTAAAATAATTGTCTTAAGCTGGGTGTTAATTAACCCTACTTAATTGTGGAAAGTAGGATTGTGCTTACTCGGTAAACTCTTACACGAGGGTCCTAAAACAAACACTCGTCCCAAACAATTCAACTCAAACTCAAATATATTTAGTACTACCCAGGTTATTAGAAACTTTTTGAATACACCTCGTATACCAAAATTTCCAAAACAAAATTTATCACTCAAATTTAACTGCATTCACGTAACCGACAGTTATACAAAAAAACTGAAATGCACGGGTCGTCACAAACTTCCTGATTGTACCCTGTACATCCAGAATACCAAAGTTATAACACGTTAACTGAATATTTTCTACGTATCCGTCGTATACATATAAAGTTAAATCTCTACTTATTAATGCATAAAATAGTTCTTCATTCAATGGTCGATAATTAATTTTTAAAATTCCTAACCAAAAGAAAAGCAATGTCATCGGCTTAATAATTGTTCCTTTATGATACCTCTAAATCGTATGGGACATTCGTAAATATGTAAGTTCTCAAAACTCCATCTCTTAGGTATACTTAATGAAATTTTTAAATCAACGGCTGATCCGTCATTAGTGTACTGCGTTAAACGAAACTAACATGAAAATCTTCTTTTTACAATTAACCTGGCAAATATAACCTTTCAGGTTGTTCATTAATCTTAAAACCAAAATATGCAAAGTCTACATTTAAATTGTCGAAAACTAGGTCACCAATTAAGTAAACGTCACAAATGTGTCTCATAACTGGCTAAATAAACAACAGAATAAAAGTTAACGATAAATATATATTGTTCTGCACAAAATAATAATAAAAAAAACAAATGTTTACATACACTACAACAGCGTGGTTGAGAAACCAACCCACCACATCACTGTCAATACAGATTTGCGTTTCTGCAAAAATTCTTACTACTAAAACCGCCAATACAACATAACTCGAGATCGATTACCTTTTTCCTTCAACACTAATTAATTAAAAAATTACACACAATACGCAAATAAAACTAACCAAAAGATAATCGTGCTCAACTGAGTTTTCAAAGTTCTTAAATGTAATTCTTACTTAAAGACTGTCCATTCATCCTTCGCTTTTCTTTCTTCTCTCTTCCCGTAAACCAATTATTTGTAGTCCATGTGTATCCTTAGATTGCCTGAAGGCAGATAACAAGTACTCCACAATTTCACAAACACTTATTCCTTTCGGTACTCGCGAATAGTCCAACTATACGAGGTTATTACTCCAATAAACCGTAATAATCTATACACGTTTGGTTGCCTCTATAAAGTTTCTTGCAACTTTTAGGTCAATTTAGCCCTTCCTTACACAAATAAACTTTTAATGTCATATAAAATTACTTTAACATTGGCTCAATTTACTACGAATATTTCGTTCACTTAAAGGTGGTCCCATAAATAATTTGAACTAAGGATCATTACAAGCACACGCGCCGCACTCAACACTATAACGTAACAACTGTTATTTTATTATAAATCTGCTTACGCACTTTTTTTTCCTTGAAGAACAAAAAAAACCATAAACCGATTTTTATCTTCAATCTCAGTTTTATTGTTTTATTTATGAATGTCTTATACGATTCATCCCCTTTTGGGTTACGCAGTTGTTTAAACAATGACTGCCTTCAATATTATTCACAAATATAACTCCAACTCAACCCATTCTGCGATCCCACTTCACCTCGCGCGCGCGTCTTCCACCGAACTCTCACCGACATCCACCAAAAGTAAAAACCAAAAAGCAAAAAGCCCTCATCAATCTCTGACTTTCCGATTTATACCTCAAGCCATCCATCTTTAAGCATGTCTTCCTTCCTCGCTATATTCACCAATGGTATTCACTCAAACTTTCTTAGTGCCGACTGATGCTACCCTCTGCACAAACACGCTTGTAATTACCATACATCGCCATGTTTGTTCTTGCAAATTTTACAATTACTTTATGGAGAAGCCATTTCTCGTCATCACATTCATTCAGTGGCCACTCTGGACCATTACACAACTTTCAACGTTTATCTCTCACATGCGCTCATCCTCCTTCCGCAACATTTGCAAAAATAAGAACAGTCTAAGGTTTCAAATCCCATATACGTACATGTATTCTCAAAACTGATTGCACAACATTACGAGAACTTTCTATAATCAACAATTAAACATACCAAATCTTTCTCTACATATTTCCTAAAACATTCTATACTTATACATTCACATCTTCCGGCCAAGATTACTCCTTTATCCTCCAACATTCCATTCCTTATTCAGTAGTCAACAGTAGCAAAACATTATCGTCCCATCGACACATTTCTCTTCACATTTACATTCATCAGAATCTATTTATTCCAACACCAATGTCTCTATAACATTCAAATACACGTATCTGCATACTGAATGATATTTCTCCAAAATTGCCAGTGGCGTATCATCCACCCACATACATTATGCATATACCCAAAAAAAAAATTTTTTGTTCGTTCAAACTTAATACACCCGTACTCAAAACACGTAATACACGTCATTATAACATCTTACATACAGGGTGCGTCAACACAACCTTACAATCTTTCAATAGTAAACAAGACCTAAATAGAAAAAAATCCGTAATATGAGTCATTTGTGGACATGTACAAATCTTGAAAGAAGTAAGCAACAAACATTTTTTGTTTTATCATAGGTAAAATATTTCTAAATAATATTGTAGGCTTGGCATATGGAATATCTATATTTTTCCAGTGGTTGTTATTTTTTGTTAGGTATAAATACAAAAGTATAATTATCAACGCAACCGTAACCGTAAGAGGACAAATCATCTGAAATAAAATAAATGAGATTAATATTTTAATCGGAGATATACGATTTGCAGATTTGCTTATACTACTACAATATAAACATAAAAATTTAATATTTATCTGTCCCTACTATTTTCAAGAAAAAAAAAACGCCACTTCTAATACTTATAGTTTTGTTTAAACAAAGCCTATAACATTTAATGCTACTACTTAGATAATTACAATAATAAAATTACGCAGTATTAAAAATACGAATGAATATAAAGTACCTACGCTGGCAATAACCGAGCAACTTAGTGTGTAGGGTGGCCAACTAAGAATGCGAGGTACTGTATCTGGGAAACTATCCATCGCAGAGGCTTGCGTAAAAAAAAGTTATTACTAAAACCGCCAATACAAAGACTTGGAAAATATTTTCAAATTTCTGAAATGGCCGCTAGGGGGCGCAACTGCAATCTTGAATCTAAAAAAGTGATGTTTCTGTGAATTCTGCTATATTAACCTAATAGAAAAATAACTGATCTTTAAAGTCGAGGATAATCTGAACTTTTTTTGTTTGTCACTTTTTGACGTATGTCTAAAAATAAAGTGGTGGGTGGTATTCGAAGGTTTCCTTAAATAACCCCCTGTATCTTCGAAACGGTTAATCCGATTTTAACAAACTTGGGCGAGTTGAAATGAGCTATTCTTGGGCTACAAGTGTTATATTTATGTTATTGTTAGGTTCTCATGTCGACGCCAGAGGACTTTGTTCGACATTCCGACAGAAACGGTTAATTTTCGCAAAAGAATTAAATGCGTTGGTATGACTTTTTTTCATGAACAAGTAGCTAAATGATGCCTAAACAAGTTCGCGAAAATCGCATCTCGATATCTTGTTCCTAACTTAAAATATCGGCCAAAGAAAAATTTATACGAAAATCCCTTAAATTTTAATTTTTTTAACTATATTTTTCTGGAATTGTTTCTATTATGTAAGGTGTGGCCCTAAAAAGAACCGATTTAAAGGAGGAAGGTTTTTAATGCCCCCGTGAATGCTGACCCTCACGCTCTATGCATTGCTGAAGCCTCTCATGACTAGACAAAACTGCAGCTTCAATTTAGGCTCTCGGGATGTTACGTATTGCGTTACGAATCCTGTTGTTCATATCTTCTCTAGTAGTAGGTTGAGTCCGGAACACGACGTTCTCTAAACGCCCCCATAAATAAAAATCGAGGCAAGTTAAGTTTCGCGATCGCGGAGGCCATGGAAACCGGCTTCCTCTTCCAATCCACCGCTGTTGAAATACTGCATTAATATACTCTCGCACATTAATAGCAATATGTGCTGGGCAACCATCCAACTGCAAAAACAATGTTTGCCTTGTTTCCAGAGGCACATCTAACAACAACGGTAATTGATTGGCCAAAAAGTCAAGAAATACATTTCCATTTAGGGGTTGCTCGAAAAAATATGGCCCAATAATTCTGCCTCCCAGTATGCCACACCATACATTTAAACTCCAACGTCCTTGGCGCTGAACTTCACGCAACCAATGGGGATTTTCTGCAGACCAATAGTGCATATTATGCAGATTGACTCTCCCGTCACTACTGAAGGTGGCTTCATCGGTCCAAAGAATTTGAAATAAAAATGCTCTATTTTCGCGTATTATGCCTAACATCCAATGGCAATAGTCTAACCTTCGATCAAAATCTTCCTCTTTTAAGGCCTGATGCAAAACGACAACATATGGGTGCATTCTTAAAGTAATTAAAAAAAGTTTAAACTTTTGATGGCCATTAGAACTTACCTATGGTCCTTCAAAATATTTTGAACCGTTGTCCGTGATATACCCAACTCAGTGGATAATGCTCTTGTGCTAACATGAGGATTTCCTTCAATATATCCCAGTACACGGTTAATATTTTCTTTGTGTTCTTGCAATTCTTTGCCGTTGAAACGTAGGCCGAAAACTACCATTGGCTCGTAAGCTCGCCACTAATCGGGAAAAAACTCTTATATCGGAAGGACGCCGATTTGGATATCGAGCCGCGTAAACTCTTTTAGCTACTGCGGCATTCTGAAGACATTCAAAATAAACCGCAAGCATATCAACAGCTTCATTATTCGTAAAACGCATTTTGAAAGCACAAAAATTGGTCAAAGTAACGCGAAAGTATTGGCAACTATTGACAATTTGAGGATTATGTATGTTTTGTTTAAGTATCTGTTTCCATTTCCTGCTTCTATTAATTGTATTTTTCGTATATATCCATAGTGAATATGAATTTAAACAAACAAAAAATAGGCCTTCCGTATAACTTTTAGCATTGCTTACTTGCCCGTAGTAATTTCAAAAAGGGGAATTTTATTCTGGTGTATAAATTTACAAATATTTAAAATCGCAATTTCTAGTAATTTCAAAAAAGGTGATTTTATTCTGGTGAATAAATTAGAAACATTTAAAATCGCAATTTCTGGGTAACCGATTCAGAGCCGAAATTGAAGCTGCAGTTTTGTCTACCCATAAGAGGCCTCAGCAATGCACAGAGTGATGGTCAGCATTTCGAGCATTTACGGGGGCATTAAAAACCTTCCTCCTTTAAATCGGTCCTTTTTAGGGCCACAACTTACATAATAGAAACAATTCCAGAAAAATATTGTTTAAAAAAATAAAAATTTAAGGGATTTCCCTATAAAGTTTTCCATGTCCGATATTTTAGGTTAGGAACAAAATATCGAGTTTCTTTTCGCGAGCTTGTTTAGGCATCATTTAGCTACTTGTTCATGAAAAAAGTCATACCAATGCATTTAGCGACGATATGTGAAACTAACAAAACTTCAATTATGTTAACATTTGTAGCCCAAGAAAAGCTCTTTTCAACGCGCCCAAGTTTGTTAAAATCGGATTAGCCGTTTCAAAGATACGGGGGGGGGGTGATTTAAAGAAACCTTTGAATACCCCCCACCAGTTTATTTTTATAGATACCTCAAAAAGTGCCAAACAAAAAAAGTTCAGATTATCCTCGACTTCAAAGATCAGTTATTTTTTATTAGGTTAATAGCGGGTTTACACATGCATGGATTTAGTGGCGCCAATGGTCGCTGGCACGCCAGTAAAATAATATTTCACGTGTCAACCTTTACTGTCGCGCAATTTGTATCAGTTCACGCATGAACGAAAAAAGTTAGAGCGTTCCAACTTTTCATGCGCCAGTAGTGAGTCATGCGCCAGTACAAATAATATTTGCAAATGTAAACTTGTTCATGCACGCCAGTAATAACGTATCCATTGTGTAGGCCACTTTTGCGTTAATTTTAACAATCATATTCCTTCGCAATGAGTAAAAAGTGGACTTCAGAAAAAAATATTCAGTTTTTGGAATATTATGAGCAATGTCCTTGCTTATGGGATGTGCATTCCACTTCATACAAGGATAGGAATTTAAGAGAGAATGCATAAGAAAATATCGAAAAAAAAGTAAATATTGACGGTTTCAGTTCTTCTGATGTAAAAGCTAAAATATGTTCTATAAGAAATGCATATACATTACAATTAAACAAAATTTCAAAAAGCAAGAAGTCGGTGTTGATGATGATATTTACACACCGAAAATTCTTTGGTTTGTGGTGGCTGATCGAATCTTGCACACAGTAGTCCAGATAAGAGACACACAATCTACACAAATTGTAAGTATTTTATTTGTTTAAATATTGAATATATTAGTTGTGAATATTATTAATCATTTTCATCTGCCATGGCATAGCTCCCTCACCCATGAACCAATCAGCTAGATTGTTTCTAATAGCAGCTGCTGCTTTGGAATAATTACGGTTTCATTTGTTACTGCCAGATCTGGCAAATCTGTACCTCTTATTTCGTGTCTCCAAGAACCATTTGTTATCCTTCCGGTTTCAAAATCTTCTTCATCCACAGACCCTCGGGAAATATAGGTAGTAGTTGTTTTTCGCAGCCAGTTATGTAGTGTACAAGTAGCATTTACTACAGCGTCCGCTTTTTCGGGACACAAGGCAATCGGTTTTTCAAATATACGAAAACGGGACACGAGTATACCAAAAGCATTCTCTACAATTCTTCTAGCTCGTGATAGCCGATAGTTATAAATTTTCTCCTTTACTGTTAAAGGACCATGGTTCGGATACGGTTTTAATAAATATTCTTTCAATGGGAAAGCATCGTCTGCTAGAAATACAGTATTGACGGGAACATTCTATGTTTTATTTTCTAATGCAGTCTTTAAGCTTGACTTTGGAAAAACTCCTCCATCAGAGGCTCTTCCGTTGGCTCCAACGTCTATATATTGAAAGCAGTACTGATCATCTACCAACGCAAAAAGTATAATGCTGAATGATCCTTTATAGTTATAAACGTTTGATCCTGATTGAAAGGGACACCTCAATACAATATGCTTCCCATCTAGCGCCCCACCACAATTTGGAAAATTCATTCGTGTACAAAAGCCTTGTATAATGTGCTTCTATTCTGCTTGTGTGCTTGGAACTTAAAAATGATAATATATTTTAATTCTACTATAACAAAAGGGTTTTTAAATTCTAAACGTTTTTCAAAAACAAAAAAAAATGTGGAGAATACTTTGGATTTAAAAACCCCTTTTCTTAAAACCTTTAATCACTTCACTTTTAGAAGAATGGATTACTGTAAACAGTTATACTATATTTTTAGGATACAGAGGATTCTGTTCGTGACAGAGACACCACACAATCAGAAACCGTTGATGTCGTACAAAATGCAGAAGTCAGTGATGTTGTGTCTACCCCTACAAGCACTCACAACAATATGCCAGTAAACATTCCACCAAAAAGGTTCAAGAAACATGAAAAAAGCGGCACAGAGAAAGCATTATAGGAACTGAAAACAATTGCGAAAACTCTTAATACAACTGCACCAGAAGAAAATGAATTTGATTGCTTCGGAAAGTCCAGAAACTTCCAGAGAAACTAGCTTTAGAATCAATGGCTTATATACACTCATATTTAGTTAAACAACGGCTAAATTCGGCTAGACATTTTGAAACTTTTTCATCTACACCAAGTACAAGTTCATCAAACATATCTATGAATATTCAAGTAGTTTCTCACATGCTGGTGATATTTTGTCGGAAGCTGTAGGTTCTATACTGAATGATGAATATGAATATTGAATATTGTGATTAAAACTATGTAAATGTTTATTCTCCTAATTACAATAAAAATACTTACTTTA
Organism: Vesta saturnalis; assembly: GCA_036346205.1. Classification (NCBI taxonomy): domain Eukaryota; kingdom Metazoa; phylum Arthropoda; class Insecta; order Coleoptera; family Lampyridae; genus Vesta; species Vesta saturnalis. The sequence goes on from JARFJB010001443.1 coordinate 13,933, forward strand.
ATATAGTCTTTAAGTCCGCTGTAAATCGCATGCCAAACTTCTGGCAATAACTTTGATATTGCACCTTTTGGAACACGGTACAAGTATTGCAGAGCTGCGACGGAATCGCCAGTTGCCAAATATCTCAATGTTATTTGTAATTTAAGTTCAGCAGATAAAGCGTCCCTCATTGGGGTGTTCTTTTTTTCAATATATGGTGTTACAAGTTGTAAAAGGTCATCAAAATTTTCCTTTGTTATCCGTAAATGGTTCCTGTAACATGCAGGGTCTTCTATTGAAAGTTCCCTCACAAGATTTTGACAAGCACCTAAACTTTGCCTCCGGGCAATCCATGATTTTGCCCAAACACGACCTTTACGTTTATTATTAATTTTTCGTCGTAAATCATTAATGATATCGTTAACCAACAAATTTGCTACTATTCGACAGCTTCTACGAAGTATTTTACTCGAGATTTCACTTGACATTTTTATATAAAGAGACCTCTTCATACAATCACTTGACACCTTGCATTCAACAAATGAGACTGGCGAGATAAAATCTAAGACGAGCGTGTAAACCTTTACTGGCATGAAAGTTAAACTGGCGTTAGTACTGCGCCACTAAATTCATGCATGTGTAAACCCGCTATAATATAGCAGAATTCATAGAAACATCTCTTTTTTAGATTCAAGATTGCAGTTACGCCCCCTGGTGACCATTTCAGAAACATGAAAATATATTCCAGGTTTTTGTATTGGCCGTTTTAGTGTAACTTTTTTTTTCGCAAGCCTCTACGGTGTATGGTTTCCCAGATACAGTACCTCGCATTCTTAGTGGCCACCCTGTACAATTGATATCCAATAAAATATGTGTGTATTGCTTTATACTACAAATCTGGTTATTTTTGTTTTTAACTTACGATGTACCAAACCGTTGAATAAAACAGACCGAACTATACAAATACTATTAAAAGATATTTTATTTATCTAGTAGATATAATTATTTCGTAATAAGAAACTGCAATAACTTGACATTGACATTGACATTTTGTTTAATGAGATTAGATATATCTCTTAAATTAGCGTTTTCAACGTGGTGGTGGAGTCGCAGTTATATCAGATTAGGAATTTAACATGAGTAATAATACATGTAATTAATAATTATTATTAATTTCATTAAATACGTAAATAAAAAGTTGACCGCGAATAGGATTTGTTGTTATTTGTTGTGATTTATTTTTCTACACATAAATTTAAAACAACACTAACGAAACTTCACTAACCATATGTAGGTAATACCGTCTTTTTGTGAACTATACTACACTGTATACAACAACAAAAGTAATTTCAGTTTGTTAAAACACCAAAAACGCAGAAACGGCAAAAGCACGCAAAACTAATTAAATTTAGGTTATGATGACGCATAGAAATCTATGTGATGACGTTAAAAATTTTACCGCGTCTTTTCAGGAAGATCTTGTAAACCTCGATTGGTATCGAAAACTATCGATTCAAAAACATTAGCGGCAAGTGTGTTACGGTCGAAAAGAGGAAGAGGGTTCTACGGCAAACCAGCTGCTCACGGTGGAATGGGAGCGAGTTCATAATAGGTAGACCATTTCATAAGGTAAGGTCAGAAGGCGTCAATAACTTATTGCACTTATCTGCCGTAATTCCAAGTCAGAAAAATTCCCAGATGTTAAAGGAGGACCGTGAAAGGAAGGAAATATATGAATAGAAAATTACTATTTATTAAAAAAAAAGGTAATAGATAACAAAAAGGTGAAAGTTATATCAATAATTAAATAAGCGGTAGGTTGATTGGCGTAACAAAAACAATATGTATTAACAAAAAAAAAATTAAAGGTACCTTCCCCGAGATCTCGAGTTTACACACATAAACCAACTAATTAATATTTTAACTAAAGTAAACGCCTGCTTAGATCTTAAAAAAAAATTAATGGGTTACTTTTGGCCCCAATTAAATAACGGGTGAGTTACTTTATATTACACATTACTAACAAAAAAATGATCAGAGGATGATAGATGATACTGCTTGATGAAATGATAAATGTGAAGGGATGATTGTGTTTCTTTTTTTTATTAGGCGATGATGAGCGGCGATCACAACGTAGAGTACGACGAGGAAGGAGAAAAAAAAGGCCCTAGAGGAAGAATAGGCATAATTTCAAATTATCGATAATTGGCTACTTGCAAGATGTTGGATGGCCTTGCAAGAAACAATTTTAGAATTAAATAAATATATATTTTTATCAACACATAGGCTTGTTTTTGGCTTTCTTTGTTTTTGTTAAAATCTAGGTGTGCAAATCTGAAAGGCAATTTACATGGGAATGTGGAAAACACTGTGTTAAACCTACTTACAAAAAAGTCGTTTTGGATGATCAACTTGATTAGGTCTAGCAACGCCGTTACCATAAAAATCCCAATTGCGGAAAGCTCTGGTCCTTATAGGATAACAGTAGCACTTATATAGGTAGCGGGTTGTGGGGTTAAATCCCAAATATTGGACGAAAATGGTGCGATAAACTACTAATACTCCTCGAACTAGACTCGATATATCTTACCAAAATATAGGAAAATTACGTGAATTCCGTAAATAAAAAAATAATCATGTTTGATTTTTCAAACGAATTTGACTGGTTGTTGGCCGAACGACAAGGATAGAATTATAAGTAAGAAGAAGGGTTCCGATGAGCGGGAAAATTATCCAAGATTTTGAGAATAGGGAAATACCGACAGAATTTACACAACAGTGGCGTGAATTTATTTAAGTTAGGTAAAACAAGAGAATATAGGTATAAATATTAATGAAAGGTAAAGGGTAAAATGTAAACATGAAACACCACAAAATAAATGAGATTAATTAAAAGACAAACACCAAAAATACTAGATGGGATTACGCATTCACCGGGAAAGTAAAATGGGTACGCCTATGGCGAAATTTGATCAAAATTTAAAACTGGCTAATGATAATTCGTGAATCGCAATTCAAGGTGAACGCATTTAAACTATTCAAAATTCAGACATAAATATAACATATAATTTTTATATTTTATATTTTATTGATTAAAAGGGATATTTAGGAAAAGGATTTATAATTCGAAGGGTGATAAAGGTAGGGTACTAACAAAGGACAGATATTAAGAATATATTATAATTTTAGGATGAATGTTAGAAATTGAACACAAATAAGGGTGGCAAACATTGAGAAAGAAATGGACCGTAACAAGTGTCTGATCCACAAACCATTAAATAATTTTTAACCTTGAGCATACGACTTTCGTTTCTAAAGGGTTTTTTTTCTATGACAGAGCTATAATAAAGAACAAGTGCACAGTGTGACAGGCTACACAATTATTATAGATAGAAACACCCCAAATTCCATAAAAAAATATTCATTAACAAGAAAGTTATAACAACATTAATTTTTGAAACCAATTTTTTACGTAGATTGCAGACAAATTTGAAAACTAGCAACACGGCAAATACGAAGTAATACATCACCGTAGTTGTACAGTAAAAATCCGAAGTCAGTAACTTATTCCGTACTAAAGATATAACTCCTGAAAATATGTTAAAATGGTATTGTTTGATTTGATTTATTAATGAACTGGGGAGCATCCCCTATATCTCGTATTTTATTTTAAAAATTTTAAATAAAAATGTACTAGGGACATTGTAGGTTAGCCAATTATGACACAAAGCTCAAAAATTATGTAAGCTTTTTAAGTAATTACCTTTACTATTTTTTAGTGCCAAAACCCTAAATAATTAGCAAATTTTGTTTAATCTGACAACGCCACTCGATATTAAAACAGTTTCATACAAAATTTCGTTGTAATGATTTTGCTAATAGAGAATTTAACTTCAAATTTCTTTTTAAATAAAGGTTAGATCGCCTAATCTAACAATATTAGATTTCTTCTATGGGGTATCTTGACGCAAAAAGTGTACAAGACTGGACCAAGGAATAGAGCAGAACTTCTTGATAGAATATGGCAGCCTTGTGCTGAAATTACGCAGCAAGATATCGAAAATGCTGTAAATATTCGCAACTCATATGATAAATGTGTGGAAATTAACTGAGGTTTAGTCGAAGCCACACACATTCAAGTAGAATGGGGCCACCTGAGGACGAGACGTCATAGTGGTGGGGATAGAATTGGGGAGGGGGGTGAGTAGGGGTGTGTGGGTGGGGTCGGCTTCTTATCGGGGGCGTTTTTCAACCCCTGTGTGGGGTTTAGCCCCTAATTAAGGTCCTTTTCGCCTTTTTGGCGGTCTAACTCCTTGGTTAAGGGTGCTGGTTGCCCCTAGGGTATAATATAGCGGCTATTTTGACGGGGTTAAGAGGGGTGTTAAGGCCCTTATGGCTTCATTAAAGAGTGGCCACACCCACTCCTTTTACCTGATTGGTTGTATTATGGCGGGGCTAAGACTGGACGAAACCCATACTTACACCTGATTGGCTCGCATAAGGCCCACCCCTCTAGCTTCTGATTGGCCCTTAACCCCACTACTCAGCAGCTGTGCTCTGATTAATTCTCTGCATTCTGATTGGTTATGGCGGGAAATTTGAAATTGTACTCTAATAAGGGGCCTAATGCTAACTTGTAAGACATTTGTGGGTGTTCACAACTTATCCTCGGGTCTTTGCCCCTTGTGGTCGGAACTTGTTCGGGGGCCTTCGAGCATTGTCGAGGACCATTGGCGGAAAATTTTAATTTGTATTATAATAAGGGGCCTAATGCTAACTTGTAACAGGTGTGGGTCTGCGCAACTTGCTCTCGGTCCTTTGCCCCCTTGTCGTGGCCCCATTGGCGGAAAATTTCAATTTGTATTTAAGTCTGCAGGTTACGGCTGGAAATATGATTTTATTTTTGTCTTTTACGACTTCGAGTGCCGCCAAAATACACCTACTAACGTTATTACCAATTTCATCCATACTCCTACATTGTGAGTTGCATCGCTGCAACCATTCTATTAATATCGATAGAGATATTAAGCAGGGTTGCGAACATTGTGGGCAGCACCAGCACATATTCTCAACCTCTCTCTGTACCCGAATTCCTTTCCTACATGTCATCCTTAGCGAAAAAACGCGCATCCACCATTGCCCTAGCCCATAACTACAAATTCTACGACGCCCAATTCATCCTCAACGAAATGCTTAAGAATCCCTCTTCATGTAATCCCAAAATCATTTCTAACGGCACCAATAACATAAAATTGATTGATAGCCTAAACTTCCTACCCATGTCCCTATCCAAACTTCCTAAAACCTTTAACTTTCCGGGCTCAAAACGCCACCTCCCTCACCTGCTTAACACTGTGCAAAACCAAAATTATGAGGGGGTTTTACCAGCCATGTACTTTTACGGTGTAAATGGAATGTCTTCCGAAGCTCGACCAGAATTTATAAGATGGTACAGTGACGAAATTGCAGAGGGCACTCGTCTCAATTTCAAAAACAAAATAGTGCGATATTGCGTGCAAGACGTGAGTATCCTTAGAAAAACCTGCCTTGAGTTTTGGAACAGGTTTGTCGAGGAAGACAAGGTTGACCCGTTTAGAGAATGCTGCACGATCGCTGGTGCGTGTAGTCTTGTTTTCCGCAAAACTTTATTCGCGAGAATACTATTGGATCATCCCAAACGGTGGATACAGATTGGGTGGCAATCAATCGAGGATTGCTATTCAATGGCTTCTCTGGCTCGAACATTCTGAAGGCAGACGTAGTCAGCTCGCCGGGAACGCCCGTGAAAGTGTCCTGGTTTATTGGTTTTGTCACGACACAAACATATACCAGTTTCACGGTTGCTATTTCCACGGTTGTGAAAGGTGTTACTCCGATCAAGCTGCTAATAGTAAGCGCGAGCCTAATTCGGAGATTTTTGAGTCGTGAGAGGACGGTGGCAACATCACACAGGATACGTTCCTTTAACTATGATTGATAGACATTTGTGAATGTGAATTTGGGTTATTTTTAAAGCAAAATCCGATCGCGAGAGACTTTTTCCACTCTATCAACGTGCTGAATCAGTCACCTCTGAATCTCCTTGATAGCTTCTTCGGACGTGTTATTAATGTGGTTAAGTTATATTATAAGGCAGAACAAGATATGCACATCAGGTATTTGGATGTTTCTTCACTATACCCCTATGTGAACAAATATGCTAAGTATCCGGTGGAGTATCTTACACTTCATATTGGTGCCGAGTACTTAAACCTCGAATTGAACACTGTCGAGGGCCTTGTGAAGTGTAGTGTGCAATCTCCAACGGATTTGTAGCATCCTGTCTTACCTCTTAAGATGCACTGTAAATTAATGTTCGTCTTGTGTAGAACCTGTGCTGAAACCACGTTCCAGCATGATTGAGCACATATGCAGGATGAACGTAATTTTACCGGAACTTACGTTGAGGACGAACTTCGAAACGCTATAGAATTAGGGTACCGAGTCTTAGAAGTTTTTGAAGTGTGGAAGTACGAGGTTTGGCAATACGATAGGGTTAGTATGAGTGGGAGTCTTTTCTCGGGTTACGTCGATAACTTCCTCAAGATCAAACAAACGTGCTCGGATTGGCGTTCGTGGTGTAACGACGACGAAACGAAGGATTGATACATCCAGAAAGGGAGGGGTCCAATTGGACAAAAACAAAATTTACTCTAATCCTGGTCTTAGATATATTTCAAAATTATTTTTAAATTCATTTTGGGGAAAGTTTGAGCAGAGGGAGAATTTAACACAAACTAGTATTATTTCTGAACCGCACGAGTTTTTCAAAATTATGATCGATCCTTCCAAGGAAGTCCATTCCATTTTATACGTAAACGAGGAAGTTATGGTAGTAAACGGGATTAGACCCGATGATGGGGTAAAACAGCTCAATACTCTCAATGTCGTCTTGGCAGCTTACACAGCCGCCAATGCTCGCCTGGTGCTCTACAGTTACCTGGAAAAACTCGCCGAACGCGTTCTGTACTTTGATACTCCGTGATTTGTACACAAAGTCTTGGTGAGTGAGCTCCATCTGTCGGTGGTTTCCTTGGTGACATGACCGATGAGCTGGAGGCCTACGGAGTCGGGAGTAGAGTCACGGAGTTATAAAAATTCACAGACCATTAATTTCGAGGCATTAAAGGGTTTAGTGTTACACCGTATAGAACCTGTGTACGTACGAACAGACCACAGAATTGTTAGAACCCCTGAATACGAAGTTGTGTCAAGGCCAGGTGCAGTACAGTAAACGTCGCCGACAGGAGGACGGTTATGACACGCTTCCTTACGGTTACGTGGTTCGCACATAGCTTTACGGTCGTGCGCCAGTCTTAAAAATCCCGTTCAGCCGCCACGTGACCATCCTTATCCCTATTCCTCACCTTTTATATTTTAGCCCTATGATTTTAATTTTATATTTTAACTTATAATACATTATACCGGTGAAACTCATTTGTTTTAGGTCTTTTTACTGTTTTAACTATTTTTAATCATTACCCTCTATATTTTATCCCAGTGATTTATTTTTAGATATTTTTATAATATATGATAGCGGTAATTATAGGTCCTTTTAATAGTTTAACTGTTTTAGTATTATCTTTTATATTTTAAACCCCGTGATTTTAATTTTAGATGTATACTTTAAATTATAATGTACCTTTGCTATAGCCCTTTTTACTAATTTAACTGTTTTTATCAGTGCAGGCAAAACTCTGCAATAACGTTACATGTCAATTTGAGTTGTAGTTAAAAGGAGTGTGTGTGTGTGTGTGTGTGTGTGCGTGCGTGCATGTGTGCGTGCGTGCGTGCGTGTGTGTGTGTGTGTGTGTGTGTGTGTGTGTGTGTGTGTGTGTGTGTGTGTGTGTGTGTGTCTACGTGTAATCTTAACGTATCATTAGAAACGTATTACTCTGTGTGGATTTCTTTGGCTGCCCAATTGTAATGATCAGTTGGTTGCATGTTGAAAATTCATGTGGCTTATTGTGTCAACACCATTTCAGCCTTGCTGCTGTAAACTTTCACCCATACTTATCGTCAAGGTCATGTAATGGTAAGCATAGAATAAAACAACATCACCGTTTTCAGATTAGTACTTCCTCTTTTAATTTAATTTTTAAGTTTGTCCTGCTTCATATGTTTCATATGTCTTCTTATTTTGTCCTCCTTCTCCTTCCTGTATATCCTTCCCTCCAGTACGTCCTTGAAATACCTCTCCCTCCCATTTGTTTATCTGTATTCCCTCGCATCCTTGTTCTACTCTTTACTTTCTTTAGATATTTCCATACGTCTTCTGCACTTTTTATATTCCTGTTCATTTTTCTTTTTGTTTTCTTTCTTTTTCTCTCGCATGTTTTTGTACTGCTTCTTTATATTCGTTTGTTTATACGTTACCTTTCTTCCACTGCCTTAGTGTTCTCCTTGCCTTCTTCTTGGCCTCCTTGCATGCTGTCCCACCATTGTTTCCAACCCGTTTTCTTTTCTTTCCATCTTTTAAACTTTACTTTTCCGCTGCTTCCTCTATTCTCACTCTCATTTCTTCCACGCTTTCTTTTACTCCTTTCCCTTCCCGTATTGTCTTTCCCATTCTCTCTTTATACTCTCTTCTGTCAATACCTTCTTAGTCGCGAATTCCTCTGCTTTTCTCGTGTCCTCTCTTTCTCCCCATTCCATTATCATCTCCAATGACTGATGATACGATTCGGTCCTCTCCCGTACCCGAAATGTTTTCACCTTTTCCTCCGCCTCTGCATTCATTGTGATGTAGTCAATTATTGATTCTCCCCTTGCTCCTATGTATATATACTCTCCTCTCACTCTCTTCTCTGTTACCATTCATTACCTCCCACCCCTTTCATTACACACTTCTAACAGCTCTTTTCCTTCAATATTTAACATTTCGTCTTTCGTCTGTCCTTTTCCAGTCCCTCTCTTCTCTTGTATTCGTCATCCTCCTTTCCTGTTTCTCCTGCCCCTCTTGTTTTAGTTTTTTTGAGCTTGGTATGTCCCTTCGCTTCCCCCTCTCACTGCTCAGCTCCTTCGTTCTCTCGTTCCATACATATCTTACTCCGTCTATCTCTATTTTTCTGTATCCTACCCATACTGTTTCCCTCCGCTCGTCTTTCCGCCGCTCTGTTCAGTATTTTTATTTGTAATTCCCTTTCTTCCCTTGTTAGGTCGTGATCTATGTAAATTCCTGTGTTCCCCGGTTTTATCTTCTCCATCATAATCTTCTGCTTCTCGTCCCAGGTCTCTATTTCCGCCACCACTATCTCATTTTCCCTCTCCCTGTTTATCACCATTACTTTCCTAACTTCGGCTTTTACATTAGCTTCTCTTCCATCATCGTTCTTAATTCTTTATGCTGTTCCTTGCTTCTACACCCCTTTATTACAATGTTATTCTTCCTTTTTTTCCCTCCTCTTCGTCTGCTTTTTTTCTAACTTTTCTATTCTATATATATATATATATATATATATATATATATATATATATATATATATATATATATATATATGCCGCTTAAAAGCTTTCTATTATTTCCACACGTCTGTTACTTTTTAACTGACGAGGTCGGGAGCTGCACAGCCAACTTATTTCTTTATGTAGGAAGTTTGGTGAAATCGCATACCGTTTGAAAGGTATTTTTCAAGTAGAATTCAGCGACATGCCGCTTGCCATAGTTATCTCTAAATATAAATAGAGGATAGGGTCGGCTTCTTTTCCGGGGGCGATTAAGGCGATCAGGCATTAAGACCTTTTTGCTCGTATTAAGAGCTTTTTTTGTCAGTCCACTCCTAGGTTTAGGGGTACGGGGGTGGCCACGTGACCGGGTGGAGGTAACGAGTAGGGATGTGAGTGAGGTGAAGAGTGGGGGTGAAGGTGGGGGTCGGCTTCTTTTCGAGGGACTTTTTCAATACCTTGGTGGAATTTTCAATCCGTTAATGGTACCTTCAACCCCTTGAAGCCATTTTTACCCCTAATTAGTGAACTTTTGGCTGTATTAAAAGCCGTTTTGCAAATTCAGCCCCTTCAGGGTAGATCACGCCCCCTAATTTCTGATTGGTCCATTCTATTTTTAAGATTACATCTCATGTATCACCAGGATATCAATCTCATCATCACAGCATAGTAATTATAATACAGCTTCTAATTGAATATTAAATTGGTTGTTTTTCCTGTTGATCCTAAAGGACGTATTGAGACATCTCTACTCTTCAGCCACTCTATTTTTAAGATTACATCTCATGCATCAGCAGCATCCTTATCCTCATCTGTTACATCTTCATTTGCCTCTTTCCTCACCTCAGACTTCTGTCTATACTGACATTAGCTTTTGATCAACTCTAATTTTCTTTATCTTCCTCCATGACTGCATCATCACCAGCTGTTGTTGTTCAATAATAATTTGAGTTAAGTCCCCAAAATCTTGAATATCTTGGATTGTGGGTTCATAATACGGCGAGTTCATTTTATGTTGAAGGCTACTATCGTAGACTAATGATGTGTTTCTATTTTACTCGTTGTTTCCCATTACACAGTCTTGACGCTGCACCGTAAGTGTGTCGGCTAAGATTACATGCAGACACACATACACACGCGAACCCACAGTTTTACCGGTATCATGTACTATGATCTAAAATATATATCTAAATTAAAATCACTGGGTTAAAATATAAATATAAAGGGGTAAGGAATGGGAATGGATGATCACGTGGTTGCTGAACGGGATTTTTAAAACTAGAAAAACTAGGGCTAAACCGTAAGCATAGGGAAGCGTGTCATGACTATCCTCCTTTCTGCGACGTTTACTGTACTGTACATGGTAATAACTCTTGCTCTCTGGCTTTGATACAACTTCGTATGCAGGGGTTCTAACAATTTTACGGTCAGTTTGTGTGTACACAGGCTCGATGCCATCCATTACTGGCGAGTTTAACTACTTAGGACTTTTTATAGTTTACGGTGAATCCCTTAGCTTTACACACTGTGATGTATTCATTTTTACGTGTATATAACACCTTGTACGCATAATCCTCCACCTCATCGGTCATATCGCCAAGGCAATCACTGACAGGTGGGGCTCACTTATCGGGGCTTTGCGTAAAAATCATTGAATTTGCATCAAAGTATAGAACCCGTTCAGCGAGTTTTTCCAGGTAACTGTACAGCACAAGGCGAATGTTGGCGGTTGTATAAGCTTCCAAGTCGACATTGACAATATTGAGTGGTTCCACCCCGTCCTTGGGTCTAAGCCAGTTTACGACCATAACCTCCTCGTTAACGTTTGAAGTGGACTGTACCTCCATGGAGGATCAATCCACAACTGGTGTGGATCCGCAATAATGGCAATCTGCGTTAAATTATCCCACTGCCCAAACTTACCCAAAATGAATTTAAAAATAATTTTGAAATCTGTGTAGGGCCTGGATTCATCGTCATTACACCACGAAGGCCAGTCCAAGCACGTTTGTTTGATTTTAAGGAAGTTATCGACGTAAAGACTTCTAAAACTCGATACTCTAAGTCTATAGTCTTTCGAAGCTCGTCCGTACAAAGTTCTGGTAAATTTACTCGTCATGTGTATGGGTTCAATGCGCGCAATCATGTTGGAACACAGTATAAGCACAGGTTCTACACAAGATGAACGTTAACTTACAGTAATACAACTTAACCGCATTGGTATGCCCCCCGAAGAAGCTATAGCGGGGATTCAGGGGTGGCTGATTCATCACGTTGTTCGAGCTAGCAAAGGCTCTTGCGACCGAATTTTGTTTTAAAAATGACCTGAATTCACATTCCCAAATTTCTGTTAAACCATAGTTAAAGGAACGTATCCTGTGTGATTTTGCCAACGTTTTCTCACGGCATAAAACACTGTACTCTGCTCACCTTTACTATCACCAGCTTGATCAGGGTAACACCTTTCACAACCATCTGTATTCACCGTTTGGGATGAGTCCTATAGTGTTCCGGCGAATAAAATTTCTGCGGAAAACAAGGCTACAGGCACCGACCTTGTCTTCGTCGACAAATCTCTTCCAAGCCCCAAGACCGGCTTTTCTAAGGATACTCACGTCTTGCACGCAGTAACGCACTATTTTGTTTTTGAAACTAAAACGAATTTAAATAGATTTAGTTAATGATTATTATGTTAAACTTTTGTTCGTTCATAAAAAAACAATTTCTATAGTTTTATATATATCGTGTGTATCAACCAAATGGAATAAATTCCGTAATAAATAAACGTCATTCTGACATAGATTATTGTTTTTGTTTTTACAATGTTGTCTATTTTCGTAACGAATTTATAAAAGAGATTGCACAATTATCCTAAGAAAAATGTTATTCAAATTATTTCGTTTCTTTTAATTTCCATTTCTTAGGTTAGAAGGTCGTGTGGTGTTACACACCAGATATTTTTTTATTTGGTATAAGCAATACTAATACCTAGATAAAGAAATTGTTTTTTTTTATGAACGAACAGAAGTTCAGCATAATAATCATTAACATTAGATACAGTTTAAGTTTAAATGGAGTGTGACTTGCCTCCTCGACATCTCAGTTGGAAGAGCCTTAACCTAGCAAAGTAGAGGTCGTTAGTTCAAGTCCCACTCGATTTAATCTTTTACTTCATGTACTTTAAAAGTTAATTTTAAAAAATACAGATAATGATTATATATATATATATATATATATATATATATATATATATATATATATGTATATATATATATATATATATATATAGGCGCCCCTCAAAGAGCGTATTCTAGTGGTCGTTTCTAGAAAAAGTTCATGTAAACATGTATCCGAATCGCTGTATTTATTGTACAACGTGAAGTTCTTGAAGCATTAAATACAAGTGTGTCTTTATACCAGCACATTTGAAATTAAGTAGTATTTGAACTTATGACATGTACTTTGCTAGAGTCGGTTCAAATCCTACTCGAGGTATACTTCTTATTTATGTATTTAATAAAATTAATAATAATTTTTAATTAAATAACTGTCACAGTAATTTTAATGATTTGGCATGAAATTATATATATATATATATATATATATAGGCGCCTCTGAAAGAGCGTCATTTCTAGAAAAAAAGTTCATGCAAACATGTATCCGAATCGCTGTATTTATTGTACCACGTGAAGTTCTTGAAGCATTTAATACAAGTGTGTTTATTGCAGAACATTTGAAATTAAATAACTGTTACATTATTATAAGTCTTGTTATGAACGAATCAGTTCAAAAGTAAATATATAATTAAAAATTATTATTAATTTTATTAAAAACATAAATAAAAAGTTTGCCTCGAGTAGGATTTGAAAGTATGACATGTACTTTGCTAGAGTCGGTTCAAATCCTACTCGAGGTAAACTGTATTTAATAAAAGTAATAATAATTTTTAATTAAATAACTGTCACACTAATTTTAATGATTTGGCATTATATATATATAATATATATATATATATATATATATATATATATATATATATATATATATATATATATATATATATATATATATATATATATATATATATATAGGCGCCCTCAAAGAGCGTATTCTAGTGGTCATTTCTAGATAAAAAAGTTCATGTAAACATGTATCGGAATCGCTGTATCTATTGTACAAACTGAAGTTCTTGAAGCATTTAATACAAGTGTGTTTATTTAAGAACATTTGAAATTAAATAACTGTTACATTATTATAAGTTTTGTTATGAACGAATAAGTTCAAAAGTAAATATACAATTAAAAATTATTAATGTTATTAAAAACATAAATAAAAAGCCTCGAGTAGGATTTGAACTTATGGCATGTACTTTGCTGGAGTCGGTTCACATCCTACTCGAGGTAAACTGTATTGAATAAAAGTAATAATAATTTTTAATTAAATAACTGTCACACTAATTTTAATGATTTGGCATCAAAATATATATCTAGTGGTCATTTCTAGAAAAAAAAGTTCATGTAAACATGTATCGGAATCGTTGTATCTATTGTACAAACTGAAGTTCTCAAAGCATTTAATACAAGTGTGTTTATTTAAGAACATTTGAAATTAAATAACTGTTACATTATTATAAGTTTTGTTATGAACGAATAAGTTCAAAAGTAAATATACAATTAAAAATTATTATTAATTTTATTAAAAGCATAAATAAAAAGCCTCGAGTAGGATTTGAACTTATGACATGTACTTTGTTAGAGTCGGTTCAAATCCTACTCGAGGTAACCTTTTTATTTATGTATTTATTAAAATTAATAATAATTTTTAATTAAATAACTGTCACATTAATTTTAATGATTTGCCATCAAAATAATAAAACATCGATTGCAAACTAATAACTATGCAATGAAAACAACAGGTTGCTGTGCAATGTTCAGCATACTGTAATAATAGGAATGTTTAAACCTGTGCATATTCTTCGCGTACTACTACGGGGACTGCGCTCGACCATGTCAAGGATGTTCTCCTTTTCAACAACAACCTGATGAAGTCTACGTTCGTACTAAATGCGAACTCTTTATTTGCTTATTTATAAAATATTGCAATGTTAATGTGTTTTTTATGCTATTTACATTTGTGTATCCACAGTGTCTCCTTCCCTTACATACCCTCCACTGCCTTTTTCCCTCTTCTCTCATCTTCCCTTAACTGCCTTTCTCTTTTCCGTATTTCTTCCATCCAATCCACTCCCCTTCCTTTTTCCTCTAGTATCTCTTCTACCAGTATTTGTATTTTTCCTACAGTCCCTCTATCTCTTTATACTATTTCAACCCCCACACTTCGGCCCCGTACAAAACCACACTTTTTATTAGCTTCTCAAATCGTGGTTTCCTTTTCCGTAAGTCCATTCCGAACAGTCTTTCTCCTACACACGTCCTATTAATTTATTTCCTTTTCTCACTCGTTCTTTTACATGTACCCAATCTTTATTGTCTTGTCTCATCGTGTATCCCAGGTAAGTGAATTCCTTTACCTGCTGTATCTCCTCTTCTTTCCATTTCCACTCTTTTTTCCTCCCCCTTTTCTCAGTACCATAACCTTAGTTTTGTTCCCATTTACTTCCAGATCTTTTCTTTTTAAATATCTGTACATCGCTTTTAACATCCCATTCATTTCTTTTTCTTCCTTTGCTATTAGCACTATGTCATCTTCGTATGCTAGCGACCACACCTTCCTGTTCCCCACCATCAGGCCTCCTTCTTATAGCCACCTTAATATCTTCTCTAGGTCTGCAGTGTATACTGCGAACAGACTTGGGCTCAGTAGGCATCCTTGCTTCAGTCCCGTCCTTGTTACAAATCTTTCACTTAGTTCCCCATTCGCCCTTACCCTGTTCCTCGTTTCTTCGTATATTTCTTTCATCCTTTCTATTAGCCTTTCGCCTCAGTATGTATACATTGTCTATCGTTCTTCTTCCTTTCCTGAATCCTGCCTATCCATCTGCTATCAGCATCTTCTCTTTTACTTCCTTCTTTAGCTTTTCTTTCCAATACGGTCGCGTATATTGTACAGGCCGTGTTTAGTAATGTGATTTCTCTATAATTTGTTACTTATCTTTGTCTCCCTTTTTGTGCACTGGGCATATATGTCCTTCTCTCCTCCTCTCTGGTAATCCTTCTTACTCTGCCTTCCTTCTCCCTCCTGTATTTGCTTCCCGGAACTATCTGTCCCATTCGTTCATTTGTATTCCCGTTTGTGTCCGTCTTTTCCTGTTTTTGTTCTTTAAATATTTCCATAAGTCTTCCTTTGTTTTTATATCCTTAATCTGATCCTACTATTTCTTTTATTCTTCCACTGTCTTAATGTTCTTCTTATCTTTCTCTTGGCCTTCTTGCATTCTTGGTCCCACCATCTCTTCCAACTCGTTGTCTCCCCCTTCCATCTTGTAAAGCTTACTTTCTCCGTTGCTTCCTCCCTTCTCTCTCTCATTTCTTCCACACTTTCTTGTACTCCTTTACCTTCTCATATTGTTTTCCCATTTTCTCTTTGTACCTCTTCATGCTCTCTTCTGTCCATACTTTCTTCATTATGAATTCCTTTTCTTTTCTCATCTCCTTTTTTCATCCCCTCCACTATCTGTTCCAAAGGCTGATGGTCCGATTCGACCCTCTCCCCTACCCTAAATGCCTTCAACTTTTCCTCAGCCTCTGCATTCGTTATTACATAGTCTATTATTGAGTCTCCCCTTGCTCCTATATGCGTATATTCCCCCTTTTTTTTCTTCTCTATTCTCATTCATTTTTCCCACCACCTTTCGTTCTACACTTCTAACAGTTCTTTTCCTTCCATATTTAACACTTTATCCATTGACTGTCTTTTTCCCGTCCCTCTATTTCTTGTATTCACATATTCCCCTATTCTCGCGTTAAAATCTCCTCCTATTACTATGATACCTTACCTTACCGTCGCTATCTTTATTTTTTTCTTTTCCCCGCTGTATAGTTCCTTCTACAATACCTCTTCTTTGCTGCACTTTCTCATCTTCTTCTTTTTCCAACCATTTTCTTTTTATTCCCACTATTATAACTCCCCCCCCCTTTGCCCTTCCTTTTCTGTTGTTCCTTTCCGCGTACTGCACCACCCATGAAAATTTACTTGGGATTTCTCTTTCCCACCACTCCCGTTCCTATTCTTCTAGCCATGTCTCATGCAATACTGCCACATCCTCATCTGTAAGAAACTCCCAGAAATCTTGATCTTTATTCTTTAATCCCGTCACATTCTAGAACAGTATCGTTATTTCGTTCACCATTTCCTGTATTATTCCCCTGCTTTCCATTTGTTCCCTTTGTTGTTCTTTTCCATTTCCTTTACTCGTTTTCCCGTTACTCTCCCGAGTCGTCATCCTCGTTTCTCCTTTATCCCCCCTCTTTTAGCTTTTTGGCCTTTGTTTTTTCCTTCTCTCTCCCCCTTCTCTGCTTAACTCCTTCGTCCTCTCATTCCATACGTATCTTTCTCCATCTATCTCCATTTTTATATATCCTACCCATACTTTTCTTCCCTCTGCTCTTCTTTCCGTCGCTCTGTTCCTTATTTCCCTTTCTTCCCTAGCTAGGTCGTAGTCTATGTAAATTTATGTACCCCTAATTTTCTGCTCCTCCTCCCACCTCTTCATTTCGACTACCACCATATCATTCTCTCTCTCCCTGTTTATCGCCATCACTTTTCTAACTTCTATTCTTACGTTTATTTTCTCTTCCATCATCGCTTATAATCCTTTATGTGGTTCCTTGCTTCTCCGCCCTTTTATTACCATGTTATTCTTCCTTGTCCTTCTCTCCTAATCGTCTCCTCTTTTTCTAATTTTTCTATTCTTTCTATCAATTCTTGTTTTTCCATCTTCCATTCTTTTTCCCTTCCTTCCTTTTGTTCTTTCATTTCTTTGATGTCTTTCCTTATTCCCTTCACATTTTCTTCCATTAGCTTCCTCATCTCACGAATTAATTCCTTTACTTCCGCCACTTCTTTCTCCTTCTTCCTCTTTTCACTTTCCACTATTGCACTGTTTCCACCTTTTTCATCCCTTGCCTTTTATATGTCTGGTGATCTTATTATCTTCTCACCTTTTCCAAATGTCTTTTGCCTTTCCGCTTCCTCTTCTTCCCTCTCCTTTTATTCATCCCCTCTTTCCTTGTCTCTATATTGTTTTTTTTATTGTCCTTCCGCGTTTCTATTCTCCCAAATGTAGTAATTTAGTATCACTTCCACTTAAACTAAAATCATTCTAAAATATTTTATATATCAACATAGTAGGTTAAAGGTTAACCTCTATCTTTCACGCTCGCGATATGTAATGTTTATATACAGTTCCAATTCTATTTATTTAAATCAATATCTGCTATTTTCAAATGTTTGTAAACAAATTAATCTCTTGTCCTCTCACCTCTCCCCCGTCAGTCACCCCATTTCATTTCCTTCTTCACCCCAAAAAACACTTAAAAGAACTCCCTTCGATAACTAACTTAACGTAAACTTTGTCAATTCAAAACACGTCCTTCTTCACCCAAACACAACACATTAATAAGTGATCCAGTTTCTCTGAGACAGTGGAAAGTTCCGCTAAAACTTTCGGAGGCGGAGTGCGAGGTTTGGTACCGTCGTTGATACTCAACTACATATTCTATTGCATTACTGCCGCAAAAACCAAAACAAACACCATATCAGCATATTGGGTAGTCGTAAACGACATTGTACACAAATGAAATAACATTTCTACTATAATACGGTCAGCGATAACTGTAAACTGAATGCTTCCGTTTAATCAAACAAATCCAATCTCATCACGGTTTTTAATGCTTCAAACAATTCTTTTTGTGCAATAAAAGCAGCTATTCGAATACATGTTCACATGAACTTTTTTTCTTGAAATGTCCTTGATCCCTAGAATATGCTCCTGGACTGCCAGAAACGCCATTATATATATATATATATATATATATATATATATATATATATATATATATATATGTATATATATATATATATATATATATATATATATATATATATACCAGCCATTGCGGAGGTCCTCAACAATGTATTGCGCAAGTCGGCACATGATATTATAAACAGAATTCCTTTGAGCAATAACACCGTCCAGAGGCGAATCGACGAGATGGGTCGCGTCGTGGAAGTAGATTTCGCAACTAGTGCGCTGATTACACATTTCTTGGTGCGAGGCTGTTCTATATATGGCCGAGACCAATGAAGCCTGTTGTTAGGATATGTAATCGTTCATAAAATTAGAACAAAATTAAATTTTGAAGTATTTGTTGACAAATGTCAAATTAAATACATAAATAAAAAAGTTTATATATTTAGTTATATACCACTTTTCTCTTTATGTATTAAAAGTAACGATTACAAAAAACATTTTATGCAACCGATTCTCTCTCAGTTGTACGAGTCTATATTACCCGGCAATGAAGCTCTGTTGTTAGGATATGTTCGATATATTAAAGATGAAATTATGTGCCAAAAACTGCTTTTTGCTACATATGTAGAGACTGATACCAGAGGAGAATCGATTTCTTAGGCCGTGGGACGTTTTTTTAACGACAAAGCTATTCCATGGAAGAACATTGTTTCTGTTGCGACTGATGGTGCACCATTTATGGTTGGTCCTCATCGTGGTTTTATAGCTCACTTAAAGCGACAACTGCCTAGGGTACTGGTCATTCACTGCGTGATTCACAGACAGCATTTAGTAACAAAAAATCTGGGTCCTAGATTGCACCAGTCTTTACAATGTGTTATAAATGCTGTCAACAAGATTCGAAGCAATTCTATGAACTCTCTGTTATTTGCTCAGCTATGTGAGGAAAACAACGAAGTCTTTACACGGTTACTTCTGCACACTGAAGTTCGATGGCTATCAAGAGGCTCTTGCTTAGCAAGATTTTTAGCTATTTTTGAATCTGTGGTGGTATTTTTACAAGAAAAAGATCCAAATTTGAAAGAAAATCTGAACAATTGTGAAACAGATATTTATTACTTGACTGATATCTTTGGTATGTTTAACAAAGTTAATTTGCAGCTGCAGGGTGACGATCTCAACTTGATTAAAACAAAATCAATAATATCGGCCTTTGTGGGTAAACTTATCCTTTATAAACAAAATTTAAGCCGAAAAAATATTCACAGTTTCCGCATTTGTCAAAATTACCAGAACTGATTCAAGACGATGCTGTTTTATCATATGTCACTCACTCGGGCGCATTACACAAGAATTTTACTATGAGGTTTGAGGATCTCTTAAATTTACAAATTCCCCAAGGGATAATAAATCCGTACAATATCACAGCCATGGAAGCAGCCAATGTGATAATGCAAGAAGACTTCATCACCATCAGCACAGACGAGGAGCTTAAACAGAAGTTCAAACCAAGGCTATCAGAAGTTCTGGTTGCAGCGCAACATTGAAAAACAGTATCCTACATTGTGGAACATTGTTGAAAAATACCTTATTGCTTTTCCATCATCATAGCTAGTCGAAAAAGGCTTCAGTGTGGTTACAAACATTTTGAGAAAACAAAGAAACCGTTTGAAAATCAACGAACGCGGAGATTTAAGGCTGCAACTTACCAATATTGAACCAGATTTAGCTAGATTGATAGAAAGTCGCCAGGTTCATCCATCACACTGAATTTTTTATTTTTTGGATCTTTACTTTGCGATTTTAATGTTTTTTCAAAAAATAATTACCTACTTAAGTATTTTACGTAATTTGTATTAATAATTATTAATTACACTTGTTATTTACTGAATTTTATGTCTATTTATTTTGTTAAATTTTGATGAGAAAACGATGTCAAGTTTACTCACTTAACCAACCGCATCAAGTTTTTAAATTAGTAAGTATTTTGTATCAATAGGAAAAAAACTAGAGATAGGATTTTTGAAGTAATTTGGCTATGGGGTCTGAGGTATCAGTTCATTTTGGCAAAAGGGTCTCTGGCCCAAAATAGTTTGGAAATCCCTACTTTATACTGTCTGAGATAGTCGGCGCATCTAGGTAAGACAGGAATTTGATGAAATAAATATTAAAGTTCATTTACTGAAATTGAAACTAAACAGCAAGCGAAATAAAATTAAACCAGTGGATGATATCTTTGTAAATCAAACCCATTCCGATTAAACTAAAAGGTAATCATTTGAAGTCTCACCAAACCAGTATAAAGTTTTCTTCAATGATTGTGAAATTATAAAAAATTGTAAAAGAACCCAAATATTCTTTGTAGAGGGATGTAAACAAACAAAAGTAATAGCCACAGGTATTACGCCTCTTGCAAAATGGGACCCAACAGCGATGGCCGTATTAGCACCCTGAAATAATTTCATGCTCTCCGAAATTAACGTGAGACCCATCACGGTGATCCATAAAGAGATTAAGAAGTCCAGTAAATTATCATAATGAATAAAAATTGAATTAATTACCAGTGGCGTATCAGAGGTTAGGAATTTGAAAAAAAATGTTTTTGTTTAGAAATCATTAATTACCAGTGGCGTAGTTAAATATTTATTTTTAAATTTTATATAGGTAGTTACGAAGGTAGGTTTATTTTTATTGTTGTATGGAATTAGGACCAGGCTTTAAGAAACCGGAAAGAAGTTAATTACAACGAAAAAACAGATCAAAATGGATACAGAACAAACAAAACGGACTCAACCAGAGATACCCGAAGAAACGGGTTACAGTTTAAATGCAATATTTATCCAGGCATCGCAAGATATATTAATAGCAGCAGTACCAGTTTAACAAAAAACAGAAGAATCAATTATGATGAATATGATGAATATATTATTAGCCGAAATGGTGGAGAGCAAAATGCAAGAGGGCCAAGAGAAGATAGAAGCCAAGCTGGAAAAAGGAAAAAAGAAGATAGAAGCAAAACAAGTAGAGAGCCTGGAGAAGGCAGAAAAAAGAATGGAAGCAAGTCAAAGGGCTAGTCAAGAAGAAATGAGACGTCAAGTAGAATGGATGGAAGAAAATTTAAGGAAAAGCAACTATGAAATAATGAATTGTTGAAGAAATCAAGAAACAGAAAAAACAGATCAGCAAATTTACATACAGAATACAAAAATGAAGCAAATTGAAGAAAACCATGAATACGCTAGAGCTCAAATAGGCCGCACAATACGCGAGCTTGGAAGTAAAGTAGACAAAAATAAAGAAAAAGTACTAGAAGCGAACAAAAAATTATTAAACATTCAGAAGCTATTATTACATCGGAAGAAAGATTGTATAAAAAAGAACAAACTGTAGTAAACGAAAGGACCACAGTAGTATACCGATCAGAACACTGGGCACCACAACGACCAAAAAAGTTTGACGGAAATATAAGGACCATTCACCCAATGAATTTTATAGATGCACTAGTCGTACCCGTTGCTGTGATCTCAAAATGGGGGGGGGGGGGGGGGTATATTAAAATTTTGTTATACACGTGTCTCATAATTTTAATTGAACAGTATGTTTACCTTTCGAGTCAATTGGCCCATAGAATAAAAAGTTTCACAAAAAAATTCTACCCCCCATTTCACCCTCTTAGAGGTGGAATTAGCAAAAATATTTTCTTAGTGGATACCTACATTTCACAAAGAACACACCCTCGATCGATAAATCCCGACCGAAGTTTAAATAGTCGTTAAGTTTTCTTAAATTTTCCAATTTTCTAAATTTTTCTTTCACCGAAAATGACACAAAAACTGAAAATTTAAATGGAACAACATCTGCCAAATGTCAAGTCAAACGCCATTTTACGTTGACAGAGTCGTCTTCAGGAGCTTATTGTGTTAATAAAAATTAGAAAATTAAAAATTACTGCTTTATTTAGGAACTAAGGAAGTTACTATGCATATAGTTTTACTAGTACTTGAAAGAGCTATTTAATATACAGAGTGGCCCATGTATGTTTCTATTGGAAACGGTGAGTTTTAGTTAAAAAACCGTAATTTTAAATTTGATCTATTTGATTTACACGGTATATATATATATATATATATATATATATATATATATATATATATATATATATATATATATATATATATATATATATATATACACGTTTTGTGAACAAGTAGAGATCCTGAAATATTGTGGGCAACCTGAGATCTACTTGAAAGAATTGGTATTTTGGAATAATAATTTTAAGATAATCTTATAGGTACATTCTTGTCAAGGGCTTCAAGAGAGGGGTAGCAAATGTTACTATTTTGCATATACATGTAATATATCATACAAGAAGAGATCATTCAATATATACTCCAAGAACTTGACAAGTTGAGATCGTTTCGGGTATATATTTATATATTTAGCACAAGCGAGATCCGACAGGGTTGTCAAACCTCTTTTGATAAATCTTCATTTCCGTTATAAATTTAAAAATTCAGAAAGCACACTCGCTGGGAATCAAAGATATAGTATTGGGATATTTTACTAAAATACGAACAAAATTGCAGTAACTTTAAAATAGTGTTACTAACTGTTGAATAAATATTAGAATTACTTATTTCAATTAGCAAAACTTGTAAGAAAAATTAATGTTTCTATTGATTTAAAGGTAAGTAGTACAGTAATTATAAAGGCTTTGGTTTCAGGTTTTCCTAAGAAATTCAAATCTTATTTCAAACTTTCATGTAAACGTTTTAATAAACAATTGTAGTGCATTTTCCAAACAAAGTACATACAAGCACATATCAAAGGGATTCAGATACCAGCTTACAATATTTTTGCTAACAAAATGAAGACAATACGAAGAATTATTTTTAAGTTTTCGTTTAAAATTAAGATACTAGTTATTTAATTGCATAATACTAAAACGTATAAACAATTTTTGTAATTATAAGGCTATAAACAATTACTTTTTGTATTTATTGCAAAACCCACAAGATACTGAATATTTGGAATTGTCCTAAGTTTTTGGTAAGTGTTCTTTTAAAAAACCATTTTTGTTTCTAGACTGGCTTTAAGTCAGTCTAGAAACAGAAATTGTTAAAACTATTTTTCTCAAAAGAATGTTAACAAAGTTACTAGAAAGTACAAAAAGGCACTGATAAAGTGAGCGAATTTTAAAATTTTCAACATATAAACGATGCTTCCGACCCTGATACAAATGAACATGGTTAGAAGTCATTCTAAAAAAGTTGTGTGTGTTAATAAATTTTAAATTCGCATGTGTAAAATTTTTAGTGTCAGCTAGTCTGGTTAATAATAATGAATTAAACAAACAAAATGATTTATTAGAACGGAATCTTACGATACAATATAAAGTTTTTACACTGTTTTTAGGACTAAAAAAAGTTTTTTACTTTTCGTATAATAATAAATTTTTAATATTTCTAAATATATTTTGAAACTTGCCAAATTATTTTCTAGCAAAAAATTTTTAATTAAATTATTATCTTAACGATTCTTTTTGTACATGTTGTATACAAAGACTTTAATTTGTATCCAAGTTTTATCATGAAATAACGGAAAATGTTTTTCTTTCAATTGTAAACATTTATCTTTTTTGGGCGTAACTTTATCTTGAATATTTTTTTTAAAAAAGTTTAGCATTAAATTCTTCTGTTCTACATTCCATGATCCTCGACATCTTATTTTTTTCACCTTCTTAAACTCGGGTTGAACATTATTATTATTGGAAATTAGATCATCTTCAACAGGATTCTGATTTTCCTTCTCGAATTCATTTGAATCTAAAAAATCACATAAATGTACTGATATAGTTAAATTTATTTTATTACAATAGTAAAAAAAAAAATTACATAAAAATTGAAGTTTGTATGTGACTTTTGTAATTAATTTATACAGTTTCAAAGATTACATATAATAATGAAAGTTATTTACTGAAATTAATACCACTTAATGGTATTCCACCAGTAGGTAAATCTTATATGTAATAACTGTTACCTTCTTCATTGTCAAGTGTTGAAGTTCTTGATTCTTTTTCTCCTTTGCCATCTATTCTTGTGATTTTTCGTTCTTTTTCCCAGTTTGTCAGTTCTATATTTATTTCATCGAGAGTTTTCCCTTCGTCCTTCTTAGTTAGACCTTTTTCCACCATTAAAAGTAACTTTGCTACTTTAGACGTTTGAAAAACTTCTTGTGGTAATCTTATAAATAAAAAAAATAATTTCTATTAAATTACAATACAAGTACTTACCTATAAAACTCTTCATGCGTCTTCTTTGTATGGCCCATGAAACTAGAAATTTGTTCAATTTCTATTGGGTTAAGATTTAAAATTTGTAAAACTGTGGCTATTTGCTTTCTTAAACGCGAGGAAGTTAGCGTTTGTGGATGTTTTGCCCCACAACACATTGCATATTTTCGTAAAGTAGTTGATCCATTTATCCATTTTGATAAACTTCCATTTTGACCAAATAGAAAGGGATTTTTTATTGGTACAATAACTGTATTTTTTCTAACGTTTAATATTACTTCTACATATTTCTGTATGTTTTTTGGGAAAAGGATTGGTACTGTTTTACTACCTTTGCCCACCGTTAAAACTCTTTTAAAATGTTTCGTCAACTCTTTCTCAGAATCCGTAAGAACATTAAGGCACTCTGTTTCATCATGATTTATGGATTGATTATTATTTGTATAAGATTCTATCTTCATGTATTGCACATCTCCCACTCTCTTCCTATTAATTAAGATTGTTAAAGCAAGAGTCGCTTCGGAAAGGTTCTTAAACGCATCTGCGTTGTCTGAATTAACCTGCAATAGTGCTACAGCTTCACTTGCTACATTATGGCAGTAATTTCTAAACAAAATAATGTCTTGTGTAAGCGGCAATGTTTGAGGTTTGGTAGCATGTTTTTCGTTTAAATCCTTTAGGGCAAGACTGCCCATTTCAAACGTCCAATTTGAAGCGACCAATTCGCGAAATTTTTTTAAATCTCGCAAGGTATCGTCATAATTAATAATCGGTAAAACTGGATCTTTTTTTAGTAATAATGTTTTTGCTGCAGAACAAACGGCTAATAAGATCGTCCTTAAATGTAACGCTAACGAAGGAGTTTGAAAGCTTTTTGTTGTTTCATCGTATCCTGTGATAATTCGACTACTTGAAACCACTTTGTCAAAATGTTCCGGCTTCAAAACTTCTAGCATTGTATTAATATTATATGTATCTTGCAAAGGAATTAATAATCTTCCCATTTCGCGAATTTTATTACTTACAAGGTTCTTAATGTGAGGTCTCTTGTGCTTCCTCAGGTAATCCTCTGCATATTGGCAAATTATTGGATCGCTCTTTCCAATGAAAGAAATTCTATCCGCATGCATTTTGTTAAAAACTTCTTCTTTTAGTCTTAAACGGCTTAAAAACGCTCTTCTCGACTCCGTGAATGCCAGAATTGTTTGTCCTTCGCTTGCATATCTAATGTTTTTATTAATTCCATTATCGTTAAAAAAACATAATTTGGCATGTCTACGTAACGATTTTTTTTTATAAAGACCAGTGCAATATTTACACGGTAAATAGTCAGAGACCACCAAATTTGCACCGGACGAAGGTCTTTGTACGGGTCGTACGATTTCTGAATAAATAGAAAAGTTTCCCTGTTTTCGAATTAAGTCGATCATGTTCTTTCTATCTTTATTTGCTTTTGGCAATTTCAATATTTTTTTTATACTTTCTTCTTCTGAATGCTTTCTAAATAAATGTCTAGAAAAATTGGTGATATCTTTATCACAATATGGACAATGATCTTTTTTGTCCCACACTCGTCCTTTACGACGACTTGTTTCTATCGGGGGCCGCATTACCTTATTCCCCTTTAAAAAAAATTAATACAATTTTTTTATACAATTTGTAATAAAATTTTAAAAAAACAAGTAAGCCTTGGCGATGAAGCAGAAATTATAATCGCCATTTTTCAAATTTTCTTATCTCAAAAAATATAGGTTTAATCAGTAGATTAATATTTCTAAAGTTTTATGCAGAGACATCATTTCTCATTCTGAACAACTTTTCTTAGTAACATTTTGCCGTATCATGAACAAAACGGGCTTCACTTGAAAATAAAATAATTTTAGCTTCACTGTCACGACCTACTTGTTTTTTAAAAACTAAAAATATTCTATTCACACCAAGCAGGTCGTAACCACATAAATTTAAAATAATATTAAAAAATTTGTAGTCCATCACACCTCTTTATTATATGAATTATAATGAAATAATTTAAGACGTCCATTAAAATAAATAGTTATAAAAATTTACTTATATAACAACGAATCAAAAATTATTAAATTAAAATCACAAGTAGTTGAACGTGTATGTATAGCATCAGAAACCGGTACAGTGTCCCTGTTAAAAATTAACCACCCATATTAAATCTCTATTTTCTGGCCGATTTGAGTATTTTCCAGATAGATGTTTAAAATAAACTTTCAATGAATGAGCAACTTGGAATACAATCACGGCCAACTACTTTTTTATGGGGTTGAAATTCAAAAACTCTAATTTATTTTTTATTATTTCTTAGAAAAAAAGAACTAATAAAATTTTTCGAAGACAAAGTACTTTGTTCAAAAATTACTATTTAGAATTTTTTTAGAAAAAATCTGACAGACAATTCTTATTTAATACCCCTTAATACTTGTTTGTACCGATATTCATTGTTCTAATGTACAGGGTGTCACAGAAAATAATATATTTTTTTAATGTAAATAATCTTATCTTTTCTTAATTATGAACAGGTTTTTTTTAAACACTAAACTAAACCAGTTTTCACAATTTTATATAAAATAATGGAAAATGAAACAACATAGAAGCAATTTGATAAAAATGAAATGTTATCGGTTATGTTAGTCAATAAACTCCATAATAACACAGAAGATATTGATACCATTATTGTTGCATCATTAGTGTATATGTCATTTACTGTATAATTCCCAATGTTGCTCTGCAGTAGTTATCACCCGATATAGATTGCAATTTATTCCATAGATATGTAATCAACCACTTATTTACAGTAGAACAGCACAACAAATATGAAATTTCTGTTCTAGTTTTGCTATAATGAAGCAGAATTATAATTTTTTTTTAAATGACATGCTACAGTATATTTCTAGATGTCTAGTGCAAAAAAGACACTCTTATTCTTTAATAGTTATTACTATTCTAATATCAAACATTGTGACTGTGGTGTGATCAGGATTTAGACATCTTAGTGCACCAGTAGGTAATAGTTTTCCAAAAAATTCCTCTACTATTAGTTATTTAGATGTCCCCAATTAAAAATGACATAATTACTAATGGTCCATATAAAGTTTATTTATACAAGAAACATCATGTGCATTTCAAATTAAATGTTAAACTACTTACCAACGTTCTTATTTGTGTTTCTTGTTCATTTATAACAGGATGCTGAATGTTATTACTAATATTTTGTTTCTCAAAATGTTCCACTTGGTATGAAGAATGTCTTAGATTTTTATTGCCAATCTCATAAAGTTCTTCTAGTGATGCATTACACAATTTACTTCCAATTTTCTAAAAATGCAGTACGCAAAATTAATTGACGATTACTACCCACATTTAACTAACCTGTGTTAATCTGCTACAATTGGCTTCTTCACTTTCTAATGAAGTTTCAGAAACATAATCAGTACTTTCATCATCGTTATGTATTTCACTGATTGGTTTCCAAGATTCCTAGTTAATATTTAAAATTAATACTATAGTTATTTTAGTATTTTACATACTGATGAATCACTAAAAGCTTCCGATGGGGAATAACACAGTGAAATTTCGTTTAGATTATTTTTAGAGTTTGAAGATTCTATTGTTTCTTCCAGTTCAGCGCTAGATTTGTTTGATTTTAAAATTTCTCGACAATTTCCTTCATATTCTAAAATGCCTTTAGTGTCATTAAATACGGACTGTTCTGCATCTTCTATGTAATCGTTTGACTTTAAAATTTCTTTCGAGTTAACTTTTTCTATTGGACTGGTTACCTGTACAATAAGAAAAGTTGTTTCATTTTTGTCAAATTCCTTAAAATAAATGGTAAATAAAGGTATTGCATCTAAAAGCAAACAACCAATTTACAGTTTAATGTTGGCATCGGTATGTAATGATTATGTCCAACAGACGTAACAGTTGCGGAAACATATGCCCCTCTGGCAAATGCCTCCCATTAACAGGACATATTACAGGTGCGATGATGCATACTTCATTTAGATTGCCCAAGTATAACACAGTGCGTTTTAATACCTTTCGGTCAAAAGTTTCATCAAATTCAATTGGAACAGTTGCGCATTAATCAAAAACCATTTACCACATATATTTTCATGTACGCAAGAAACGGTACTAGCATCAAGGCACTAAATACAATTATACTACATACATGCCGACATGTTCAATGCTTGATGTAAAAATTTGTATTATGTCTGTGGATTATTATTAGATTCTGATCAGAAGTACTTCACTTAATTTGTAATTTTACTTTTAATCATTATTTTCAAAAAATGTGTAGCTTTCCAACAAAGTGAAAATTTAAACAAGAAGTTACTAAAACTGTAGCAATGAATTAAGACTCCAGAGACGTACATTACTGTCATCGTTGCAGTACGCCCTTATTATTATTCATTATTACTGTTAACAACTACTGCTAACCAAACTGCAAAACTGTCCTTTAACATGAATTATATAAAATTCCAGTCAACTTTCAAACCCTTTACGAGCTTATCATATACACACATTTCAAATTTATAACCTTACTTGTTACATACCATATGTAAATTTCGCGCCACTCTAGTATTGCGCCATTCTTTGTAATGAAACCAAGGATCTTCATTATGTACATCTTCTTGGAATTCGTAATCTTCAACTAAAATAGAATTTATTAACACATAACACAAACATTGTCATCCAAAGATTCCACTGCTTTTTATTATTTTAAATAAAATAATACATACCAGTAAGTTTTTCAATCTTTGGAACTTGCAAAGCTAACTTTAGCAACTTCTTTCCTCGAGACATGTTTATCAAACATAAAATAACATTTATGTCGTTTATCTGCGAAAGTTTAGATGCAACGTTGTCAGTTTTACTAGATCTCGCGTTAACCGTATTTCTCTTAATCCGAACTAAGAACATATAGCGCCTCTTTCGTTAGTTGTTGGAATTATCAGCGTATAAAAATTCACAAAAAAAGTCAAGTGGAGATCCAATCTAAAATTTAAATTTAGACTTCTCCCATGTTACTAACGTCATCAAAAATGATATACTCATAGAAACAAGGTGAGATCCGAATTCGGATCTCAACTTGCAAAACGGATCTCAACTTATATACTATTTATAACTAAATGATCTCAACTTGTCGCTTATATATATATATATATATATATATATATATATATATATATATATATATATATGAAAATTACCTGAACCAGGCCGAAACGAGTGAGGGAGGAAAAATTAGAGCAGCCATGGATTTATTAGAAGGCAACGCCAAAGCATGAGCAGAACGTTTTGATTGGACGAATTTTGTGCAAATGCAAGAAGATTTTATAAAACAATTTTGGTCAAACTCAGTGCAAGAAAAAATTAAATTAAGGCACACCGCGGCTGTACAACCTAAGACAAGGAAAATATGTGGACCACGTCTGGTTTTGGATGAGCGAGACTATATATTTACAACCACCAATTGAAGAAGAACATATAGTGGAGACATTAGTTAGACATTTTTCCAGGTATGTGGAAAATATATTAATTGGATCCGGAACCAAAACTGTTGATCAACTTACCAATATTTTAGAAAGAATACAATCGGCAAATTACGAAGATAAATCTATACGATTTTACAACTGCCAGAACCACTATAATCGAGAAAATACTCGACCAAGCAATAAAAGGACGGATAATAGCAGATATGTGAACTTCCCGAACTGCCACAGAGGTAGGGGTCCTAGAAGAAGCGTGGCAATGATGAGGATGGCCAGGAGTGAGTCGAAGACACAGCGAACAGTCAGAAGAGGAGAGGAGAAGAGATCGCAGTCACCTGCGCAGTCGGAAAACTAAGGGAACCGGGTCAAGGAGCTCCACTCGCCACGCAAGTAATTTATAAAGCGGAGCAAATACAATTACTTAATTTTGTGAAGGTATATTAACTAAATTGTCGAAAAAATCGTTGAATATTTTAAATTTGAAAGAAAAAATAAGCAAAGTGAAGAAATAAATTATCCAGAGGAAGATTTCTACTGCAGAACATGAAGAGGAAAACACGACCTACCTCCCATTTTTGAAAGGAGAGTTGGAGGGGGTTAGTCAACAGATACTGATAGATATTGGAAGCTACATAATCATTATTTCGGAAAATGTGTTTATTAAATTAAAGGATAAGAATCCGAAATTAGTACCCTTGCCTGAATAAGGAATTACCATAAGGTCGTCAAAGTAACCCATAGCGTGATAGTAGAAATGAAGCTAGAAGAAAGTAAACAATATTATAGTTTCTTCGTGGTCAATAAGTTAGAGCCATAAGTCATACGAGGAATGAATTGGATGTGCTCCATATCAACCCGAGTGAACATAGCCAGGAAAGCAATAACTTTTAAGGAAAGGGAAAAGGACTATCAGGTCAAATTTATAGAAGAACCAACGGCCCGGATAGCGGCGACATATAAAGTGTACAACAGGAGACATAAAACTCGTGATGAAGACATCATTGAAGAATTACTTAGTAAAAATGAAGATGTTGTTTCTGAGAAACCACGAAGAGTAAGATACTTAGTGGGTGGAGAACAAAAAGTACCACACCACCTTTTCTGAAAAGTGACCCAAATGAATATTTATTAAAGAACACACAGACACTTGAGAAAACAAGAAATCCAGTGAAAAATCCACCAGTAGAGCAAATGAATGGAGGCCATGGCCAAGATCGAGAAACAGAAGAAAGAGAAGTGGTCGAAGGATTGATGGGGGTAATTTCAGAAAGAATTTCTGAAAATCCAGGATTAGTATACTATTTTGTTTGTGGACTGAACACGAAAAAACTAGGTACCGTTTTTGTAGCAAAATTATCCGAGACAATTTACATAGAGGGAAATAAAAGTGATAGAGTGTTAGTAGATAAGGTAATTGAAAGATTGCAATCAACGTATTTAAATCCCATCGTAATGGTACCGTTTGAATAGAAAAAAACTTTCTTCTGTGTTTAAAACTTGCTAAATGGTATCTATGTTTGTTTTCGAATGAACGTTATTAATTCAAAAACAAAGACGGGGTACTATAACAGGTGCCTTAGACAATTCAAATTTCGCGCTAAGTTATATGACATTAAATAGTTATGTTATATTCTAGATAAAAAATGATTGGTTGTTATTTGAGTATCAATTTATTTAATGTTAAGATGGAAAGCTTGAGTTTATTTCAGTAAGTTATCCATGTATTTAATTAGAAAACATTGAAAGGAAACGCGGCAATTTGCGAATGCATAAATGCGTTTTACAGGGAGGTGAAAACGCTCTCAAAGTGACTTGCATTGTTTAATAGGTAGTGGTAGTTAGAAAGTGCTTGTGGCCCCAGCACAAGTGACCCATAATAGTCACGCTGCCCTATAAATTGAAAAAAGAGAATAAATTAAAGTCATTATGTAATAGGGATGAAATAAACATACTTTCCTTATTAAATGAATAAAAAGCTAAGTAAAATAAAGTGCAAATATTGTCAAGTTGGTGATTGTAAAAAAGGTGACGCAACATAAAATCACGTTTCTGTGCGTAACGAAAGTCGACCACCATTGTGTTTAAATATTGAACGATAAATATAAAGTAGCGACTATCGATCTAGTGTAATAAATAAATATACAAAGCTCAATAATTAGAAAGCATTGATAATTGAAGGCGTTGCCGTTTGTGTTGCAAGCGGTTGGTAGTGAAAATTGAAGATTTAAAGTGATTATTAAAAACTATAAATACACCCAGGAATTATTAACCAAATCATTAAATTGTTGGAAAGGAAGTTGGAATTGTATTAATTCACAATAAAGATCAAAGGAAGAGATTGGGAGAGCAAGTGTAGGAGTTCGGATCACTGACATAGCAACAATAATACCAGTTGAGGCCTCCGAAAGTGACATGTAAGATTCTAGTTGCGTAAATAAATTAAACTTGTTTGTGTTTTATTTTTCCTTGAATTTGTATATGAATACCAATACTGAACGAAAATAGATTTCATTCATTCTTGATAAAGACATTTCTGTTTATTAGTTATTAAGAATGATAAGAATATTATGTATACTAGGATTGTTTTTGTGTTGTTGTAAGCAAAGCATTCATGCATTTACGGAATTTAGTTTAATTAAATAAGTAAAACGTTTGATTTCTTTTATTATTAACTATTACGAATACCAAAAGCTCATACAAATACTGAATATATAAATACTGAAGGAAGTAAATTCAATATAATTACAATTTGGATATAATTAAGAGAATCAATTCGAATATAATTTTAAGTAATTGATAACAGTGATCATTTATTTTAATAATTGAGCTAGCTGATGCATCTCGATAAGACAGGAATTTGCTGAAACAAATGTTAAGGTTTATTTTATTCACTCAAACTGTAACCTGATAGCAAGCAAGTAAATGTTAAATTAATGAATATCTTTACAAATTAAAACGACCCAAATTACATAAAAAGGTAATCATTTTAAGTTCCCACAAACAATGTAAAATTTTATTAAAGGATTCTTTGTAGCAATGCACAAGTAATGTGACGTTTTTTGTACATACCTTAGTTACATACAGGGTAGAAAATTGGAATCTGGGTTTATAAATGTAAGTTTGAGGATTTTCTTTTTCTGTCTACGATTTTTCCGCAAAAATTATTTAAATCGCCAGTAACTTGGCAATATTGCATTAAAAAGGCAAAAACTGTACATTATATATACTATAAATCAGCCAAGTAGGTTCTAAAATGCAATATTATACAGGGAGCGTCATTTAAAAAATGGCCCTCTTTTTTCTATAGAGTTACAACACGTCCTGTAGATTTCAAACTAATTTTAACCCGTAACCACTGTTGACAGGTCAATTTGACCATACACATTATTAATATTTGAATTACTCGCGTATCTGTTGAATCAGCGCAGACTTCGTTCAGGAGTATATCAAGTAATTATAGGTTAGTCGAGTGTTACAGCGGCTGGAGTGTAGGTGTCAGTTTCGCAAAGTTATAAATATATTATTCTTTTTCTGGTCAATTTGACCCATATACAGTAAGTACGTTATTGCAATTTTTAGAATGTTATTATATATAAATATGAAGTTGTAGAAGATATAAAAAATGGAAAGCCGTCCTAGCTGTTCGAAAACGGTCAAATATACTGATGACAACTTTGAGGCTACTATGATAAAATGGTGCAACGAGGCGGAAGATGAAGAAAGTGATAACGAATTTGAAAATTTTGAAGATATAGATAGTGATCACGATTCAAATTCTCTTGAAGAAGGTGGTGAATCAGATATAGCGAATTTAGAGGATGAGCTAAGTGAAAACGCGGATAATTACAATGCAACTTTTCATGGAAGGAATAACTTTACTTGGTCAGCAGAACCAAAATTTAGATCAAAAACAAGGCAACATAATATTATTCAAGAGCGTCCGGGTTTACGAGGACCTGCACGTCTTTCAGAAGCTAGTCCAGAAGAGTTGTGGAAGCTACTTATTGACAACAACATATTATCCCAGATATTACGCTGGACAAATTTTCGAATTGACAAAGAAAAAACAAAATATAAAAATCAAAATCGGCCTGAATTGAAAACTCTAGATATGATAGAACTAAATGCATTTATAGGGATTCTTTTTTATACCGCAGTGTTCAAATCAAATCATGAAGACATCAATTTGATATTTGCAACTGACGGAAGTGGCAGAGATATTTTTAGGGCTGTTATGCCCAAGGAAAGATTTGCCTTCCTCCTAAGAGTTCTCAGATTTGACGATCCTGAAACAAGAATTGAACGAAAAAAAATAGATCAGGCAGCGCCAATTTCTTTGATTTTTGACACTTTTGTAAAAAATTGCCAACAATTATACAGTTTAGGATCTTGTGCAACTGTCGACGAAATGCTGGTAAGCTTTCGTGGCAGATGCAAGTTTCGTGTATATATGCCTAACAAGCCTTGTAAATATGGTATAAAAATAATGGCAATAACAGACGCTAAAACACATTATTTGCTAAATGGATATATCTACGTTGGAAAAGATTCTGATGGACAAACTCTTTCCATGGAGGAACAAAACTTTTCTAAACCAACTCAGTCTGTTCTACGACTTTCTAAGCCAATTTACAAAACTAATCGCAACGTAACTGCTGACAATTGGTTTACGTCATTAGAACTTGTTCGCGAATTGAAAGCCAATGGGCTCACATATGTTGGTACTATAAGGAAAAATAAAAAAGATATTCCTAAAGAATTTCAACCCAATAAGAATCGTGCTGTTCAATCTACATTATATGGTTTCACTGACGAAATTAGTTTGGTATCTTACGTTCCAAAAAAAAAATAAAGCAATAATGCTAGTAAGTTCTATGCATCACACCAAATATACTGACGTTCAGACAAAAAAAAACCGAAGTTATTATTTACTGTAACTCAACAAAGGGCGGTGTCGATGCTCTCGATGAGAAATGTGCCACGTATTGTACAGGGCGTAGAACCAGGAGATGGCCTTTGGCAATATTTTATAGAATTTTAGATATAAATGGTGTAAATGCATATGTACTTCATAATGAATGTAAGAACAATCCAAAAATGGAAAGAAGCAATTTTTTAAAGTCTCTTGCTAAAGAACTTGTAACGCCTGAGATGAAACGTCGATTGGATAATACCCACACGAAGCAAGAAATAAAAATTATGTTTAGAAGGATTCTAAAAATTCAAGTAGAAGTTGAAGATAATCCTACATTGAAACTTGAAAAGCGAAAAAATTGTTATATTTGCCCATATCAGAAGAGTAGAAAAGCATCTCACGCTTGCGCGAGTTGCAAAAATCCTGTGTGTTCCCAATGCTCGCAATTAATTTGCAAAAATTGTGCTAATTAGAGTAATGTTTGATATATGCGTTGTTTTGTTTTATTATACCAACAAAAAATTGTAATTGTTCATTAAATAAACTTATGTTCTTGTAATGTGTGTTGTTTTGTTTCATTATACCAACAACAATTGTAATTAAACAAAGATATTTAGATATGGTCAAATTGACCCACCAACAGTAACTATGTAACTAAAATAGGGTCACAGTGGTTACGGGTTAAAACTTAACCTTTGTTGACTATTACACTCACCATGAAATCTTTTTATTTTTTTTTTATTAATCTAGCAGTTATTCTCCAAGCGAGAGTAGTTGGGCCACCCTGTATATACTGGGTGACACTTAAGTTGGCAACGTATGGGAAAACGTTTTATCTTCAGAATTATCG
Source organism: Vesta saturnalis (assembly GCA_036346205.1). Classification (NCBI taxonomy): domain Eukaryota; kingdom Metazoa; phylum Arthropoda; class Insecta; order Coleoptera; family Lampyridae; genus Vesta; species Vesta saturnalis. The sequence goes on from JARFJB010001443.1 coordinate 49,909, forward strand.
AACGAGGGTATTCTTTAGAAAAAGTTCTGCTTCGTCTCAAAACAATAATAAAACGACGAAAATATAATTTTTCTGATAAGCATAAGATTAAAGTACTTTTATTTTTCAAGCAGTCAATAAATTTCATCATAAAAAGTTGTTTAAAAGTGAAAAACCGTCTATGAAATTCTACGTACTTCAAATTCAGTTTTTAATAATAATGCATTTTAATTGCGTTATTTACATCGGAAACCATTTAAAATAACATCGTAATATTTTCGCACTTCTTCAGCATTTCGAAACCGTGTGCCCGCCAAGCCATGCTGCATCGATCTAAACAAGTGGCAAATCAGAAGGCGCTAGATCTGGTGAGTACGCTGGGTTCGAAAAATTTTCCCATTCGAGCTGTAACAGTTTATCATTCACAACTAGACTACACCTTGCTGATCCCCTCATGTGCACAGGAAGACTTTATGATCATGAATATTCCGCTATGGTGTCGATGTCGATGGCTCTTCTGGACTAACCCATGACTGTTTGCGCTTGGGATTGTCGTAGTAGAGCCACTTTTATCTCCAGTCACGATACGCCGCAGAAAACTTTTCTTTTTTGTCTGGCAAGCAATGAAACCGCGATGTTGAAACGGCTGGAAATGACGTGTTCAGACAATCCGTGTGGTAGCCATTTTGCCTCCTTTTGGGTATTTCCCATCGCATGTAAACTTCTGGGAACAGTTGATTCATCGACTGCTATACTGTCTGAAAGTTCATCGAGAGTTTGAGCCGGGTTTTCGTCCAATAAGTCTTGCAATTCATTGTCTTCGAACTTATTTGGCCCTCCAGGGTTTCTTTGCCATCGACATCAAAATCTCCACTTTTAAAGCGTTGAAACCAAAACTGACAATTGCAATATGACGCAGCAGCGTCACCATAAGTTTCTAAAAGTGTTTGATGGGCTTTGGTAGCCTAGTTCTTCAAATCAAACAACAAAAGTAATGAATGTCCAAAATGCAATTTTTTGAGCATTCCATGATTAGCGTCTGCATACACTGAATAACTCAATAATACTAAATGGAAAACTGTTATTTTATATAGAGAAATGTCAAAACCATAAAATTTAACAGTTAGGTTAGGTTGTTTAACAGTCGCTTCCCTTGATGGTTGGCCATTTTTATCAATAGATATCGCTGATCAAAATACATGCAAACCCTAATACACATGTAGGCCATTTTACAGCTATTTGCCGAGATTCGCGAAGATCGGTCATTATCCCTGAATGTGGGTGCGCGCGTGCGTGCGTGCGTGCGTGTGTGGGGGGGGGGGGATATGTTAGTGTCCACGATAACTTCAAAACGAAAACACCTACGTACTTAAAATTTTGTATGTAAGCTTGATTTAATTTCGCTTGGAACTGATTAGATTTCAAGACAAATCCAGCTGCGGAGAGGGGGGTTTACTGGGGGTGGTTTTTGGTTTTTATCAAATATTTTTAAAACAGCTGCATGTTCCAAAGATGTAACAATACCTAGATATAGACCTCAAACATATAGATTAGCTATGTTCAATGCAATTTTTTGATACGACGCTTTATTTAGCGGCAAAAAATTCTTGAGGCAGAATTTAAGGGTTAGTTAGTGGAAAAAATTTCCTATGTTGTGCACTCTTTTTGCGCATTTTCAGTTATTTTAAATAAATGTTTACTTATTTATTCATATATTCTTCATTTATTATAGTGTAAAAATTCTAAATACGGCTCTGTCTTGTACAATTTAATTATTTTTAGTCCAAGCGAGTAAAAGCACATTTTACTCTCGAGCTTTAAATTTTGAACACCCGAGAGAGTAAATAGTTATTTATACAACAAGAGAAGAAAGTGAGTTTTTAACTTGAGTTTAAAGTTTGACATAGGAGCATGGGAGTGTGCCAATTGACCGAATATTCCCATCTTAAATGTAATCATGAACGTAGCAACATTGTTTTTTTTTACTTTCCTTATTATACAAGAAAATCCTACCTTCTCGTCACTTTTAGAGACGAAAACAGTTGTTTCTAAGGTAGTTTTAGGAAAAAGATTTTACTCAACAGTTATAGGCAATTCCACAAAAAACCAATCACGTCATAAATTCATTTAGCTAGTTCCAACAAATTATTCATCCTACTATTTCGTATATCCCCATGACTCAAAAGGAGATAGAAACAATCAAGAACGTTGGGACTATTTACATAAATTAATGACGTGCAACTGAACTTGAAATTTCCTATAAACATAAGTTTTTCTACAATCAAGATTAATTCTTTATCAGCTTAATTATTAGTAGTGTTTTGTTTTTATATTTTGTGCTTCTCTGACCATACACTATTTTCATCTGAACTTAGGCGCGCATCAAGAATGGGACAAACAACTTTTGTGATAAATGGCTAAACCACCAGTGCAGTGCAATGTGCAAATTTTTACTTTAACGAAACGTTAAAAATTAAGTATTTTAGGGATAAAATATTCTTCCGTGTGTCGCTTGATATTTGCATTTGTAGTGCCAAATAAATTTGTAGAAAGTTAACTTCAATCATAGAATTATAGGAAAGGTTCATCATTACCTTACAAGACGCTTATATTAGAATCAAGCGTTCTGAGAAGAACAATTTCTAGTAAATGGACTTGGTTCAATTTGAGAAACATCATAGAAGAAACGAATAGTAATATAACTGTCTAAGAAGGTCATGTGATTGTAAATTATATAAGACAGTAAAGAGACATTAATCATTAAGAACCTACTTTGCACTTGAAAGTTTAGATACAATATCGATCCCCACCTATGAAAACCTCGTAACAGCAATTTTTAGCAAAATCGATATTTATGCACTATTGCGATAAGAAACTCGTACTGCTCGTTCTATGAAAACCTCTATTTTATATAAAGTATCATGTAATAATTTGAAAGGTAAGTGATATTTATTGCCGATCGTGTAGAATAATAAATATCAGCCAGGTTGTGGTGGTAATGCGTTTGCCTTAATACAATGTGAAATTGTTACAATATTTGATAACCGAGGTTGAAAAGGTTACGAAGTTATCATAGTCCAAGAATTCAAAAGGTTTTAAAAGTTAGGAGGTTTCCATTACAACTTATTTCAGACAATAATATGAATGCGAGAACTAAGAAAATAATGCAGTTACTGCAAAATAAAGATAGTATTACTAACAGCAACGTTGAAAAATGCAGAACTTTTATTCCACCTGCCGATAAACATCCATTTGCACATGATAATATTACTATCTCTCTGGAAGTTCAATTAGTTAACTTAAATCCAGTGACTTCTGAACTGGAAGTTAACGACTTTGTTGTTTTATTTTTTGAGATTGAAGTGTTGCCTGGTAGTAGTACGCTATCGTTTATTCAGACCTCCGAATGAGATTATTCATACAAATGTGGAAAGAAGTAATTCACCAGTGATAGACGACAAGAAGAAAAGGAAATGATAATAGCTACGTATGCTGTTAGATACAATCCTCACACTTCAAACAGTTCAGGAGCAGAAACTGAAACTGAGAGGAACGAGCCTGTGTTTCTAAATTATTACGGGCGAAAATGGCAGTAGATTGGAAGTAACGGATAAGGAGGGGGCTGGTAGCTCAGTGGAAAAAGGGGTGGGCGTGTTATCATTTTGCATTTAGGATAGCTTGTAATACGTAAAGCACAATAAGGGTAAGTGATAAATCATATGGGCGCCAGAATGTTTATAAATGTCGTAATATTTAATGCGAATAGTTTACAGCTAAATTCCAAACAAACAAAAAAACTTGCTCACTTTTTATCGTTAAACGAGGTAAATCCGTGTACTAACAACCGGTACGATGTTTCCTACAAAGCTTTAAAATATTTGCACGTCATCGCAATAAAATGACGTGCAAATAAACCAGCTGATCTTATTTATTCTATACTTAGTTACGTTATCCCTTAAAATATATTGTATTGATACAAATGTTAAAAACGAATTCAATTTTGTAAAATCTATTAATAAAATCGGGTTGACTCTTGCAAGGTTCAAATTCCCAAAATCATATACTATAGAACCTTAATTTTTAATACACACCTTAAAGGTATTGTTGAAAACGTAAATTTGACTAATTTTCGTAGTATGAAATTTTAGTATACAGTAATCTGCATATAATACAAGTAGCACACAGAATGTAGTGGTATGAATCGCGGATGAATATACTTTAATCTCATTCAGTGTCCTTTATATACACAAAATTTATTAAAGCGAAAATTTATATTTACAACAATTTCTTTCATTTGTTGGAACAGCTGTGCACGTGAATGTACCCAGTAGGTTATACTGAACTTACGTAATATGAATCCGCAAAAACGCGATTTTGTCCCAAGAACAAGGAAATAGCACTAACTCCAAACACTAATGCCTCTTCGAAGGCCCTTAAAAATGTCCCATCTGACAATCGATACACAACACAATAATGTCTACGGGGTAGCTGAATACCCTTCAAAATCCCCAAAAGGGTGAACGGGAAAAGCTCCCCCTACGGCAACTTTAATTAACCCCGGTAGAACGTAAGTAAGTTCAATCCGCACTGAAGTCACATCGCGGCTAAGCGCCTAACCTGTTTCTTCTACATCTTGACTAAGACTACGTTACGAATTTAACCGACCTCGCAGTATAGCATTTCATGTTCATTCCTTCAAGTCGTAAGCGCGGCAAAAACGAGATAAATTTCGGGAACCGAGTTGACAAATTACATTTAGGATACTTCGCAAAAAAAAATTTGTAAAATCCATTATGAACCAACGTATTATAAAAACCACAATATTTGTCTTAAAATAATTTATCAAAATGAATCCCGTCATACCGTCGCCAATATTTTAAATCTACTAAGCTACGCGTCGTGAAGTATTTTAATTACTAAGTAACAATTTCCAATGGCGTAATTTTAACTCAAACTGAACTATAATTGACGATTACTTAAAAATAGGATTACCCACTATTACTGTTTTACAAATGTCAACGCGTGAAACCTAATCGTAATTTAAACAAAAACTTCCATAAATGTATAAACAAACAAATCGAAAATCTATACACCGTTCACAAACTTGGTGCTAAAACCTACTACCATTTGTAATAAATCTAAATTTTCAAATATGCATTAATTAATGTTTTGAGGTTTTTGGGTTCAAACTCATAAACCAGTAGTAATATTTTAATGTTGTTGACGTCGTTGAAAAGGACTTGACTGTCCGCCATTTTCAACGATTACGTCACTGAATACCATCAAAAAGGTTGTATATGTACCTTAGTTCGGTTTCCCAAAATTTTATTAACTTCAGTTTTATGGTTCACATAATAGGTTGGGGGGGCACTGCATATCTTATTCATTTTTCTTTATCAATTGAAATAAAACTAACTTTATGGTAATTCCATAAGTAAGGTAGGTGCTACATTCACAGTATTTATTAAAGAAGGCATGTTTAGCATATTTTAATTGTAATGTAATAACAAGATATTCATCCCGTTTAGGTAATTTTAACTTGCCGTACTACTTCTGCCTGTAAAGAGCCAGCGTTCTTTGCAAACATTTTTCGAATTAATTATTTGCTAATCTCTTAATCTAATTTCGCAGAAATCAACAAATAATGAATGTTATAATCCCCTCCGACGTTCTTAATTTCAAAAACATCGAAAGTTTTCTACGTCAGAGTCCCCTCCGAACCTTTAACCAATCCTGACATGAAGACTCCTGCACAGAAGTCGTACCCGCCTACTGCAGATTCTCTATAAAACCACGAGACGTGCTACCGTACTAAATGCATGTGTGTCGGGCCTTTGCCGCGACCACTTGCTATTAGGTCCATAGTCTACTTCCTGCTTATGCGTCAGGCTGTTGCACCGACCGCTTGCTCGTAGATCCATTCCGCCGCCGCTAAAGAGAATCGTGGATCCTGACCAGAAACCTCATCGCTTATTGCGATAAATCCTGAAATACCTGACCAGAATCCTGATCGCTTATTGCGATAACCCAGACTTGGAGAAGAAGCCTGACAGCGCACCTGCCGCCCTTAATCGCGTTACCTAGTTCCGCCGATCTGTAAACCGTCGCTTTTGTCAGAATATTCATCTTTTGACGTCGTGCATCTATTGTCGAGCTACCTCGATAACACCGCCTGAGAATCATCTCCATACCACAGATCTGCTGGTTGATGTACTCTGGGGTTAAATGCACGTAAGTTTTATTGCACAACATTACACAATACACAGAAAGCACGGTGTGACGCAGGCTTTGACCCCCCGTAGTCATCTTTCACTTACTCCGTTGGGAAGAAAGGTCGTCGCCTTAATTCTACTAACCTCCGAAAGATCCATTTATACAACACAAAATGGGTTAGCCGCAGATTCTTATAAATGGCCTTTCACCAAACATATATTACACTTACTAACACAAATACGCTTAATACGAGACAAAACAAGCAATAAAAAACACCCGTAACCCGCAGATAACATCAATACCAGACGCCGTTTAGAGATTGCCTGCGTGATCATCCAGCTATAAAACGAAGAAACCATTGCGCGTTCACATACTTAATTGCGTAGTTAATTGCATTTAACGAGTCCGGTAAAATAAAGGTACCTGTATCGCGAGTTGGTTTTTCCGCACCTGAAGACAACAAACTAATTCGTCCCCGAAGGTTTGGAACACTTTACCAGCATGTTCATCAATTACGAACGTTGTACGTATACATTCTTTCATTTTAATACGGAGGACAGTCACGTGAGTAAAAAACATTAGTTTATCTCATCCCAAACAATTGAAATAATTGTTTACTTCCGGTACTGTAGTTGTAAAATCTCTTGTAAATAGTAACGTTAGTTACTTTTCTTTTAATCAATTAGCATAAATCTCGTGTAGATAGTAATGTTTGCGTATTAAACGCGAAACCGAATTAATGCCGAAAACATTTTCCTGTCGTTCATTAGATAACATTCAATATTAAATTTATTATTCCCTAATAATTACAGTAAATACTTCCGTAATTAATCAATCAGAACCCGGCACGCCTGTAGTTTGTATATTTAAACCATCATTAACAGTTACATTTTTATATCGTACAAATATAATAATTCATTTAATAGAAACTCCAGGTAAAAGAAGGCATTTATTCTGCTTGAAAGCCAACCCATATATGAGAATAGTTATGCTCACCAATGTTACTTTAAAGTATTGATTTTTCAAAACTGACCTTTTCACAGACGCAAGCGCGGACATTGCCCTGATTTCGAGTTACGTAATCGTGCGGTCCCGTAAGCACGATAAGTAGACTTCCGGATTGCCACTGTTTACAGGGCCGGCCAAAGAGATCTTAATTAATTTTAAAAAGTCATCTTTGTCAGGTTTTTTGTCATAATACGAGTGCTGATAAACAGATAAAGGTAATACTAACTCAGGGGCCAGTGGCAGACCACCTGCCGTCCAGGGCGTCCATCCAGACCGGGCGTAAAGTAGAAAAGAATTGCCTGCTTTATTTAGTTTATTTACTGTACATATTTTATTTTTTTATTTTCCGTTGAGTAATTTAAGTTTATATATCTAGTGTTTATTTAGTTATTCTAGAATATAGGGCAATATAAGTATCAAAACCATATATTCTAATCATTCAGTGTGAACAGTGTTGAGTCAGAACCAGCTATCGAAACGAACCCATACCTTTATCTTGCTAGTACAAGAACCGACTGAACTAGATCCAGGCAAATTAAAATAAACAATTCTAATTATTGTAAGCTAAGTGGCTTACATGCCACTATTCTAATTCATAGTGTGTGTGTGCGTGCGTGTGCGTGTGCGTGTGCGTGTGCGTATGCGTGTGTGTGTGTGTATGTGTGCGTGCGCGTGCGCGTCCTCGTGGGCATGCGCGAACACCTTCGCGTGCGCGTGCTAGTGCGAGTACGTGTATGAGTGCGCGTGCCAGTGCGAGTGTGCGTGCGCGTACGTTCGCGGGTGCGCGCGTGTGGGCGTGCGCGCGTGTGCGCATGTGCGCGTGTGCGCGCGTGCGCGTGTGCGCGTGTGCATCTGTGCGTGTGTGCGTGCGTTTGTGCGTGCGCGCGTGCGTGCTTGCGTGCGTGCGTCCGGGCGGGCGTGCGTGCGTGCTTGCTTGCGTGCGTGAGTACGTGGCGCGCGCCTGCGCGTGCCAGTGCGAGTGCGAGTGCGCTTGTGTTCGCGGGTGCTCGCGCGCGCGCGTGCTCGCGCGCGTGCGTGCGCGCGTGGCGTGCGCGCGTGCGCGCGTGTGCGGGTGTGCGCGTGTGCTTCTGTGCGTGTGTGCGTGCGTTCGTGCGTGCGAGTGAGCGTGCGTGCGTGCGTCCGTGCGTGCGTGCGTGCGTCCGGGCGGGCGTGCGTGCGTGCGTACATGCGTGCGTGCGTGCTTGCGTGCGTGAGTGCGTGCGTGAGTGCGTGCGTGCGTGAGTGCGTGCGTGCGTGCGTGCGTGCGTGCGTGCGTGCGTCGCGCGGGGGGGGGCGGGGGGGCGTGCGTGCGTGCGCGCGCGCGGCGTGCGTGCGTGCGTGTGTGTGTGTGTGTGTGTGTGTGTGTGTGTGTGTGTGTGTGTGTGTGTGTGTGTGTGTGTGTGTTGAAATAATTATATATTTATTTGTTTTCTTAATGTATTGAAGTACTCGGTACATCTACTGTTGTTTATTTACATCTTTTCTATACTACCGTTCACTATTCTAAACATAACTGACTATTGTCTAATTATTCCTTCAAGCTTGCGTTGTCGTCAATTCATCGATTATTTAATTACATAATAACAATTTATAATTTATTATTTTAATATACTATATAGGATGTTGCTACCACATTACACCTCCCCCGGCAATTTTATAGAAAAGTAAAATTGTACATAAAATTGCTAACTGATTTAACTTATTACCTAAAATGTCACTTTAATAATAATTATTGTTTATAACTCTGTCTGTGATTATAAACAATGAATTCTCACTTCACTTTGTTTTTATTTGTTCACTTTTAACATTGCAAATCACTTTTTTATACTATACTAAGGCTTCTTATATGGTATAGTTTCTATTATTTGTATATGTGGAGAAACACCTTCAAGTACTATATACGTCCATTAAAAATCTCTTTAGAGAGCTTCTCGCCAGTTTCGTTTTTGATTAAAATTAAAACTCCTTTTTTAGAAGAAATTGGATTGATATTTTTTTCATAGTTATGTTTTCGTTTCTGCTTTTGAATTTGTGTCTTTCTTAGTCTGTATTTTACATAGCATTTTTTCCCAAAAACAAATTCATAGGGTGTGTATTTTGTCTCTGTATGTACAGTCGTGTTGTAAGTGAAATAAACAATAAGGAACCCAAGAACTCCAAGAATCTACATAATTTTGAGTTTGAGTTGACAAATAAGCGCCTAGAACCTTATGTGAATTTTCTAAACTACCTATACTTTTATGGTGGTATGCTGTTGACTGAATTTGTTGAATTTTTAGAAACTCACATACTTCCCGCATGGTAGTCGAAATAAATTCGGATCCTCTATCAGCTGCAATGTTTCGTGGAATTCCATATCTTAAAATGAAATTGTCCAGAAAACTCTCTGCAAGTGATACAGAATCTTTATTTTTTAGAGGGTATGCTTCGACAAATTTGGAAAGATCACTGTGTAGTGGTGTAAGAATGTAACAACAATCATTTATATCTCTAGGTAATAGTCGAACAATATGTAGATAAACTTTCTCAAAAGCGGACTTAGCTGTTGTTGTTATAACCATTGGTTGTTTTATATGTATATTTATTTGTGTTTTTGTTTTTGACATAAGTCACATTTACTAATTATCTATACCCGACCAATAATAATATAGGTTTTATAGTATTAATCATACGATTAATGCCTGCACGGCTATTTAATACGCACATTCTAGGGCCCTTCCATGTTATATCATTTTTTATCATATTAGCTAACCATTTTATAAAACTCTTATTTTCGTCGTTTTTTAAAGTTACCAATTCATCCGTTTGCAGCTTCTTGCTTATCAAAACCAAATCTCTCAGCATTTCGTCTCGTGCCAATACTGATCGAAATTTCGGATTGATATAATACAATGTAAGATGCGACGGTACGAAATAAAACTTACCTACTTGCATTGATACTATATTATTTAATTTCTTTATGTCTTTTTGTGTTGCCAAACTCAATTCTTAAAAAACCACAACAACTCAATTGGTAGTTTTTTAAGAAATTCGACAACATTCGGTTGATCAGGCCAATCGTTATCCAAATCCTTTTACTACATTATTTTTTGGATTGTTTAATTTTCTTGTCTGCGCTCTCGTCATAACTGCTACCATACCGTCTTTTATACGTTTTAATTCTTCTGATGTTATAATGACTCTAGATAAAGTATCTGCAGTAACATTTCTTTTACCTTTAATATACTCGACATGAAAATCGTACTCTTCTAATCCTAAACGAAATTTTATTAACCTATTGGAAGGATCTGTTAAACTAAATGGATATATCAAGGAAATTTTAAAATGACGTGCATACATGTAACTTCGAAAATGTTTGACAGCCCAGTATATTGCTAATAATTCTTTCTGTATGGTGGGGTAGTTTCTTTCTGCTTAACTTGAAGTCCTACTAGCATAAGCAACTGGTTTGTTAGTTTTATTAGACAAAATTTCTCCTAAAGCTACATTTGAGGCATCCGTTTGTATTATAAATTATTATTTTCCGAAAAATCTGGATAATCTAAAACTGGAGGATTGCTAAGGGAATTTTTTATAAAATTCAAGGCACTCTCACATTCGTCTGTCCATTCAAATTTAGCATACTTTTTGCACAACTTATTTAAAGGAGCGGTTTTTTCTGCAAATAAATGAATAAATTTTCGATAATATGATCCCAATGCAACCATTCTTTTAACATCATCGACATTTTCTGGTCTAAGATAGTTTATTAAAGCTGCTACTTTTTCGGGATCTGGCAATAAGACTTCTGATGAAATAATGCATCCTAAATAATGGAGTTGTTTCTTTAAAAATTCGCACTTTGAAGGATTTAATTTTAGATTAACCTTTCACAACCTATAAAATACATTCAAAAGATTTTTTGTCTTGTAAATTTCTACCAAACACAATTAAATCATCAAGATATACAAAACATTTTTCGTATTTTAATCCTGACATAGCGTTTGTCATTAAACGTGGAAAAAAACACTAGGGCTTGTTTTCAAACCCATAGGTAATCGCTTCAGTTGCCATTGTCCTCAATCTGTTGTGAAAGCGGTGTACTTTCTACACTCTTCCGTAATTTATAATTGATATTATCCTTGACTAAGGTCTAAATGTGAAAAATATATTGCACCGAAAAAGACGAAAATCTATACAAATTCTACTTTTTTTCTCATCACTTGAATCTCTTTTTTGGAACTAGCAATACAGGAAATGACCATTCACACTGTGCTGCTTCAATCAAACCTTCGTTAATTAATTTATGAACTTGTTTATTTATTGCCTCTTTTTGAGTTTGTGGGAGCCTGTATGGCTTAACAAATACCGGAGACGAGTTTGGTTTTAATTTAATTGAATGTTTAAAGGATTTGTAACGGAATGTTTATCACTTGGTAAATGAAAAATATCTGAAAATCTTGCACAAATATAAATAAGTTTTTAACTCTATCTGCAGTTATTTCCTTGTTAGCGTTAAATTATCAAAGATCATAATCGTTAGCCTTTTCAATTTTTCGACACAATTCTTTAAAAAACCTCGTCATCTCTTGTATTTAAAATTTTTATAAGGATTTTTCGTTTTTCTGGTCTTACTAAAGCACTCGCAATAAACTCACCATCACACAATTGTTCTGAAATAATCACACAATCATCATTCACACCTGTATCTATATAAGAAATTATTTCACATCTTGGTGGTACATTCAAAATATCCTTTAGACTGTAAAGGTAAAATGACTTTATTATTAAAATTTGTTAGGGAAAGTGAATTATCTTCAAAATTAATCACGCTCTGATACTTTTTAAAAATTTTCCCTATAATGCCATCATTAAAGCACGGTAGATTATCAAAAATATAAAATGTTTGATTAAATCTTAGTTTTCCTGCTGCTAAATTTAAAATCGTGTGTCCCTCTGAAACTATTATTTCACCTATACCTTTAATTTCAAGTCTTTCTTTGTAAATAATATTATTTAGTTCTAATTTTTCTGCTTTAATAGCACATATTGATGGTCCTATTAAAAAATTAAAACTTTTATGGTTTAAATTTAAATTAACTGAATTTGAATAGTTTGGAGAATATGTGAATATTTCATAACACTCAGTATAATAATTATTTTTAGGGACGACCTCACGAACTTCTATGAATATATTGAGTTCGTGGCATTTAGCGATTATTGTTATTGAAATTATTATAATTATTGTATCGTTTATGGGAAAAATTTGCATTGTAATTATTCAAAGCATAGGAAAGGGAACCCGTCGGAAAATTTCCACAAAAGTTTCTCCTCCTTTTTGTATTTATCATAAAAATTTGTGAAGAATTTTGAGAATTTATTTCTTTATCTTGGGCAGCTCTTGTTGCTTCCTTTCGAGAAGAAAAATTTCTCGCTGAAATAATTCCACTTAATTTTTGATTTCTTAAACCTTCGGCAAATCGCTCTATTGCCATTTTTTCGTTAATTGGTTTAAAAACCGAAAAGGACTCAGTATTTCCATTAGCTTGGCTAAGGGTTAGATTTACGAAAAGGTCTTCAAGTTTTTTGCCAAAATTTTCTATAGACTTTTCTCCTTGCCTAGCCCTGATCGATTTTGCTTGCAGGACGGTATCTGCTTGTTTTGTTAATAAATGCGTTTTCATATCCTTTACTAAATCTGAAGTTGATAAGTATGAACTAGGTAACCTTAATTCTACCGAATTAGATAAACGTGTCTTTAAAATAATAGTATATTATATATAGAGGGACAAAAGTGCATCATTCAATCCCGCGAGTGGATTTAGGCACTTTGGTCCCGAAGTATATACGCTATTTTTTGCACTTCCAAGGTATTTATTTCTTATGTACAATAATTCCAAATTTGTTCGTGTCAATGTGACAAATTTGTATAAAATTATCTAGAAATCTTGCTATTTGCAAAAAAAAAACAGTCTGTTAGCATGGGAATTAGTAAACAGCGGTAGCCATATTTGAAAAAATGTTTACAAAAGGGTAATAAATATGTAAGACGAATTTGATCAAGAAAAAGCGGCTGAAGAGGCTTTAAAAGACTTACTGCCTTCCAAATCTCGTAAAATTTACGATAAAGAGTATGATATATTTTTAAAGTGGTGCTGTGAAAAGAAAATTACAAATTTTAACGAAGATGCTTTGCTGGTATTTTTTAATGAAAAGGTAAACAAATTTGCTGCTTCTACATTGTGGGCCCAGTATTCAATGTTAAAAACTATGCTTAACGTTAAACATAATGTTGATATAAGTAAATTCCACAAATTGACGACGCTTCTGAAAAGGAAAAATTTTGGTTACAAAGCGAAGAAGTCAAAGGTACTAACTGTAGAACAGATTGATACGTTTCTAAACGAAGCTTCAGATGACACATTTTTAATAAAGAGTGAGTATGTCCAAAAATCATTGTACCTACTTTTAAAAATGGTTTTTCTTGTAGGTAGCACTCATGTTTGGTGCCGCAGGGGCTTGTAGAAGACTTGAATTAGTCGAATTGTCAATTAATGATGTGACTGATTTGGGCAACAGACTTCTTGTTAACATTAGAGCTACCAAAAATGGAACAGAGAGAAACTTCGTTGTAAAAAATTCAGATAAAACTATCATTAGTTATACAAAAATCTGCAAGAAATATATAGAAATATTGAGAAAAGCCGAAACTCCCCATTCAAGATTTTTTGTTCGTTACGTTAACAAGCAGTGTAGAGTGCAACCTGTAGGAAAGAATATATTTGAAAAATTGCCCCAGAAAGTTGCAACGTTCTTAAACCTACCAGATGCGTTGTCATATACAGGACATTGTTGGCGGCGAACCTCTGCATCTCTACTAGCTGATTCAGGTGCGATTGTTGACGTTTTAAAAAGGCATGGGGGATGGAAGTCTGCAACTGTTGCAGAAGGGTATGTGGAAAACTTCCTGAATAATAAGAACCTTATCGCCGAAAAAATTTTTGGAGGTGGAGATGATCAAAAAACACTAGCTACCTCACTCCTAGGACCCTCGTACCAATCTGAACGGCCCACAGGCACTGATTCATTTGGAAATGCGTTCAACCTTACATCCAGCAATATCGTTTCGGCAATCAATCGTCCGGTATTTATTAATTGTAACAATATTAATGTTAATGTTTCGTAAAAAAATTAATAAAAAATATTAGAAGTTTGACATCTGTCATGAACTCTCTAAGGAGTTCAGTCCATATTTAATCCCAAGGGAATAAATGTTTTTTTTTTGGTTAGTTTGCTCATGCTTTTGGTTAGTATGCTTATATCTTATGCTTATATGCTTATTCGTAGACTGTTCAGGATTCCTCCCCTTCAGCCCTGGTCATTCAATTATTGTTGGTGTTGCGATGTTTTTGTAATTGTGTGGTTTACAATCATGAGTTTATTTTTGGTGTGTTAAAAAAAGAAAGATAATTTGTTGAGGGTATTATTTGGTGTAAAAAAAAAGGTTAAAGGTCTGATTTATTACTGTTGTGAATATTTAGATTTAGGTGTGCGTGTGGTTGAGTGTGGTGAGGGGTGTTGACGATTCGTTAGCCGGTATCCTTGCGTGGTCGTTATCCAGTAGACGGTGGGATGCGGAGTCCATATGGGATGTTATCGAGGGTCACTTCTATCTTCTCTGGGATGTCGTCTAATAATTGGGTTAAGATCGCGGGGGGTGTTTAAATTTAAGTTTGGGTTTTTCCGTGGGAATTTGGGAGGTTGGTAGGTGTAGGAAGTTGTGATAATTTCTTTGGTAGGGATGGTATCGCCGAAAATCCTTTTGTGTGCAAAGTTTTTCTGAAGTGTTTGGATTCTGTTTGTGATTGGAGGTATGTTTGCGTGTTGTGTTGTGAGGTTGCTGGGTACCTGAAGGGCAGCCCGTGTATACGTCTAAATATCCGGCGTTCACAGGATGCTATAGAGGAAAGGTGGTTAGGGTTAATGTTTGTGTATATTGGTGCTCGGAAATCCATAACAGGGCGGATGTAAGTTTTGTATATGTGTTGGAGTGTTTTGGGGTGACAACCTCTGATTCGACCCCGAAGGGCGCCCGGTAAGTTTGCACGGTTTCTAATTCTCTTAAGTGTTTTCCTAACATCGGGGAGCCAATTAAGTGTTTTGGTGAATAGGATACCTAGGCATGTGATTTGGTCTTGAAGAGGGATTCTCTCTTGGTTAATGGTGAGGGAGACATTTCTGGAGGATAGGTTTGGGAATTTGTCTTCGACGTAATTAGGGTGACGGAAAAGTATTGCTTGCGTTTTGGAGGGGTTAATGGAGACTCTCCACCGGTTGGCCCAGTTGGAAAAGTTCCGAAGGGTTTTGGATATGCGGTTGGAGGCCGTTTCGCTGTTCCGATTAACTGACCAGAAGGCGGAGTCATCTGCAAACTGCGCAACGACTACTCCGGGTTGGGTAACTTGAGGGATATCTGAAGCAAATATGGTGTAAAGTATGGGGGCTAAAGCAGAACCTTGCGGAACGCCTGCAGTGGGTTGGAAAGGGTCTGAGAGGTTTTTCCGTACTTTCACCCTGACCGATCGATTGGTCAGGTACGAAAGCAGGAGTTTGGGAATGTTATGCTTTCGGATTTTTTGTAGGAGACCGGCGTGCCAGGCCCTGTCAAATGCTTGCTTAATATCCAAAAACACAGCCAGATTGCATTGCTTATGATTGAATGCTCTGGTGGTCTCGGTAAGCAGCTTCAACAAGGGATCGTGACACGTCCGGTTTTAACGGAAGCCGAATTGGCTGTTGGCAAGGAGGTCGTTATACTCTAGGTGTTCCCTGAGCCGCTTGGCTAGAATTTGCTCGAAGCATTTTCCGAGGCAACTCAGGAGGGATATGGGTCTGTAGGAATTAGGTAAGGTTAGGTCTGCGTGAGGTTTTGGTATCATGACGGTGGAAGCCGATTTCCAATCCGTCGGGAAGTAAGAGATTGTTAGGCACTTATTGTATATGTTTGAGAGTAGTTGGAGGCATGGGCCGGGTAGGTGTCGGAGGATTGTTTTATTGAGGCCGTCGCGGCTTGGAGCTGAGTTTCTTCTTTTTTTTAAATAGGCATTGACCTGGTCGGGCGTAATTGGGGAATAGAAAGGATTCTCGTTGTCGAGAGGGGGTTCGGGAAGGTTAAGGTTTCGAAATTTCTCGAGGAATTCCTTGAAAACAGGATCGAATTGGAGATCATTGGGGGATTGGAATATGGATTGGAGGTGGTGATCAAAGAAATCGGCCTTTCTTTGGTCGGAGGAGATTAGGTTGCCCTGAAGGTCGGTTAGATGGGATTTGGGGTTAACTTTTCTTCTGGTCAGTCTGTCAAACTGTTGCCAGAAGCGTTTACAGTCTAAATAATCTGGGAATAAATGACCCACTTTAGTCCCTGTAGACAGAGACTAAAGTATCTATTTTAGTCTTGGAAGTGCAAAATATTAATATTTTGCCATTAAGCATAGAATCATAAAGTTTTACTGCATCGATTAATATATTTGTTGTTTCCTCAGTATGGTCCATCACGGGTAAAAGACTTACAGCCACTTTTAAGTAAAAAGTCGTAATTTTTATGTCTGTTGTGTCTCGTGTTGTAGTTTGTTGGTTCAATTCATGGTTTATCTTTTCTTGAGTTTTTTCTAATTCTATAACGTCGCTGTAAAGAGATTTAATTTTTTCAACAATATCTTCATAAGTTAAAATTTCAGTTTCGCTTAATTGTTTCTTTTCAATTAAATTATTAAGAACCTTTGTTTCAAAACTTAACTTAGCATAAACAGTTCTTGCTTCCTCTATTTTAACTGAAACTTGAGATCCTTTTCTGTTGTCCTGATTTAATTTTCTTAAATTAATTTTTATTTGAGTTAATCTTTAAAAAATTTCATCACTTTTTAAATTTTCCATTAAATACAATATTTAAATGTTTCAAATATTATGGCTCGCCCAGTGTTTAATTTATATTTTAGTCTCAGTTGTCCAAATTATGTTCTTTCGATTTTCTTAACTCATGTAAATGAATTTACCTTCCGTTATTCTTCTTAAGGTCTTTATTATACAATGGAAAAAATGCATAAATCAACATCAAAATTACGCAAATAACTAGTATCAAAAGAAACCATTCTGTTTTTGAAAACCCATCATGTTGGTGCTCATCTGATAAATTATTACTTGATCTACTCACTGCATCACGACCAACCGTTTGGGTAATTACCACTTG
This sequence comes from Vesta saturnalis, assembly GCA_036346205.1. Lineage (NCBI taxonomy): Eukaryota > Metazoa > Arthropoda > Insecta > Coleoptera > Lampyridae > Vesta > Vesta saturnalis. The sequence goes on from JARFJB010001443.1 coordinate 67,334, forward strand.
TTCATTGGCTTCTTTGGATTGCGATTTTCCCATTTTAAAACTATTCTTATTTTACTCGTGTCGAACTGGCAAAGGGTCGCCATGAAACAATTAATTATATATTTATTTGTTTAATTAATTTATTAAAGTACTCGGTATATCTAGTGTTATTGATTTACATCTTTTCTATACTACCGTTCCATTCCTATTCTAAACATAACTGACTATTCTCTAATTATTCTACAAGCTTACGTTGTCAATTCATCCATTATTTAATTACATAATAACAATTAACATTTGATTTTAATATACTATATGGGGTGTTGTTATCACATTACAGTGTGTGTGTGTGTGTGTGTGTGTGCGTGCGTGCGTGCGTGCGTGCGTGCGTGCGTGCGTGTGTGCATGTGTGCGGGTGTGCGTGTGGAGGGGGGGGGGCTTTATAATATCTACGATAACTCCAGAACCATAATACGTACATACTTATAATATATTTAAGATTTATTCAATTCCTTATAGAACTGATATGGTTTTGGGGAAAAACCAGTGGCGGAAACGAAGGGATTAAGCGCAGTTTATATTTTTATCAAATATTTCTGTACATTTCAAATATAAAAAAAATGCCGAGATATAAGTATTAAATATAGCGATTAATTATGTTGTACGCAATTTTTGATACGACGCATAATTTGTCGATAAAAAATTCTTAACATGAAATTTAAGTGTTTGTTCATTATTTTTTAATTATCGGAATAACAACTTTATTGAAAATATTTTTTAAAGACAATGTAATTTTATATAATTTTTGTTTATAAGGTTTCTTATTACAAAGCCTTTAAACATTAATTAAATACGATTAAAAATACTTAAACTGTACTATCGATATTTTTGTAGAAACGGGCGGCTTTGGAATTTTTTAGTTTAGCATCTACGTATCTATTAACCTTTATCTGAAATGAAGGTGTAACCGTCTGTCTGGCAAATTATTATTGTTGTTCTTACTACATTGCCCATTTTTGTTATGAATGTATTACGAAAGAGGGTACATAATTATCCTAAAAAAATGATTATTATTAAAATTATTTAATTTCTTTTAATTTCCACTTTGTGGGTTACAAGGTCGGGTGTTGTTCCACACCAGGTATTTAAAAATTACAGTGACTCTTTTCGGGTACTTCTCGACATGGCTTTCTGCCTCCTCGGATTCTTATTTTGGGATTTCTTTTTTTCTTATATGGTTTCATGTTGACTTACCAACCGTAATTTTTCTATTTTCCGTGTGTTCAATCCTCTTTGGATCCGTTGGAATATGACGATTCCAAGACATGTTTTCTTATGGTGTTCGGTTTCTCCTTAATATTTCTTGTTTTTTCATTTGTTTGGTAGATAGCACAGCTTTTGAATATTGCTAATGTATTCCTTTAATTTCATTATATTAAATTTTAAAGTTATTTGTAAGTATTTACCATTTTTTTATATATTTGATGTCAATTTGTACAATAGTTCAAAGTCTGAAGATCTTTAATTAAACATTGTGTGGAAGGTTTTGACTATTGATGACTGAAGTATTTAACGTAAAAGATAACCTCAGATTACGCCGCTTCGGGACTTTCTCACTGACACATTACAATAATCTCCTTAGAATTCTAAAGCCCACTCTAATCAAAAACAAATTGGAATGGAGTATAACCAGAAAACTCCAATTTTAATAACACCATTGAAATTTAGAATGCATGGAAAATTGAGTTTAGATTGTACACTTCTAAACAATAAACCGGCACCATTAATCTTCCAAAAATACATAATTATGTACAAAACCATCTTAAGTATTTTAATTAATAATAATAAATAAATACAAAAGTCATAAATATAAAAATTAACCTTTAATATCGTTACAAGTAAGGGAGTTACACGCGAAAGAAGGGAATGTAAAAATAATCAAATTGAAGGTTTTATACCTAAATAAATGTAATTAAAGTAAAACAATACATCTTTGGATGAGGTATTAAAATCTTTTAATCACTACTAACTTTGCAATATAATGTTAAGTGCACAATCAAGAGATTTACATTCCAGAGTACAATGACAATATTCAACTTGTCTTAGTAATAAAACAATAGTAGGATAAGTGGAGACTATTCTAAAATTAATTTGATATGCTATATACACTAAAGTTATTATTGTGAACAATGAAATGTTTTAACTTTCAGTTTATTACGAACTAATAAATCTACAAGAAAAGAGGACAACGCAAAGTGTACATATAATGGAAATGGTAATAGCCGCATTTCAATTTTACCTTAACTATGTAGTAACAGATTAATTCGGATTTGCATTAATTTTCTCTTCTATTATTGTACTAATACCAAAGTAATTTGCACATTTTGCGGACAGTACATTGTTTTAGAATAAAACGTATTTTATGCAGCACCGCAATCTTTCAATTTTTAAATTTAGTTTTGGTAAATAGAATCATGTAACACAAGGGTCGTGCTATGTTTATTGAGAATAAAGAACACGGTTTAATACTTTATAGGACAATGCTAAATTAGGTGAATACGGCCGATGTTTTATTACTCTTACATTTTTTCAAACAATAGCTCGCTTTGGCACCTGCCGAATGGGATGATGTACTAATATGATGGTGCAGCATAATTCCTTTGTCTGGAGCTCTTCTAAAACTTCAGCCAAGCAGGTTAGCTGTAACTGTCTTTCATCCTTCTGGCCTAATTGCCTTTACTAGGGTAATGATTCACAAGAATAACGCATATATAACTTTATTTATAGTTCCCTGCTTCTTAGGCATTACAATTACCTCAACTTCGTGAATCCAGACACGATTTTCCTTGAAGATAGGTACCTACGTCGAAAAAGAAACCATAAGTTTCGTCACCTGTCACTGTTTTGGTAATAAGTTAGTGTCCGCCATTATTTAAGAAATTTAGCTTCATGGTAAATTCTTACACGCTCTGCTTTTTGGAAGTCACAAAACGACTAACCACTGGATGCAGGTGACCGCGTCTGCTTGTTTTAAAAGCTGAGAATAGAATCTTTAGGTGATGTTCTATTTCCACATAAGTGGCTGACACATACACACGCAAACACACTTGCGCGCACGCACATACACAAACGCACATGCGTGCACACGTACATAAACACACACATACACATCCACACGTACAAACACAGACACAGGAACACATACACGCACACGTACACATACACACTCTCACACGCTCACATGTGCACACACCCTCACCCACGCGCGCGCACACATACATCCACACGCACAAACGCGCATCCACGCATCCCATCCGTACACATCCACACACGTATTTACCTACCTATAAATACACACTTATCCACAGACGTTCATACTCAGGCATATATATATATATATATATATATATATATATATATATATATATATATATATACACACACACAACGCACACGGGCGCGCACACACCCATTCGCACACAGACATACACAAACGCACGCGCACACATACACACATAATTCATGCACACACATACACACATAATTCATGCACACAGGCATGATAACCGATCTCTGCAAAACTTTGTAAAAAATCGTAAAATGAAATAATAAGGCGATTTCATAACCTTCATAGCTTCATATGTAGGTTGAAGAGTATTAGTAGCTTGAGTTATAAGTTTATAACGAACGTAACTTCAACAGCAAAACTTTAAATGGCAAATAAAAAATAACTCTCAACAACACGGCATAATTTGTATTCACCGCCTACTACATTTTCTTATTCTCAATCAATTTGGCTCGACCAACGGTGCAAAGGGAACATGGAATAAAGAGAATGAGTTCATTAGAATGTTACTTTTCCTGTTCTTCAAGTATTTACGAGTAAGTATCTCTAAACTGAATCATTATTGACTATTTTCTTTGCAAAACAGCTGCTGATCACAATTACAAAATTAATTACCAGTGAAAACGAAATAGGAAGATTTGCCTTTTTGATAATGCCGCCCTGTGTTAGTGTTATGCTGCCTGGCTACCGTTTTCGCCTGACTTGTTTATTAAAGATTTTTCATTTGGGTTCCTCCCGATGGCATAACGCAACCATGAAGCTGTAAGTGATTCGGCAAGGCTCCACTGTGTTTGGCATCCATTTTGCTACACTCTGCATAACTTGACGGTGGCTATAAGAAGGGGCGCCAGTTCAAGTCATAGAATGTAATTATAGAACCGCGACGAGTGATACGGGGTTGTACTCTGTTTGCGCCCGACTGAAAGACGCTGAATTTAATGACGAATCTAGGCAACTTAGTGCTACAGAGAGTTGAGCATATGATAATAATAATGGTGGTTTCCTCTAGAAAATTCGCAAAAAGGGTAAGCAGGAGAAGGGCATTCTATGGTCCCGGTCCTTGCTACTGAAAAGATAAAGGGCGATCTTATTGAAATCGTCCATTTCTAGTTTCAAAGGTCTTATATAGATTTAACAATGAACTTAATAATATAAAGGAGTTAAAAGGACCCTACTACTACTACTACTAGTTTCAACCACGGTAAAATCTTGAGCTAAACGGTTATCAAATACTAAAACAATGGCAGACATGGATATAGAGGTCACATCTTGACCAACACTAAATCGACAGGGGTCGTTTGCTGTCACGGCCTAATAAATTGTTCCTTGGAGGAAGTAGAAGAACATTCGCATGAGTAGGTTATAGAAGTGAGAGAGAATTAAGGGTAAGAGAGATAACACCTAATCACGTGTTTACTTTTGAATGACAGAGTTTACTGGAAGCATTAAAAATGTATTCTTTAATGGTACGTCCGTATATACTACCACCTTCATGGTGCTGAAACTGCTTTCTTAATTTCTTAACTTCTTCCCCTCGCCCTTTCACCTCTTCGACTCTTTGCTTCTCCTCTTCGCCCTTTACCTATTTACCTTCTTACCTCCTCATCTCCTCATCTCCTGATCTCCTCATCTCCTCATCTCCTGTGATAATAAACTGAAAGGTAATGACAATATTTTATAAACCGTTGTCATATTTTTGCCCTTTCGAAGGATTTTGGACGTGAGATACGTGAATTAGAATATCTAGTATTTAAAATACATGTGTGAAATTGCAAAATACAAAACATTAGTTTTATCTTTGTTCACTTCAAAATCCGTATTTTCTATTTTTCTTGATCAGACTGTAGATCTCAATTCTGCGAAGTTTTTTTCGTCGTTCTCAACAGACCGTCTTTTCAATCCTCTTTTTTCCTTTTCTCTTTTTTTATCTTCATCGCTATTTTTTCATAATCTGGCATTTCCCATAAATAAATCTCCTCGCGTCCTCAAAAAAAATTTTCTCACTTCCTCTTGCTTCACTCCCGTTCAAAAACTGACTTCCGCTTTCTCTCTCTTGAATTCTCTTCTTCTTTTTCTAATCTTTTGATATGTTACTTCTTATACTAAATTTTACTACTAAATACAATTATCAAATTCTTAAAATAAAAGTTGAAATTTCTTTTTTTAATCATATCCATTTTTAGTGCAATTTTGAGTTATGAATGAATGTTGCTGAATGCATTTTTAATTATCTTATTCATTAAAATTTAATTTCATTGCAATATATTCTTTCTTTCTTTTAATTTCTATTTAGTAGGTTGGAAGGTTGTGTGTTATTTCATAGTAGTAATTTTTTATTTCTTACATTACTATTGTATCATTCTATATTAATACGTACAAATTTACTGGTAACAACCAGATTTCTTTTTTTCATAAGTGTTATTTTATAGAAACTGTCTTCATCTTTCTACAAATGAAATATAAATAAAAGGCTAATTATGAAGTAAAATTTGAAAATTAAAGGCATTGCTACGTTGTATTTGATTTGTAAATATCAAGGAAAGTCATTAGTTCTCTTTTACATTAAATACAACGCTTCTAATTATTATATCTCACGAAGAGGAAGAACGTAATCAAAAGTAATTCAGGAATTAATAAAATTCTAACGTGTTTACTTAATTATTTTGTATTTCACAACTTTGTTGCTTTTAGATACGTGTGTCAACTCTAACGTAAGGATAAAACTCAAATGTCCGTTTTTTTTTGTCTAATCCTATTAAGTACTTACCTTACATCGGATTATGTCAACGTATATCTTACTTTGTCCGATAAGGTAAAAAACTTTTTCTATTTAGAGAGATCACAATATTTTTTGTTACTTTTAAAAATTACAAATTTTATATGCTTTTAGATCTTTTAAAAGTGACCAAGTTATTGGTTCATACGCTTGATAGATGCATTACACAGATGGTGTGAAACAATATAGGACATTTCAGCCTATAGATCGAACATTAATAAAATATCTGGTGTGAAACACCACACGACCTTACAATCTACAAAATGGTAATTAAAAGAAATGAAATAATATTAATAACATTTTTTTTTACAGCAATTGTTAAAGTGTGCTTTGAACAACCCAAATCAATAGATCAAGTTTCACTTTAACCGCAAGGGTAGATAAAGTTGAACTTTAACAGGAAGGGCAGATAAAGCATTTTAATTTTTTTAAATTTTTATTTTGTGCAGGTATGGAAAAACGTTATTGCGGGTCTGACTTATAATAAGCTAGAAAGAAACCCAATAAGCATTATATGAGTGTGAGAGAGACATAACTTTACCGATGTTGCCACCTGTACATATACTGACTTCCATAAAAATTGCAACACCTAGAATTTATTGAACTATTTTACCGAAATTTTCGTCAACGATGTCTTTCATTAGAACAAACACACGATTAAAATTTGAAAACAAAAGAACAAAAACCAAAAACGTTTTTTCCAATAATGAGTTGCTCCACCACGATTTGTAATGTACTCATTTAGACGGCGTGGCATGCTATCAATCAAGTGATCTATAACTGCCTGTGGTACATCAACCCATGCATCTTGAATCCGTAGCCGGAGATAGTATAAGTTATCTGGAGGGTGTGGTAAACTACCCAGTTGCTTACCGACCTGATCCCATACATGTTCAATGGACTACAAATCATGCGACCGAGTAGGCCATGGGAGGACGGCAATGTTAGCTTCTTCCAAAGAACGTGTTGTAGCCCTTGCCGTAAGAGGCGTGCATTATCCTGTTGGAAAGTGGGATTTCCCAGCCCCTGAAGATATGCTAGCACATTGGCAATGTAACTAGCGGCGTTTAAGTTGCCATCAATGAAGACCAAGGGTGATCTGCTACCGTAAAATATTGCACCCCATATCATCACTCCTTGTGTGAGAGCTGTGTTGCGTTCCACAAAAAATGTTTACGTTCTCCACGCATCCGTCTGACCCTCCTACGACCATCGTGAGCCCACAAGCAAAATCGGGACTCGTCACTAAACACAATTCGATGCCATTCTTGCGTCCAATTCGCTCTTTCGTTGCTCCATTCTAGCATTTGTGGACGGTGAAATGGTGTAAGAGGAAGACATAAAAATGGACGATATGAACGCAGCCCATAAGACGTTATCCAGCGATAAACAGATGACATTGACATTCGGGGTCCTATACCTCTCATCCAATAATTTGCAATCGATCGAGCTATTGAAAATCTGTCTCTTGTGGCCAAAAGTCTTTAGCAGCGTTCTTCGCGATCTGTAGTCCTGCGGGGTCGTCCAGATCCAGGGCGACGTTGTTGCACCCCTTCCTGGGACCATTTGGACCAACATCTCAATACCGTTGCAACATCTCGGTTTACACGACGAGCAATTTCTCTTAGCAGAAGTCCGGCCTCTCTCATGCCAATAATACGGCCACGTTCAAATTCAGTCAATTGGGAAAAATGTTGATGTTGACGTACTCTTGGCATTGTTCCTAAGTTCAGAACGAAATTGTGAACAAAAAATTTGCAAAATTGACAGTTAAGGAAAAAGCAAAGAAAAAAAACTACTAGCTAGCTTTTATTCAAATATCGTTTGTTTGTTCTAATAAAAGACATCGTTGACGAAAATTTCAATAAAACCGTTTAACAAATTCTAGGTGTTATGGAAGTCAGTATATTTGCATGTATACACAAAATATGAACTACTTAAGTGTCCTTCAATCTAGCTACAACATTTCTAACGAAACCAAACCAATTAAGATAATGTTGAAAAGTTGCGTGTTCTTTGAAACTATTAAGTAAATACTTTACACTTAAACATTAAATGATAATACCTCAAACATCGAAGTTTATTGTAATTGCAAATTTATGACATGGTTCGATTACTACTCGCAAGAAGAACCAAGAAGAAACTTAAGAGAGCTACAAACAAGAACATTAAAATTTACATTGACAGTATACCTTAAGTTTAAGGTTTAAAAACTCTACTTTATAAGATTTTCGAAAAGACCTCCACCTTGCGCAAGGCAGTAACCCAATCTGTGATAAAAGTCGGTTCGGGTGTTTTATAACATTTCTTGGGTGATGATGTTTAAAGAGTCTGTAATTTTGACACGAAATCCGTCCAAATTGTTAGCACGTTCATGCCTGTGCCCATAAATTTGCTGGTATACGTATCCCCAAACAAAAAAGTCGTTCAGTGCGATATCAGGTGAGCGAGGAGGACATTTAATAGTACCTTTTTCACTAATAATACGGTTAGGGAACGTAGTTTTCAAAAACTGTTCTGGTTTCTCAACAGTTCTAAATATTTGCCTGCACTCATACAAAAATGGCCCATTTATGGAATTGCCTAAAATTCCTGCCCACACATTAACTTTTTGGGGGTGTCGTGTTCGGTAAGGAATTCTAATGTGTTTGTTTTCCCGGGAGTAACCAATGCGACAAACGTATTGTGATGGTCATATAAGTTAAAAGAACACTCGTCGGTAAACAAAATATTTTTAATAAATCTTTCGTTTTCATTAGCCCGATTCATCATATCTTCACAAAATTCCACACGTTTTTGATGATCTTCTGTAAAAATTTCTTGTGTGGTATGCAAGTTATAGCAACGGTATTTATTCTTTTTCAAGATATTGCGAACTGTTCTTGGTTCAGTATTCATTTCTTCAGCAAATTTTGTACTATTGCACGGGAAATTAGTTTCTCCCAAACTACACACTGCAATTTCTTGGAGTTCGCGCGCTCTTCGTTTAAGTTACGACCAGGATACTATTGGGTTTTCTACAATTATTTAAACATCCACATCTTTCAAATTTACAAAAAGTACGCATAATCGTACTTTCTAATGGAAGTGGCCTGTTTTCACAGGAAAAAGCAAACCTGCCCATTATTTCTTGTGCAATGCTTCCTGAATAATACCACTTAATAATCTGTATTTTTTCATCAGTGGAATACATGAGTATTGTGTCGGACTTGGGAAAACACTGATTTTCAATTCTCGTTGAGAGTAGCAGTTAAATGTGTCATTGATACTAGCCCACTCAAAAAACGCATGTATGGCATCAGCGCTTTTAGTTTGTTGTGTATTCTATCTCACTTAGCACGTGAACTGATTGCACTGTCTTTGCTTTTCTTATTATAAGTCAGACCCGCGATAATATTTTTCCATACCTGTATAAATATACAACTTATTTTTCATTTTTATTTGAATTAATAATAACTTAAATATTGCAATTTACATTTCCAGAAATATCAAATTTTGGAACAGAACCTGTTTTATGTGAAAAAAGTACAGACGACGTAGAGTTACATGAACTTTCTATTCCACAGAGTATTTTCTTTGATACATCAATTTTTTTCGCTACGGGCAGCCGTATTCACCAAGCTCTGTTAAGTTGCTATCAGAGAGTTAAGTCAATAACAGTTTGTTAATGTTACACTTTTGTATACACCAATGACTGTTAGCAGTTAACAGTCTGTCAAGTTATCTAATAAGTTAACAGACCAATATTGATCTGTTAACCTTGGTAACAGATTGATAAATACTTAGGTATTATATATGTGTCAAAATTGTTGGTTATAATAAATTATTACTAAAACATATTATATTATAAAATTGTAAGCGGTGAAATGCGAAATGGACAAAATGGGCTTTCACTATTTATTAAATTCATTTTCCAACAGTGACGATCCAATCAGACGTTCATAAATAGTTAAAGAACGAAGTAATTTATTGGTAGAATTGGATGATCTAGATTTTAAAAAACGATCTCGTATGCATAAAAGTACAATTATAAGATTGTCCGATTTGCTGCAAGGATTGTTAGAACCTGTCAATAGATTAAATAACCCAATATCTAAATTAAATCAAATAGTAATTTGCCTACGATGTTATGCTTCTTCTTCTTTTGGCCATTCCAATCATAAGGATTATGACCCTTTCTGCAGAGAAGGTTTTAATCCATTTATTGAGGTGGATCACTCCTATATTCTTGAATTGTCTTTACAATTTGTGATTTACCTTGGCTTCGTTTACTGTTTTCTTCCACTTCTTTCTGTCTCGAAATTGTCCTGTCCATTCTTATATACCAATGGTTCTTAAGTCTAACATAACCGCGTCCCACCATCTTATCCTGGGTTTGTCTCGTTCTCTTGTTCTGTGCGGTTTCCATTGCGTAGCCGTCTTCAACAAATTTTCATTTTCACTTCTCATATGTCCAAAGCATTTGATTATTTGGGATTTTGTGAAGCGTGCTATGTCTTCTCCTTTAATTTCTTCTTTCAATTTATGGTTGATCATGCTCCTATACTCATCTTCCTTGACTAGCCCTAATATTAGTCTTAGTATTTTCCTTTCAAATCTCCGTAGTTCTTCTTCTTCTCTATTTGTGAAGGTTACTGATTTTGCTACATATGTCGCTACCGGCCTAATTAGTGTCTTGTATATTTTTATTTTCGTCGTTTTTGTTATTCTTTTATTTTTTAACATTGCCTTGTTTGCAAAAAACGCCCTGTTTCCCTTATGTATCCTATCTTTCACTCTTCATTCTGTTTCGCCATGGTTGTCATTCCAAAATAGTCCATTTTATTTATATTTTCAAATTCATAATTCCTAACTTGCAAATATCCCTCATTATTTTCTGTTTCTGCTGTATCTCATGTATTTTGTTTTGTTTTGATTTATTCTTAGTTCTTCTTCATATTTTGCTATGATTGCCAGATCGTCTGCATATACTAATACTTCGCATTCTTTTCTGATTATTGTGCCTTTTGGATTCGCTTCTCGTATAATCGCTTACATTACTATGTTGAATAATGTGGCTGATCATCTCCCTGCTTCATTTCTTTGTTGATTTTAAACTCCTTCGTTGGTATTCCTTTTATTTCTACCTCAAATTCTGTATTTTCGAGTGCCATTTTGTTTGTATCTCTAGATATGTCAGTTCGTCTATCATTTTCCCTCAAAATCCTTCGAAAGGTGCACTCAAAAGCTATGGATAGTAGGCATAAGCTTATCTTGTGTTCTCTGGCAAAACCAACATAAGGTAATAAAATTTGTTTTGCTTAAATCATTTCGATCTGTCAGTCCGTCTATCATTCTCCCTCTGTTTACTGTGTTAAAAGGCGCATTCAAAATTTATAGATATAGTAGTAATTACGAGAGCTCGAGTGTGACTCATTGCTTAAAAGCATATGAATGGAATAATAGAAAACGTATGTCGCATAGTTCTTTTTAATAAAAATTAATGGGCATATTTTTTATTTACACTAATAGTTGGATAAAACAATGTATAAACATAACCTATATATCAATCATAACATTCATTCTTAAAATAGTGCAAAAAGGAACATACATAGATTTTTTTTAATGTTGTTAACAAAATGGGAGTAATTTAAAAACGACTGACGAAAAGAAGACACGAAATAAACGTTGCATAATTTTATTATTACGATACAAAATAAAAGTGTATTACTTCATAAAATGTACATCGTATACATCAATAGTTAATTCTTTAATCACTGCCAGCTTTACTGCTGGCACTATCGAAACCTACATCAATAATAATTGGTGGTTGAATCACATCCCATCTTTTTTGCAGGTCCCACCATTCACCCATAAGTTTCTCTGCATGTGTAATGCACTTCTTCCAATATTCTTTGTCCACTAAGTGTAAAGATTTTTCTCACATACTTAAAACTTTTTCATCTCCATATCCTTCGCTACCTATCTTTTTATCATATGACCTTTACATTTTGCCCATATTAATTCAATGGGACGAAATTGACAATGGTAGGGTGGCGTTGAAGAACTTTATGACCATACTGATAAGCTATCATGTCAATTTCAAAAGTTTTGGTAATATTCGCTTCAGATGCAATAAAAAGTAATTCGTTCTGTAACATATCCTCGGTAAATTGTAAATTGTGTTTGATTAAAAATGACTTAATTTCATTCTTTTTCCAAGAGACAGTTGGTAATTTTTCAACTAATTTTGAGTGATATGAGCCATTATCTAATATAATACTGCTTGGCTGGTGCAAATTTGGTAAAAGTTTTTCAATAAACCATTTCGGAAATAAATCTGAATTCATGTTATCATGATAATCGTCGGTCTTGGATTTTGAAGAAAATATTAAGGATGTATTTTCAATAAAACCATCCTTATTACCAGTATTAAGAACAATAAACATATGTATATATATATATATATATATATATATATATATATATATATATATATATATATATATATATACAGTATGTCCCCGGATCGACTTTAAAAGAGGGAAAATTCTCTTATTTTTGATTTCTCAGAAAATTTCATTCTTGATGATTTGCCCTGCTTGTTTTCAAACCCCCGAAACACAAATTACTTTCTATTTTACTCGTACGGTTCTCGAGATAATATCATTTTTCTTGAAAAATTGGGCTTAGAATGTTTTTCCTAATTTTTAGAAGTAACTTTAGTAGGCGGATTTCATTGAAAAACACCACTGACAGAAATTGTCAAATGTGATAATTCTGTTGAACTGCAAATTAATTCATGCTAATTTGAATTGTATGCTATAATGTTGACTTTACAACAAAGAATTTATCTAATTCAATGTTACGGAACTGGGGAAGAGTGCTACCGAGTTGTTATCAGAAAATTCAACCAAAAATACCCGGAGGTTGCCATTACGAATGCCGGAGCAAAAACTTTGTAACTAAATTCCTTCAAACAGGCTCGGTTTTAAACCTAAAGAAGCCAAAGAAGTTGTTCGATGAAGAAGATGCTGCTACTGTTCTCGCGTTCATTCCGCAACAGAAGTTCCAAGGTTGTCTTTAAGAAGGAGGGCACTACGAATTGGGATAGGTAAATCTCATTTACAAAGAATCTTCAAGGAGAACAAAATTTTACCATTTAAGCCGCAATTTAGGCAAACTTTAGAGAACGGTGATGAAGCCAAACGTCTGGATTTTTGTTTGGAAATGGGCAATAGAGTTTTGGAAGATTCAAATTTTCATAAACGAATAATGTTCTCCGATGAATCGACCTTTTCAACTAACGGAGTCGTTTCCTCCCAACATTGCCGTTACTGGAGTAGGACGAATCCAAACTTCCGAATTGCTAGTCGCAGACAATGTTAGAAAAAAGTTAATGTGTGGTGTGCGATTTCGTACCATGGAATTATTGGCCCATATTTTTTTGATCAAAATTTAAACCGTTATTCATATTTGGAAATGTAAAATTTTTTAACTGATAAACTGGATGAATTGCCATTGAACTACCAAATTGAAATGTTCTTCCAGCAGGATGGGTGCCCTGCTCATTATGGCGGTACTGTTCGCCAGTGGCTCAATACAGTGTTACATGATAACTGGATACGAAGAGATGGTCCCATTTTATGGCCGCCGAGAAGTCCTGATCTCACAATAATGGACTTTTATCTGTGGGGTCGTTTAAAACAAATTGTGTACAGTGAGCCATTAGACAATGATGAAGAGCAATTGAAAAATAGGATACGGAATGCTGTCCAGTCCCTTTCAATCGAAGAAATAAGGTGCAGTTTCAATGAATTCAGAGCTCGCATTGAAATCTGTGCGGAAAAAGGAGGAGCATTATTCGAATAGAAAATTAATAGTTCAGTTTTTTGAGAATTTCATTTCATTTTACCATCAATTGTTAAATTTATTAATTAAAACTTGTGAGACCAATTTGATTTTTCCTTTGAAACAAATCAATTTACTTCAAAAAATTACGAAAAGCTCGAATTTTTCAAGAAAAATGATATTATCTCGAGAACCGTGTTAGTTAAATAGCAAGTAATTTGTGTTTCGGGGGTTTGAACACAAGCAGGGCAAATCAGCAAGAATGAAATTTTCTGAGAAATCAAAAATAAGAGAATTTTCCCTCTTTTAAAGTCGATCCGGGGACATACTGTATATATATATATATATATATATATTTTTTTTTTTTTTGAGATGGTTAGAAATAAGCATAATGTAGGGGCAAGAGTTATCGAGCTTATATTCTTTATAGTGTGCAAATTTAAATAGTTTTGAGAATGTATACAGTTCTTTTTAATAAGAAAATTAGTATGAGAGGGAAAATATGGTTTTGATATAACAAAACAGGCTTTGTGGGGTTTACACAAGGTTTTTTTTATTCATAAAAACAATGAGCTATACCAGCAGCATGTGAGGAAGGTCAAGACGATTGATATTTGTGGGTACGATTAGTTTCGATAATTTTACAGTTTAATCAATTTATTAAAGCATTTAAACACTTTACAGATATTAATCACATGAAGTAGGATGATTCTAATATGTAGAACATGTATAGATATAGGTACAATGCATGAACTATATAAACTGTAATAAAAGGGTTATGGTACGAACACGGTATATTAGAATTTCGCAGACAAAGTGTATAAAAAGTTCAGAAGAGGTGGTAGTGATTTAGAAACATTGATAAGAACATGAATAACATTTGTACAATGTGATATTTAACATAAAATTACATTTTGTGTACAAAATTTACATAAATGTGTTAACAATATGGCATTGTGATATGACAAAATTATGGACTATGGAGTAAAAGTAAACATCATTTGTGTTAGAGACAGTTATAAGAACATAATAAATTAACATTTCAAGTGATTTAGACGTTTTAAACGCAAGTTACAAGTAAAACTATATTAAGTTAGGTTAAGCACTATATTTAAGAATTTTGCAAATTTATAGTCTTTTTAGGATAAGTTAAGTTTAGAATAAATTATAAAAGCACATAACAGTAGGTTTCCCCCATTTTCATAAAGAATTTAACAATATACATGTAATCTGAACATAAAATTAGAAAAGTTGGGTTAACTATCTAAATGTAAAATATGAAAATGGAAATTCTGTTAAAATTAAGTTAAATGGTTTGAAATAAATGTATTCTGATATAGTTTTTTATATAGATCCAGAGTATGTAATTACTTTAGGTGTAAAATATAGAATTTCTTAGATATAAGTAAATTTAGATTTTAAGTTGTCAAAATGCAAAGCTTCGAAGCGAAATAGGGCTTGTGAGGTGCGGAAAGTTGCCCTGATTCCAAATCTGTATTCAAAAACCAAATCCGACTTGTTTCAAAAAAGTTATAGCATAATTTGTATTTTAGTTAATTTAACAATTTTGTTTAGACCAATCAGATGCTTGGCTCTTTTGTGTGTAATGTAGAAAAAAAAATGAAAATTTGGTATCCAAGGGAAATGTATAAAAGGAATTGCTCTTTATTTCTCACTCTCTTGATTTTTGCTATTGCCTCTTGGCTTTTGAAATGTTTGTGTGACTAACAAGTCATAGTG
Organism: Vesta saturnalis; assembly: GCA_036346205.1. Taxonomy (NCBI): domain Eukaryota; kingdom Metazoa; phylum Arthropoda; class Insecta; order Coleoptera; family Lampyridae; genus Vesta; species Vesta saturnalis. The sequence goes on from JARFJB010001443.1 coordinate 83,005, forward strand.
TTAATAGTGTTGGTGTTAACATGTAAGTTACAAGTTGCGTTTACTTTATCGGTTTTGAAACGCGACCAACATAGAGTCGAGATCTCAGAAAAAATTGTTTTAACCTATAACAAAACTTAAAAATTAGGTTACCGATTATAAGTGACGATTATATTATAATTGTTTCAATTTGAATTCGTGTTCAAACATCGGATGATGTGCATTTTTTTATGTTAATAAAATCATTCAATTATTTTGGATTTGATGCTTATTTTTCTTGAAAGTGACGCAGAGTATTAAATAAACTAAATTTCATAACGGCATCTAAAATAAAAGCGCAAACAATTAAAAATTTATATGGAAATAAAATATAATTTTAAATCCGAAAAGTTTAGTAAATATTTAAACCAACATTTAAACATACAATTTAAAATAAGGTGCTTATCTAAAAATATATGAGCAATATTACGTTACATTATATTTACCACGAGGAAGAGTTGTTCAGCAGTAAATTGGATTTGGATGAATTATGGAAAATTAAGCAGCACCATTGTGAACAGCAAGGCAGTATACATGCGAAGAAGTCTACGTCCAATATTTTAATATGGAACAAGCCTAATGAGAACATTCTTTGGAAAGTACAGCGACACATGTGAGTGAAATTTTACTATCATAACCCTATTATTGCATTGATTATTCTTTTGATATCCTGTATTTTTGTTATCGTTGATTATGTATAAATGTTTGTGCGACAACATGTTATCAATATCTGTAAAGTAAATGAACCGGTGTAATTATCAACATAATTGTACTCACACATTTTAGATCATTTATTGACATTTTTGACAGGCTGCATTTAATTAAGTCAGTTAGGACGCAACGCATGCGTTATTGTGCAGATTCCAATAAAGTCTGTTTCACACAGAAACCACTAATTATAAATTACAATTTATTTGATGTTAACTTTTCCATGTGTGAAATAAAATTTTGTATGATTTCACGTTTACATTTTAATGCAATTATAATAATTTAGAAGGTTAAAAGTTATTATTGATTTTATTTGCCAACAATAAGTTTAAAAGCAATTTGAACTCTAATAATTATAATAATTATTTATTCAATTAATACACTACAATATATATATATATATATATATATATATATATATATATATATATATATATATATTCTATGTAAGTATATAAATTTGCAATTAAAGTGTCGTTTAATTTTCTATCAAATAATGTAATAACAAACAGGGTGTTGTATTTAAGATAGGATAGTTATTTACATTTGAAACAAAAAAAAAATACATTCATATCTGTGGTAGTATAAAAATTAAATAAGTCATGGTACTTCTTGGGCAATGTGATCAGTAATTGCATGCGACGTTACAAAATAATAGATTTGATAGTAACGTCAAAATGAATTTTAGATCTTCGACAAAAAATGTGAATTTTTTATCTAAATGTACAAATATTTCAAAAACGGCTAAGTTTAGCTATAAGACATGTTTAATAGAAAGTGGTTGTTTTTCAGAGTAGAAACGAAATCCGCAGTAAAAACTACAACATTCCATTTAAAATAAGAAAGATGGGTTATGTACCGATGTTACGAAACACTCTGTATATGCAAAAATATTTTTAGGTCATAGCGTGCTTGAATTCAAGCAACTTGTCTATAAAACATTTTTTTTACCGTGCACAGTTAAGTCGCAATTTCACTTTGTCGTACTAATGGGACACCCTGTATGCAGGTATAAAAGGTTATGCAATCGACTTTTTTTTACTAACGCTAAATCGACTTATTAGCTCATTATACAACTTTTGACTTAGTTTCACCAAGATCGACCTTCATGTATGGATGTCTTTTGTGTGTGAGTGTCTGTCTGTGGTGTCTGTCTGTGTGTATGTATGCTAGTATTTTGTATTTAAGCTTGTTTTCATTTGGCTTAGAGCTGATTAGATTTTTAGAGAAATACAGCGGCGGAGAGGGGGTGGTTTATTAGGGGCAGTTTTTTGGTTTTTATCAAATATTTCTAAAACGGCTGCATATTTCAAAGCTATAAAAATACCTAGATATAGACAAATCGATTAATTTTGTTCTATGCAATTTTTTGATATGACGCGTAATTTAGCGGCAAATTGCTAAGGTAGAATTTAAGTTTTATTATGAACGAATAAGTTCAAAGGTAAATATGTAATTAAAAATTTACTCTATCAAAGTACAGGTCGTAGGTTCAAATTTTTTCATTATCTGAATAACGATTAATTTTATAAGAAAAAGTGTAGGCGCATTTTTTAAAGAAAATTTAGTTTTAACTAAATTTTCTTTACAAAGTTTTTTAATGTAAAGCGAAATAAATGTAAAAATTAAATAAATATGGTTGAAAATCCTGAAGCTGTGTTAACGATATTTTTATAGAAGCGGGTGGCTTTGGTATTTTTGTTGACGTTAACGTGTAGTTATGTCTATGAATCTCTATCTGACATGAAGTTTTAAACGTCATTCTGACGTAGATTATTGTTATCGTTACGAACGTATAGAAAAGAGATTGCATAGTTATCCTAAAAAAATTGAAATTAAAATTACTTCATTTCATTTAGTTTAAGTTAGCATCTAGATGTCTATTAACCTCTGTCTGACATAAAGTTGTAAACGTCTGTTTGAGATAGATTATTGTCTTTGTGTTTACAATGTTGCCTATTTTCGTAATGAACTTATTATAAAGGATGTTGCATAATTATCCTAAAAAAATAGTTATTTGTTACATAAGGGGATAAAATACAATTTTATCGATGACTGAAAAATATTAATTCATGAGCGACTAAGGAGCGAATGAATTAATTTTCACGAGTCGATAGTTGTATTTTATCGTCGTATAACATTCTATTTTTTCTATTATATATATATATATATATATATATATATATATATATATATATATATATAAATTGATCAATTTATATTGAGGGAGCAGTCATCTATTCAATATAAATTGATCAATTTAAATTTCCACACAGTCAAGATTACCTTCCTACTAAAGTATATATATATATATATATATATATATATATATATATATATATATATATATATATTCTATGTAAGTATTATAATAATTTAACACGCATTTATTTACCTTTTTCCTTCACCTAATTGCTTTTTTCTTATACTTTGTTTATTAGAATCGTGCCAACCTTTTTTTTGCTGAACCTCTACCAAAAATCCACGTTTCGTCTAGGAAGACTGGTTCATACAATGCCTCTTGTTTATTTTTAAAATATTCTCTTGAAAACTTTGTTCGACTCGCAGCAATGTAGTCTTGTTCAAATAAAGCTCTATGACCATCTTCTGTTTTAAAAGAGAAACCGAGAGATTTTAGTAGTTTTGTTAAACTACTAATACTAAACTTAAACACGTCATTGTCTTTTAATTGTTTTTGTAAAGTAGGAATCGTAACTGGCATTACTGAAACAAAAATTAACAGCATAATTATTCGGTGCATAAAATTTGTTTATCGATACTTACATTTAGAATGCATTTGATATATTGTTCTCTTGACAACATCTTTTATGTGATCATCTACATCAACAGACCTTTTGCAAAGACGTGTATGTTTTTTCTGTGGGCTGGTAGAAACCGATGTACCTTGTTTTAATTCTTCTGCCATCCGTTTCTTTGTAGAAGTAACGGCGTAACTTGAAACACCACATGCCTCCACAGTTCGCTAATTATAACATTAATTTTAGAAAATTCACATATTTAAAGTTGTGAATGTACTGTACTTGTACTATCGATGTTAATGGTACATTGCATCCACCTCGTTCACTTTCATTTTCAAAATATTTAAGCACATTCAAAGTTGCGCTTGACTTTTTAACGATTTATTAGTAAGCGACATCTTAAAGCACTAACTAATAAGAACTGTTTTTACTTTTAATAATATATCATAATAAAGTCGAAAAGAAACAATGCACAAATTTTAGGTTACGTTACAATGAACAGCTGATGATAGTGAATATATGGTTTTAAAACCGACACACGTTGCATTGAAAGCATGGATAGACATATTATTGGTTGCTATTTCTCTTCTATTATACAATCCTTCAAAGTGTGACAGAGATAGATTAATCTTATTGGTTAATTCTTGTTGCTTACTTAGCTGAATCATACTCGAGTTCTCGTAATTACTACTATAGTAGGCATAAGCTTATGTTGTGATCTCACTTTTTCCAGGATCTGCTGCATTTTATGCTAATGAAACGTTTCAAATTAATGTCGGTGACCATTTCAGTGTGTCCCAATCAACTGTATCCCGCATTGTTCGAAATGTCCCTAGACAAATTGCTAGCCTACATTCAGGGGTGACCGATGCTGTAGATTGCACGCACATAAGAATTCAATCCCCCGGAATCAATCAAGGAAAAGTATACCGTAATAGAAAAGGATATTTACCATAAATGTTCAAGAAATTTGTGACTCTAAATTAAAAATTAATGATGTTGTTGCTCGTTGACCTGGATCGGTTCACGGTACTGCTATATTTAATGATTCTCATATAAGAGCACGGTTTGAGAATGGGAAATTTTTAAATTATTACCTTCTAGGAGATGGTGGTTATCCCTGTAGAGCTTATTTATTAATAACAAATCCGATTGAGACTTGTTCATAACACGAAATGCCATGCTACATTTTAAGGTTAATTCATGCGAATTTTTACCGTGAACTACATTGCTGGAGCGAGTTTTGCCAACATAATTCTAGTAACTTTTGAATAACCGCTACTTTACTATTTTAACTTTGAAATGTGATGGTGAATACGAATTTATTTTAACAGACTGTCAAGTATTAACAGTTTGTTACTTATCAAACTGTCAAGTTAAAATTGGTGAATACGGCTGTTAGTCTTCTATTTAAGTTTCGGCGACGGAGGATGACTTTCATCCCCCTACACGCTTTACTGCCATCAGGTCAACACCAAAATTTGCCAGCATTGTCGCTGCAGAGCGGCGAAAACAATGGCAGTGTACATTTCTGAATTCGGTATTTTCAAAAAATGGACAATTCTCTTAGGAATATTATACAAGGTGTTTATCCGCACAGGTTGAACTGTACACTTTCTCTGTTGATAGTTGACGAAGAACTTTTGGTGAGGCACGTTTTTAGGACGTAAAGCAACGTATTTTCTCACAATATTCAAAATACTTACACCACATTCAGTGGTGCAAAATGAGCGATCTTGCTTAGTTTTTGTGTCAATAACTGAGACATTAGAACATTAGAACTTTCTAGCTTATACAATGCATTGGACCGACACGCTCTATATAACTCCAGTACCGTAACAACCTGTAATTTAAAAGACAAATTATGAAGTCACCATTTCTAAACGTTTTACTTTCACAAACAGATAGTCGTCATCTGAAGCTTCTTTTAAAAATCTCATAACATCGTCCGATTCAAAGACTTTGGACTTTTTAGACTTATAACCATCACTCAGCCTCTTCAGCAATCCAATCAGTTGCTGTATCTGAAAACATTATGTGTAATTATTTGACAGAGCGCATACGCTTGACATATTATTTACTTTGAAATGCCACAATTTTCTTTCACCAGCAGCGTAGACTTTATCATCGAGTAATACGACCACAATGTTGATGGCTTCACTTTCTTTGCCTTTTCCGAAAAGTATGCCAGAAGTACCTTTTCACTCACATGATTTATATTCTTTACGCTTTTCCACCGTTGAAAGCACGTATATTCTTTTTGGTATATCAACCCCGATTTTTGGGGAAATAATTTATCCACTGGCTCCATCACCTGTTCTTCCACATCTGAGGGAAGTTTTTCTTGTTCGAACTCGATTTCCCAGTTATTTTCAGTTTTTTTTTACTTGCACTGTATTCAGAAAAGCATACAAAAACACATAGAATTAACCACAAATTCTCATGAACAAAATTTTGTTTTATTCAGTGTCAACCCTAGAAACCCATACTACTAAGATTTTAAAACGTAACTAACTCAATTAACATTTCTTTAATTTTTCGTTAAAAATTTTTCACTCATTGATAAAATTGTATTTTATCCCCTTGTGTAACAAATAACAATTTTTTTATGATAATTATGCAACCTCCTTTATAATAAGTTCATTACGAAAGTAGGCAACATTGTAAACGCAAAGACAATAATCTATCTCAAACAGACGTTTACAACTTCTTGTCATACAGAGGTTAATAGACATCTAGGTGCTAACTTAAATTAAAAGAAATGAAATAATTTTAATTTCAATTTTTTTAGGATAACTATACAATCTCTTTTCTATACGTTCGTAACGATAACAATAATCTATGCCAGAATGACGTTTAATACTTCATGTCAGATAGAGATTCATAGATATAAATACACGTTAACCTCAACAAAAATATCAAAGCCACCCGCTTCTATAAAAATATCGTTAACACACCTTCAGCATTTTCAATCATACTTATTTAATTTTTACATTTATTTCGCTTTACATTTAAAAACTTTATAAAGAAAATCTAGTTAAAACTAAATTTTCTTTAAAAAACACGTCTACACTTTTTCTTATAAAATTAATCGTTATTCAGATAATGAAAAAATTTGAACTTAAATTCAACCTTAGCAATTTGCCGCTAAATTACGCGTCATATCAAAAAATAATTAATAATAAATAATTAATCGATTTGTCTATATCTAGGTATTTGTATAGCTTTGAAATATGCAGCTGTTTTAGAGATATTTGATAAAAACCAAAAACTGACCCTAATAAACCACCCCCTCTCCGCCGCTGTATTTCTCTAAAAATCTAATCAGCTCTAAGCCAAATGAAAACAAGCTTAAATACAAAATTTTTAAGTACGTGGGTATTTTCGTTCTGGAGTTATTGTGAATACTAGCATCAGGGCCCGTTCCAGGGGGCGGACAACCCGGACATTTGTCCGGGGCGGCAAATCTAAATTCAATTCAATTCAATTAATTAAATAAACAAATAACATAAGTAACACCATTAAATATAATTGACCTTTTTTGTTTCTTTAGTATATATATTTAATAAATAAATGAAAAAGTTCTGGGTTTAGACAGTTGCAATTATTTTTCACAATTTGTGATGGGAAGCGTTTTGACTATAAACAGAAGTCGCCCAGTCTTGTTAAATATATCACAAAGCAAGTGGTTGCTTTGTGAAATATATTCTACTGACTATTTATAGTAAGATTACCTCTACCAACTATTAGTAGAATTAATCTTATTTATAGTAACCCTGTTGACAATGCATTGGGACGGAAATCGCAGAGTAAATTTTTTATGTGAACTACATGAAGTAATTCCATTTTCTGCGCGAGAAAATAAGTGCGGAAAAATACAGTCCCGGTGCATATAAGGTTTCTAATATATACACTATCGTTATAACAACAATTCTTACATTACGTAGCAAATAAATTATTGTTTGTAGCCTTAAAAAACTCTGATTATTATAAATCGATCAAAACAAGCAAATACAACAATAATCACAAAAACTATTCGCGAAAACAAACTAAGTTTGTCAAATTATTGTACTCCCCTACAATTTTAAAAATGAGATCGTCCGAACGAATATTGGTATCCGCGCATTATGACGTCATGTAGTTCTCATAAAAATTTTACTCCATCACTTCATTTTTGCAACCGAACTAGTCTCGGCTCGCACCGGACAGGACACAAAGCTTTTTCAAGACTAAAACATAGTGCTAAAGAAAAACGTTTACAGCATCGTATACATGAAGAGAGTATTAAAATTTAATAAACTTTTAAAAAAACCGGCTTACGTCGGATATAAAACCGGCAGTGGCTCGGCGTCGCGCATGTTTAAGAAAACCTGATAAGCGGCTGCGCTTGTCTTTACGGAACGGTTCGCGGATTTATTTTATGTTCAGTTCTTTTGCTCAGGACGAATGCAAAGCACTCTTGCACTTATAGTTTACTTATCGCAACTCGTCGACCGTTGGTCCGTTTTTATTATTCTACAAAAATGTAAGTATGTATTATATTTCATAATTTAATTACTTTATACAATGATGTTTTTTATTATGAAGTCTCAGTGGTGTAAACGTAACTGAGTCAATTTAGAAGTGATCAATTGGAAAGCGATTTCAGCTTTTGTCTTGCTGTTGCTACTTATAACTACCAGTACCTACCTACTACTATTGCTATTTACTTGATGTAAGTTTCTATTTCATTTAATTGCTTTTTGTAATTAGGTATCGGGTAATTTATTTTAATTCATTTATTGGCGTCCAGATTAAACGGTATTGAGCTCAGAACAATGACACCTGAAAGTATGCAGGCTTTCTCGGAAACATATATACATATTTCAACGACAGATATGGAAGAAAATGTCTCTAAAGATATATGACCAGCTCCTCACTCCTGTAGTAATACGATCCTGCAAAGTTTGCGACTTTTTAACAAATTCTTTAAATAGATTTTTACTGTTTCATACCAGAGGGCTGAAATTTTTCGTACAAAATATGAAAGTTTTACTGATTCCAGAATCGAAGTTAGCTCAGTGGTTCATAATAAAATTCAAAAGTCTGTTGTATTTTTTTTAGTTAAAATTTAAAAAAATATTTGTTTTTTTTTGGGGAGTATAAATCTTCACGTTTATATTTTATTATTATATTTGTTTAATTTAAGATATCTCAATCTGTTTAAGAATGTCTGCTGATGGAAGAAGAAAACTATCTGGTTACCAATATGAAAGACGCAGAATGGAAAAGGAAACCGAAGGGCAAAAACAAGCTGGCGCAGAGTTCGTCTGGTAGTACCAAAGGTAAAGAGGAGGCAAAAAATACAACATCGGAATTGTCAGGGAGTGATGACGACCAAAGTCTAGACGACATTTCGGAATCAACAGGAACTGGCACAATTCCGCCGCCAAGTACTATAAAAATTGGCAGCAACCTGGCACTTACGGACAGCGCTCTGCAAAGTTTAAGCACAGTTCCAGCATTGTGGCCAACAATTTTAGGAGAGGGCGAAAGAAGTTTCTTGGTAAAACAAGGTCCATCTAAACCATTGCACAATTACAAATTCCCTTCCGATGACTCTGGTCGAAAATTATACTCGAATTTTAAGCAATGGAGAGCAAGTTGCAAGAGACTGGCTAGTGTACTCTATTTCAAAAAACTTTATATACTGCTTTTGCTACAAAATTTTCTGTCGTGTGATCAGTTCCCTTTCAAAAGAAGGTTTTCAAAGTTGGAAACACCTCGTTAAAACGTTAAAAGACCATGAAATTTCTAAAAGCCACATCCAGGCCCAAAAATCATGGCTAGAACTAAATCAAAAATTAAAGTGTTGTAAAACTATAGATGCGGCTGCACAAAAAATTATTAATGCTGAAACAAATCATTGGTACGAGGTGCTTCTAAGAATTGTTGCAATCACTATCATGCTCGGTAAAAGTTGTCTAGATTTTCAAGGTACAAGCGACAAGTTGTTTGAGCATAATAACGGTAATTTTTAAAAATAATTGAGCTGCTATCTACATTTTATCCCATTATGGAAGAGCACGTGCGCAGAGTACTCAAAAAGAGGAGATTAAAGCTCACTATCTCGGGAAAAATATACAATACAAGATAATAGACCTGCTGCATCAAAGTGTGAAATCACATATCATTAATGATATAAAAAAAAAGCCAAATACTATTCCATAATTTTAGATTGTACTCCTGACATTAGTAAGGTAGAGCAATTGACTCTTGTAATCAGATATGTTTCAATTAATAAATTGGATTGCATTGAAGCTGAAATAAAAATTAACGAAAGCTTTTTGTGCTTCCTTCCAGTTGAAAGATCCACAGGGAAACAACTGTCTGAAATTATAATTGAAGAACTTAATGCTTTGGGTTTAAATTTTCAGGATATTAGAGGACAAGGATATGATAACGGGTCCAATATGAGGGGCGATAAAGCTGGAGTGCAATCTCGAATTAAAAGTTTAAATTCGCGTGCATTCTACGTTCCGTGTAGTAGCCACTCTCTCAATTTAGTGGTTAATGATATGGCAAAGGCATCCTTAGAAGCCGCAAATTTCTTCAATATGGTCCAAAAATATATTTATTTTTTTGTTGTCTGCTTTTCGATGGTCAATACTTCTAAAACATGTCCAAGGATTTTTAACATTAAAACCATTGAGTGGCACTAGATGGAAGAGTAGGATAGAGGCCTTAAAGCCTTTAAGACTTTATATGGGAGGGGTGTATGACGCTTTGTTAAGCATTTCTGCAAACCAAGAAATTGATAATTTAATAAGAGACGAAGGTTCGGGTTTATTAAATTGTATTAAACTTTTGTGTTCCATAGTTATTTGGCATAAAATATTAAATTGTATTAATTCAATAAGCAAATGATGCAAACAAAAGATTTCGATTTATTATCTGCACTTGATCGTCTAAAAAACTGCAAAACATTCTTTAAGGATATAAGATCAGATAAAGCGTTCAATTAAACTATTGTTGATGCAAGAGAATTGGCTGATAAAATTGACGTTGAATGTAATTTTGAATCAACAATACCACGACATCGCGTAAGAAGAAAGAAAACCAACTTCCCATATGAAGCACGAGATGATCCTATTGAAGATCCCAAAGAAAAATATAAAATAGATTTTTTTTATTTTACAATTGATCAAGCACTACATGCACTATATGCTAGATTTGAACATCTTAGTCACCATAGCAACAATTTTCAATTCTTATATAATATATACGATTTAAAAACCATGCCTAAAGAAACTCTATTAAAACACTGCAAGGATTTTGAACTTATTTTAACTGATGGCGATTTTTTTGACATTAATGGGATGGAATTAGCAGACGAAATATCTGCCGTTTCTGCGCTTTTGGGAAAAAAGACCCCGTAAGCAATGCACTGAAATTAATAACAATGTTAAATTTTGCTCCAAACCTTAGTATTGTCTTAAGAATATTGCTCACTACACCAGTAACTGTAGCGAGTGGGGAAAGGCGTTTCTCTAAATTAAAATTAATTAAGAACTTCTTGCGATATTGCAGGCTCTCATTCCATTAATATAAGTAATTTGATTGTAATCTCATTATATTTGGAATTGACATCCGTTCTACATACATGAAGACAAAATTTACATCGATTGGGGCTTGAACCTTGATCGCGCAGTTGGTTAACGCGGTACTCTAGCACAGTACAGGTCGTAGGTTCAAATCCTACTCGAGGTAAACTTTTTATTTATGTGAAAATGTAAACTTTCACCATTAACACTCATAATAAAATACTTATCTTTTTTGGGATTTTTTAATGGTGTACTTTAAATTATACAATCTAAACGTTTCTATAACACTTACAGTTATCTTCGTCAGTAGTGCTGTTTGTTAAAAATTGTTAAAGATGTAGTAAACAATTTTGTCAAATTTGAAAAATTCAAACATGTTTGAATTTTTCAAATTTGACAAACTACACTTTCACTTTACACTCATCAAATAAATTTGACCAGTCTGACAACAGTAACATAACAACAATTATCCGTTAAAATTAACACAAACGCAATTATATTTCACTGTGGTATAAGGAATTATTTCATCAAATGCAGATTAAAATATGATTTCAAGCAATTATAAAAGATGCTCAAAAACCATTAGCTTGACTAAATTTCAAAATCACTTGCTTAAAAGATTTATCAACATTGCTAAGCATTGTTGGTGTAATAGATATGAATGCTTCACGGATTCGCTCCTTCATGTTCTCCTTGGTACTTGGCGGCGTAAACAATCTCTTTCACATAACTCGATAGGAAAAGATCAGGCTAGATGTTAGATCAGGAGATCTTGTCGGAAACGCAATTGGTCCAAATCGACAAATCCACTTATTTTCAAATCTTTCATCTAAACAATTCCGGACAATACGGCTAGTATGGGGGCCCCATCTTGCTGAAATCACATAGCTTCTCTAACATTTTGCTAATATCTCGGGTAATGTAGTTTGCAATAAATTTAAGTAGTCGTTACTTTTTGAAATGCTTTCAAAGAAAACATGACCTACAACAAAATATCCTAGTATTCACGCCCATACTTATAATGACAACCCATGTTGACGATCTTCAGATCGTCTGAAATGGGGGTTTCATTAACCGTACAGATGCGTGTTGTGTCGATTACTCACATAAGTGCTGTTAAATGTTGACTCGTCCGTGAACATTACATTCAGAAAGTATCTTCTGTTTTCCTGCAACTTTAACAACGCCCAGTTAGAAAATTCTAAACGGTGTTGCTTATCATCCTTAATTAATTACCAATTACTCGGCTGCTCAATTACTTCTCATAAAGTGTTTAGAGTCGTTTCTTCATTTCTAGTAGATTTCTGTTTTGCATGTTTCTCACACGCAATGCTACCAGTACGAGTAAACCGCTCGATTACAGTTGTAAGAGTTCTTACTGATAAGCGTCTTCTTTGAGGGTACCTCTCACATTTTGATTGGCTTCACCGAAAATAAGTACCATATTTACCAATTCTCCTTTTTCATAATGTACCGAAATTTCAAATAACATGAGATTAACAAACGTTTGATACGTATTAATGATGCGTGGAACTGCATTCGTTAAGTTTGATTAATGCTCTTCTTTCTTTTCCATTGCTACTGCTATTATGGTAAATTTTATTGCTGGCAAATGGTTTAAGGAGAATTAAAACAGGTTTAGTTTAATTCATTCTAGACTAACACAACTTTTTACAAAAATTGGTACAATAGTTACCTCGCGAATAAAAAAAAGTACACGTCATCATATTGAATTTATGTTTCATATCTATTAAAAGCTTTTTTATGAAATTACATTCGCACTCACATAAGTAGTACAAAAGTCACTACATTTTACCATTTAAGTATGGCAACTGTTATGATCGTTTTCAGGTCAATATACCTAATATTATACCACGAAGAATTAAAATCAAAATCTTAAAATTGTAAATATTTCAAAAACTGTTGAAGATAGACAAAATTTGCTTGTTACAAAAAATGTAGGTCCTTCAATTCTCTTTCGAATAATGTAATTATATACAGAGTGTTGTATACATTCATATTTCTGGCACACCCTGTATAAAAATTAAATGTCATAGTAATTCTTAAAGGATCAACGTCTGCATTAATAACATGCGGAGTTACAAATTCATAGATTTGGTAGTAACCTCAAAATAAATTTTTAAACTACGAGGAAAAATGATAATTTTTGATCTAAAAGTACAAATATTTAAAAAACGGCTAGGTTTAGATATATCGCTTGTTTAATAGAAAGTGGTTGCTTTTCAGAGTAGAAACGAAATCAACAATAAAAACTATAGCATTACATTTAAAATAAGAAAAATAGCTATGTACCGCTGTTAAGAAAAATACTTTGTATATCCGAAAATATTTTTAGGTTATAGCTTGAATTCAAGTAACTTTGGCATAAAACATGTTTTTCTACTGTGCACACTTTAGCCGCAAATTCGCTTTGTCGTACTAATGCCACACCCTGTTTGTATATTATGTAGGTTGGAAGGTAAAAAATGGAACAGTTCTTTAGCATCCATTGTTCTTTTTTAGTTTAATAGCTAATTTTTTATTGGTGTACGCGAAATGATTGATTTTGTTAAAAAATCTATTTATGGTTTCTTGCGGTTCCTAATGTTATTTTAAATTTAATCAAATTGTATTGTAATTATGCGTCGTATGTGAAAACGTCAAATTACGATCATCTGTTCAAATAGTCTTATTCTACGCGAATAGCATGTGCAAATGGATTGTTTAATTTTATCGAATAACTTTAACTTGAAATTAAGTATGTCCATACGTTACGGGTGAAAATGGCAGTAGAATCTAGTATAACAGATAAGGGGGTGAGTGTCAATAGCTCAGTGGTTGTGGGTGGGTATATGGTGTGTTTTGCGTGTAGGGTAAATAGAATAACATAAATCAAATCAGAAAAAGTCGTCATTCAAAGGGCGTCAGTTTATTTAAAATCAAACATAGAAGATTAATTATCTGGTACTCCACAGCAAACTTAAAAGCAAACAAAAACTTACCTTTCGTAGCATTCGCCGGGTAAATCAGCAATTGTACTTCTGAGCTGGTGCTTTCTATAAAATATTTAGAAAGCTTGCACGCAATCACAATAAAATAACATACTGTAAGACCAATTGTAAAGGTCATCTATCTTATTTGCTTAACTTTTACTTTACGTTAATTTTATCAATGAAATTATATCTTAATCTTAAAAATAAAAAAAAATAGCAAAAAAACTCTCATTAAATAATCAACGTGAAAACCTTTTTTTTTAATCATTAATAAATAATAAAAATTCATCGTCACTGCAAAGCCGTATAATTTTAAAATTACTATCAAACGATTAGCAAAAAGAAAATAATCAAAGCTATTTTTGCCTGCTAATTCATGTGAACCTTAAATAATGAACGTGCTGTGAGATAGGGCTAAAAACATATAATATTGCATCCGATAATGAAATAATACGCGTAAAGATTATTAAGACTATATATTATAATAATAAAAAAAATAATATTCAACGAGTAATATGTACAATTATTTTAACGTCACACACAAATAAATTCGCTTCCTAAAGGAAGTGATACGCAATCTCTCTTACTTAACAATTTAATAATGTTCGGAAATATTTCGTTGAAGGTAGCAAGTTCAAAATTCCAAAATCAAATAATCTTAATCCTTAATTTTTTAGTATCCCAAATATCATCGTATTGAACAAGTAGAAAGCATAAATTCAACAAGTTTTAGAAAGTAAATATCAGTATAAACTTAAAAAAATGATAACACAATAGCGTGCAGATTACAAAAGACAGGGCGAATTCGCTCCGGTATTTGTATCTGCTGGTCTAAAGGGAGTTTATACGATACTATACAACCAAAAGCGTGTTCATCTTTTCCTTTCCCAGTTCACAGCAACAAGATGCAATTCTCTTACAATTGGCCCCTTTGTTAATGAATCGGAAAATACCAGTTAAACCTAAACGCTCTCGAGTAGCTCTGTGGACTGTCTCCTACAGACTAACTAAAATAATCAAAAACAAAAACGCTTTTCCCGCCCAAAGATCACGTAATTTTTTACCATTACTAATAAAAATGTTCCATACTAAAAATACAAACCAGATGCTTCTCACGAGAAGAGCAACAAGTTCCACGTATGTTGACCAAAAACCCGATAACTAGAAATGAGATAACAAACATTGTGTTCCTTAATAACAAACTCCATTGTCCCAAATAAATCTTCCATACTTTCCCCAATAACACTTTATCCATAAATGAACTGATGGACTACAAAGTACCCAGAACCATATAACGCCCTGCGAAATTTATGGCAGCACGATAACACAAAAAATTCAAGCCGAAAAGAAATGTTTCTTAAATTCTTTACAGCAGTAAAACAACGTGATTCTCAAAATGAATCCATTTCCTTTTAACGAAATTACGATAGCAACATTTTAAAATGGTATATACTGACAGCTAAAATTTATTAAAAATTCTACATAGGATATCCAAATATACTAATATAAAAAATTCCACGTCAAATTTAATCACACGTAACACCCCTCACTAGATGTTTTTCCTCGAAAAATATCCATAAAACTAAGCACTAAACCAAAGAATATTCACTTACATTCTTTGACTAAACTAACATAAGAAAGAGCTAAAGCTAAAACAACGTAAGTAAATCCACCGTACAAACTAGCCCTAAGGTTTACGAAAAGAAAGAAATACAATAATTGATCCAAACTCCATGACACTGAACATGATCGCTCTTGAGACAGTAAAACCTGTCAAAAACGGGAATCTGTTGACGGTGCTGCCAGATAAAATTATGGTAATCAGAGATGGAGTTGGTGAATGACAACTCACTTAAGTACCTGTTGTAGAAGCACAGCATCTTGCTACAAAACAATCAAATGCTAATCAAATGAACGAAACTAAAACTCAAAAAATAAATAGGGGTAGACTAATCACATGTAGAAGTTAGTCACACACGGCAAAAAAAATAATTTTAGCTTGTTTTATTGAAGTTTTCGAGTCTGAGTCTTTAATATTTGGATTCATATCTGTTTAACTTTTTCACCTATTAATTCACCTTTTGCTTTGACTTAGCGACTCTCCGTCGGGCATTTGGGTAATATTACACAACGTCCACATGATATTTAGAAGGCCCAGATGGCCGGCGGTCACAACGTCGACAGTGTCCATACCGCTCAAAGTTTTGCGTGGGACACTTCGCCGACTGTGAACACAACTCCGACTACTGCAATAACATTAGAATGGAATTAGTGAGATTTCCCCCACTGTTTGTAATCAAATTACGTCATGATCAAAACGGGCGTGGTCACGCTTACTTTCAACTTTTACTTTCTGATTGCTTGTTAACTCCTCCCTAAGCCATAAGCTTTGAAGTCTAATTGGAAGCGTAAGGTCATTTCTAGCAAATCACGCCCACTTTCAGTTTCTGACCTCTGCTTGGACCTTTGTCCCTGCACAAACCCCCGGTGGTATGTTTTCATTGGGAGCCTGAGGCATTCGCTTCTGAACCATGCTCACTACTCTGATTATGATTTCTTTTCTTGTGTAACTTTAAACATACGAAAAAACAAAGAAATATTAATCTGCAACACATAAATCGAACTTTTGCTTTAAGTCTCGCAATTATATTATTTGGTAGGGCTCATTATAGCTCAAATAAAGAATAGTTAAATAACTATTAAAGCAAATTTACAATATTAATTATACAATGACCGCAATTAACACACACACACACACACACACACACACACACACACACACACACACAAAGTTATCTTACCTAAGTTTTCCCTACTAAATCTTATTTTATTGCACACAAAAAAGGTAGCGGTGGGAATTAATTATCCTTATGGTCTGGTAAAAATTTACGGTATTAGCAATGGCATCTTTATAGGATAAATAATCAATCGTCCACTACTCAACAATACCTAAAATTATTCTTACCTAAAAGTTACCTAATCTTTTTTAAGGTAATAATCAACGGGGTTAAAATCTTGTATTAATTTGAAAATTTTTGACCCAAATGTTCCTCGAATTTAATATTTTAACTCTCTCCGTGCCTAAATTCTTTGTTGTCTTACAACTGAATTAGTTCAATGTCGTTATCAAGCACTTACATATTTACATCAGCATTAATAATAATTTAATGCAGCCGTATTCCAATTTACAATAACTTAGTTATAAAGGATCACTGTAAAAGTTTCATTACTATGGCGCGGATTTTACACACAATACTTTCCCTTAACACAATCGTTTAAGCACTATTTAAATTTTTGGAAAAGTTTTACAACAATTTCCAATATCACACACCTGGGGGTTCGGTAGCACAATGTTTTTAGCTGCACCACTAATTGTTACAATATAGATTAGCGCAGACTGTTATGTACTTCCTTTTCTGAAATCACCCCGACTACTTCTACTGAAAGTTGGCTAAAAATTTCTCTGGTGCTTTCTAAACCTGTCCTTTTATAGATCACAGTGTACATTTTGAAACCGTCACCAGATATTAACGCGTTAATTCAAAACCAACCATTCTTAAAGGGTTTGAATCTATTATTATGGATTGGCCCAACAGAAAATATGAAACGGGACCAACCAAATGACAATCCGTACATCCACACTATCTTGAAATTTGTAAGAAAAACGTAATAACCTTGTGAAATGCAACAATATTTTATACAACATCTAGATATGCTTTTGCGTAATACTGAACGTTTTACTACAAATTTCAGTGTCACAAAATTTACATCCAACTTACAAGTTATATTAAAAAAAAGATTTTCCTGTTCAAGCACACGTTCATACAGTAACAGACGTGCGTTATACGCACAACACAACACTAACTATACCCAGTGCGTCGAAATAATCTCACAGGTCGTCTGACTGTTTATTACCGGGCGACATCTGGTGCTATATTTGAAAACTGTGGACGCTTCCTGCAATCGTTATAGTGGGACAATTTGAAGTTTTAAATGCAGATTGGCTGTGCTTTAAATTTCCGTAGGTGTTCGTTTGAATTAAACTAGCTGATTTTTAATTATTAAAATCCTTTTAATTAGAGGTATAATGTAATCAAATAAAAATGTAGATGTTAATTAAAGTAATCACCTTTACTTAAATCGTCTATTAAATTAATCGATCAATGAATCTAAGTATAAATTGAATTCAATTACGATTACTTTTAGTCCAAGTGTTCTATGGCCTCTATTTCTGACAGCCAGGATTCCGCCAGGGCCCCCTTTTTCCGACAGCTGAGACTTTGCTTTGGACCCCATTTCTAACACAAGGTCTCTTTCATAAAAAGCTTTCGTAATGGCTTTTTCGCCATTTTGTTTTTATGTGGCTTTTTTGTTTTCAGTCATTTTATTTGCCGCATTTTATACCATGTGCCTTTATTATTCTTCCGCCATTTTGTTTTCATGTGACTTTTTGGTTTTCAACCATTTTATTTGTATCATCCTTGGTTTCGAGTGACTTTTTTAATTTTCCCCACCTTGTTTGTGCCATCTTGTCTCTTTGTGCACTTTTGGCTTTGTGACATCTTGTTTTCGTATACTTTTTTGGCTCTCAGCCTTCTTGTTTGAGAGAATCCCTTTTCCAATATCTCCCACACCGCCGGGTTTCCATCCACGTGCTTTTTTTGTTTTCTGTCATCCCCTTCAAGCCATCTTGTTAGCGCCTTTGAAACACTAGTGAAAGTTTCCTGTTATTGATCAATCAGTAATTCTTACTTACACAAACTGTACATATTGTTTATTTTAAAAATAAAAGATGAATAGGTTTTAGTGCTTTACTGCATATTACGTTTATACCTGAAACAATACTTGTACAAGATTACGTACGGAAATTAATTAATAATAAATTCATAAGGAATAACAGTATGCATTACACTATATACAGGGCGGCAAAGAACTCAGTACGTTGTATGGGTAACTTTGTTATTATAAGAGATACAACGTTAGTTAAATTAGCAAACTTGGGCATAATTACATAAAGATTTAGAACCTGGCAAGAAAATTGGCCATTGTTGCCAAGTTTCCGATTTATTTGAGAAAAACTGAAAATCGTTAAAGTTTTCAATCAACGCTGGCTCGTTAATTATTAAAAAAAAAAGTAAAATCTTAAAGAGGTTTAATAGATAATTTCAGGACTAATTAAATGCGCTACTCAAAAAAAAATTTATTCACTTCTTTTCGAGTTACAACCCTAACTTACCTTTTTTTTAAATAGCAACCATTAGCGAAAGTTAGCTTATTAAATTCCTTATTTTAAATTGACATTTAAAAAAAACGTTTAATTAAATACATTGCTATGGCTATGATAAAACAATTGAAAATCGTCCAGTAAAAACAATAGTCTAACGCACTGTCAAATATCATTAAGTTTAATTATTGCATTTATCAATCTAAATAAGTTCGTTTTTTCTTTGATAATTACTATAGATGTGCGTTTAGAAGAGTTTCTAAAATGTATTTCACTGAAGAGAAAAAGTACATGTTGTTTTGCTACTATTCATACGAACGTGATTCAGACAGAGCTTCCCAGTTATACTTTCAAACTTATGTGGAACGACTTCAACTGAATAAGCGTATGTTTGGTAAAGTGTAACAAAATTTAAAAATGTATGGATCCTTTACCAAACCAAAGGATGCGCCAAAAAATGAAACCAATGTTTTGACATATTCAGATTTCAAACCAACTGCATCTTTTAGGGAAATAGGTATGGAGTGTGATGTTTCTAAAAAAGAATCAAGATTAATTGTAAAGAAATATGGACGAAAGCCATGTCCCCACCACGTAGGAAATACTTTATATCCAACTGATTTACAGAGAAGACTAGAATATGCTAATTGGTTTATTCGAAATTTTGAGATAGATCAAAATTTTTCGTATAAAATCATTTTCATTGATGCAGCAAAGTTCACTAACAATGAAATTTTTAATAGAAGAAACCACTTGTGTGCAGAAAATCCACATCTCACAATAGAAAGGCGGGATCAACAAGTGTTTTCTGTAAATGTTTGGTGTGGAATTCTTGGTACAAAAATCTTGGGACCTTATATCTACAACGAAAATTTGAACGCAGAAGTCCACAAAAGGTTTTTAATTGCCAATTTGGAAGAAATTCTCGATAACGTACCTTTGAATACAATTCCGGACGTAAAATCCTGCCCCATTCGGATGTCCGGGAGGGCAGGGCCCAAGCGACCTCGGTCATCGAAAGTATCAACTTTCTGATTCACTACTGCAACATCCGCGGTATCAGGTCTAATCTTAATGCTATTCACCAACATCTTGAACAATTACAACCTGATATTTTGTTTCTATCTGAAACACAAGTCTCCTCTGAAAGCTCCGAGTCACCCGACTTGCAATTTCCTCAATACCACCTTCACTCTAACTTCCGATATAAAGGAGGCGTATGTGCCTACATCAAGGACAGAATTGCTTGCAAGAGGGTTTCTTCCTTCGAAAATAAAAATTTTGACGTGATTTGGTTTAAACATTCTGGTCCCAATTTTGTGAAATTCTACTGTTGCATTTATAGGTCTCCTAATGACAGTAACGTTCAAGACTTCTTCGATTACCTTAGTATGAAAGTTGACTATCTCCTGTCTCAGTTTCCATCTTGCGATATCTCAATTGTAGGCGATTTCAATGTTCATAACTCTAATTGGCTTCAGTTTTGATCTATAACAAATCCTGCTGGTCATAGTGCAGAAACATTTGCTATTTCATGTGATCTCACATAAATGATTTCTGAACCCACAAGAATCCCTGACAACCCTAACCATACTCCGCATCTTCTAGATCTCTTTGTTACATCAAACCCTTTTGTTTATAAAACTTCCGTTCTTTCGCCTTTAGGTCTTTCCGACCATTGTCTAATAGAAATCATTTCTACTATACCTAATTCCACTGTTGTTCGCAAAACCGATAGAACCTTGTGGTGTTTTAAGTTAGCTCGATGGAGTGATTTACGGGATGGGATTTCTTTGCAACCTTTCCATGGCGTAAATATTGTTTTAAGTCGTCCCCTCCCTCGGACATCGCTCTTTCAGTATCTGAAGTCATCCTCATGGGAATGGAGTTATACATTCCCAAAAAACAGTACCGTATAGGTCATTCACGTTCCCAACCCTGGTTCAATAAGGCTTGTGCTGATTCAATATCTTTAAAAAATAAATATTACACTAAATGGAAATCTAATAAATCGGTCGACAGTCATGTAGAATACGTTGGTGCTAGAAATATCTGCAAAAGTGAAATCACTAAAACTAAAAAGTTGTTTGAACAACGAAAATGCAATGAACTGGCTATATCTCCTTTAGGCAGTCGTAAATTTTGGTCTTTAGCTAAAGCCATTAGTAAAAACTTTGGAACATCTTCATTTCCCCCCCCTGATGTCTATTGACGAATCGATAGTTGCTAATTCTGTAGACAAAGCCAATGTTTTTGTAGATTTGTTTGCATCAAACTCGTGTCTCTATGATTCTGGAAAAGATGTACCCCTAGTCAACTCTTCTTCATACGCTATGAACCCAATTCATTTTCGGTACAAGCTCTTGGAATCGATCATCAGTAGGCTTGATCTCAATAAGGCGACTAGCTCAGACGGCATCCCAGCTATTGTCTTAAAGAAATGTTCCCCCGAACTAGTACCAGTCCTATCTAAGCTCTATACGATCTCTATGTCTTCTAGGGAATTCCCTTCATCATGGAAGTTAGCAAATGTTCAACCTATTCCCAAAAAAGGCGATAAGACCGATCCCTAAAACTACCGACCAATTGCCATCACTTCCATTTTGTCTAAAATCATGGAAAAAGTCATTAATCAGCAACTGCTCACGTTCCTCGAAACTAACAAACTCCTTAGTGACCACCAATATGGGTTTAGGCAAGGTCATTCAACAGGCGATCTTCTTTCATATGTGACCCGAGTTTGGAACAATACAGTAGAGCAGTCCGGTGAAACAGTTGTAGTCGCTTTAGATATCTCAAAGGCATTTGACCAAGTTTGGCATAAGTGTTTACTTGCCAAACTCACCTCGTTTGGGTTAAATGATACGCTCATCAACTGGGTTTCTAGTTTCCTTGATAAAAGACGAATACGTGTCGTAGTTGATGGCTTTTTTTCAAAAGAAGTTAGCATTAACGCGGGAGTCCACAGGGATCCGTTATAGCGCCTACACTTTTTCTGCTGTACATAAATGACCTTATTTCTTCAACAACTAACCCCATCCATTGTTTTGCAGACGATAGCACTCTTCACTGTAGTTCATCTCAGTCTACTCATAGTGATAATCCATCTTCTATGTCAAATCAAGAAATTAAAGCTGAAATGGCAACTTCAATCAACAAAGACGTTCAACATATTCTCGAATGGGGAAGCAGTAATCTAGTTAAATTTAATGCTAACAAAACTCAGTGTTGCCTTATGTCCGCCAAAAAAGATCGATCATTTCCTGTTGTAAGTATGAATGGCTCAGTTCTTAAGCTTTTAGATTCTATTACTCTGGTGGGTATGACTGTATCTTCAAATCTCTCATGAGTTGACCATCTTCTGTCAGCTAACAAAACAGCTGCTCGTAAAATAGAGTTTTTTGTACAGATCTAAGCAATACTTTACCTCTCGACAACTCCTTCTGCTGTATAAGACCCAAATTCGGCCTCATCTGGAATATAATTCTCACCTCTGGGTTAGTGCTCCCCAATATGCACTCGATATCGTTGATGGTATTCAAAAGAGAACCATTAGGCTTATAAATGACCCATCCTTAACTTCTCACATGCAGTCCCTTGAGCATAGAAGGATGGTTTCAGTTCTTTCTTTGTATTACCGTTATTACAACGACTATTGTGCTGCTGAATTATATTCTTTGATACCATCTGGGGCTATCTTTGCGAGAAACACTCGGTTCGCTCATTCACATCATCAGTATCCAGTAGAAATCTCCACTTGTCGTACCAAACGGGCGCAATCACATTTTTCTACACGGCTTCTAAACTCTGGAATGATCTCCCTAGTTCCTGTTTTCCTCTCACTTATGATATGAGAAAATTTAAGGTATTTTCAATTATGATACTGTGTTTAAATAGTTTAAATAGTTGTTGACGTTAGGAAGTTCAAGGTTATGGATGATAACCCGGGGAGCATTCATCCACACATTCGGCTCAGGCGCAATTCTCTCCATGAATTTGATTATTCTCGTGATTTTTCGCTTTTATACGTTCTAAAACCTGATTAAAATACAATAGATGGAAATATTGCTAGACAAGATATAATAGCGTATTTTACTGGTTCCTATTCCGTAAAAGAGGCAGCCAGAGTTCATGTAATAAAAAGTTGTACATTGCTAAGCCGAGTAAATAGAATTTTGAAAAAATACGAAAGCAGAATACTTAAGGCGACAATTACAAAACCAAGATGAATCTAAAAATGACAGCGCGTTAGATGAAGATTCACCTAAATAGTATGTAAATATACTAACAGACAGGTGTTCAGTAACGACTAAGAAGTTCCGACATAAATAAGGGACTCAGACATGTCCAAACCCAAAAATTAGCGTATGAGTATGCATGTGCTTTCCCTCATTGGAAAATTACTCACGAATCGCAAGTTGTACAAACCAAAGTAGAATGGAAAAAAGGATTTATAGCAAGGCATAACACGTTTCTTTAAAAAATCCCGAAAGTACCACCTTAATCAGAAGCACAGCTTTTAATGAATATGAAGTGGGGCAGTTTTTTAATAATTTTAAGTAACTTTACGGTCGTTATAAATACCCTGCGGAAATAATTTATGACCTCCATGAAACCAGTGTGATAGCGGTCATGAAACCACTAAGACTTGTCACAACTACCGGTCAGAAACAAATAGCTCAAGCTTCGTCAGGCGAAAGATGGTGAATTAGTTACCTTTGTTGGTGTTTATTAATGCTGGCGACCGAAGTATCCCCCCAATATTTGTATTTCTTATATTAAGGAATTTTGATGAATTCATGCATGGAGCCCAGGTTTCCAGTTTAATTTTAGGGAACGTAAGTTGTTGGATGACTGCGTAGTTATTTACCAGTGTTCTAAATCATGTAGTTAATAGTAACTCGTACCCATTGCACTCATAATGCTATAGAATAAGGCCTCTTGGGTCGCCAATGAAAGTGCACATCGTACTTACTATAAATTTATTAATACGTTCGATTCATTTAGCATAATCTAATAATACTCTTAATACCGTAACAAGAATACTACTGATCATATTTAATACGTAATACTTAACAATAATATTAATAATTGACAAAACTACTCTACCCATATTTATATCTATAAAACTAGTTTACTTCATTGCGTCACTTTGCAACGTGCTTATGAAACTAACCTACTTACAAAACGTTTAATATATGCAATTAATTATAGCTACCTATCTACGAACAAATCTATATATAATGTTACAATACTATTAATTACAAACAATGCTATTACAATGGTAATTATTCGCAACACACTGTCTACAATCCCATTTTGTTACTAATGGACAATTATGAATCCCAGGTTAGTCTAGTGTGAAATATTCTAAAGAAAATGGGATAGTTTTGTTAAGCTCTTTGTCTCACACCACCCACAGGATACAACGCCTGGATGTGGGAGTCTATAGGGCATTCAATCACTTCTGTAGCATATCGTTCAATAATTGAATAACGATCAATCCAAACAACGGATTGACTGTTATACTGATATGACTGTTAGGAATATCGTCAAATTAGCCATTCGGGCCTATTTAAGAGCATTTACAGCTTGCAATATAAGCAGCTTTTAGAAACCGGAACATTGGCCGTTCAATAGACTTGCATTCAGTGAAGAATACCAGTTATATTAAATTGTAGAAGGTTAAAAATGAGAAAGAAACCCCAAAAGATAATAGGAAAATCAGACAAAGTAATAAAATTGAAATATGACGCGAGGGAATCAAAGATTCGGCGCAAGAATGAAGAGGGCAAATCACGCAAGTGTTTCTCTTCCAACAACGCAATAAGAAAATATTTCTACAAAGTTTTAATATTTTGGATTTCACCACCATTTTACCACCTTGCAGTGGCCTTAATAGTAATTCTACAATATCCTATATCATCCCTTTCGCCAGTTGATTTTCCTAAAAACACTAGATTAGCGGAAATGGAACTAGAAGACGTAAATAAGAAAATGAGATATCACAAACAAAAAAATTATATTAGAACATTCTGGCTGTGAATCGTCTTCCAAAGGCAGTAAAGTAACATTTCACAATAATTCTGATGACGATCTTAGTGATGAGTTCGAAAACATAAGGGAGCTTGTCAGCGGTGAGGAACTAAATGAAGGAGAATGTTCTTATAAGGTTCAAAGTAAAAAACAGTAGTACATTTTGTTGAGCAAATTGTTTGCATCATAAATAAGAAGACCACACGGATTGAGTTTCTAAGAAGTAAACACTCACCTTTACCTGAGATTCGACTTCAAGAATGTCTACGAAAAGCTCACCTATACTTAAATAAAACGTTAAAGTTCATTTAAAATCCGCAAACATTGCGGAAACTAAACTCAAAATTCATTATACCCTTTCGGTATACTTTCACGTAAACTAACTTGCTCAAATAAGAAAAAAAAATGATAACTGGTTAACACAGTCATCAATTATTCAATTTAAAATGAATATTTGTCTCAATAGAAATAAACAAGGCGCGATCGAATATTTAAAAGTTTCAATAATTTAATAAAGGTCACTTCAAATTCATCAAAACTTTCTTTACATTTCTGAACGTAATTTCGGTAACTTTTAAAATTTGTCGAAATAAACTCAACGTGCGTTTAATTTGGTGAAGGTATTCCCACAAAATTACTCTACAGGTATTACAATTAAAAGACAGCATCAAAAAATGTATACAAACGAAAGTACAATCAAGACACATTCCCCTGGCAGCGGGGAAACACTTAAAAAAATATCCAGCAGCTGTCGCTAATGTCAGGAAGAAGTAGTATCGATTACTTTTTCTTGCGTAATCATCACCAATACCACTAATACAGATATACAAATAATGTGTACTGCAGATGTGAAATTCCGATTTATCATAATTCAATTAAATTCAACAACTGGCTCTGTTACTACAACAAAAAAAACTAAAGCTTTCTGACAATCAAAAACGTTAAAACTACAATGACATCGGAATTTCCACTCCGACATTAAATTTGAAATTACACCAAACATTATTATAATCAAGCACATTAATATACAAAGCAAAGAAAGCAATGTTACCGACGTCCTTCCACAATTTCCGTTGTTCTAGTCCAAACTCCATCAATCAGCTAAGAACTTTGTTTATTATAAATTTCGCACAAACACAAATTTAACAAAATCTTGAATGGGCACAATTTTTTAAACGATCTTATATAAATTCTTAAACACGTAATAAACTGGGTTTTTAACTTCTACCAAAAAAAACATAACAGGTGATACTTTTCTATAACACCCAATAGTCACGGTAACAAGGTTTATAATTTCAATAAATCCACATTCGTAACAACAATATGGATCCTATAGATCAATAAATTCGAGAGAGTTCGTAGCACAAAATCATAAAATTCGCTGCACCCCTCGGCGCTGACGTTGATTATAGATTAGGAAGACGCTTTATTTTTTTTCTGATCAGCACAAGGCTAAATTGGAAATCTTCGGCTTCAGGTATTGAAGTCGGAATTCCTCGATAAGACGGTAAACGATAACAAATTTGTCAGGGGTGTAACAATAATTTATAGCAGCATAAAAGCGAACTGCTACTTAGCATAGCACCGATAATGTACAATACCAGCCAAATTGCGAAATGGTTTACTTAACCATTACGACGTCACGACGCCGATGGCCCACAATCACAATTCGTAAATACACCTTAATTGTTTTCTTCTTCGACTTTCAAGAGCGAAACCTAAACTCCAACTGAACGAAAAAAGTAGGCAATCCTCTGCCCCTCTCTTCAAAGGTACTCAGATTCGGTAAATAACTCATCATTTCATATGGAAAATCGACGATAAAAATAAAACAAAAGACTGTCGTCAATTCGACTGTAAACTGAGTCAAATAAGTTCTCAACAATATTTACACAAGCTATACAGGCTGTCACTATTACATACGATCAACTTAATAAAAACAACTTAATTGATATATACCAAGAACTCTAGACGATAATTTCTGATATCAGAACGCCACCGAGTGTGAAAATAACCGTCTTTAAATTTAGCAAGTTAAACAATCTACGTTTTATACATTTTTACTAAAACAATTTAAAAAAAATATCTTTTCTACTAGCAATCTTAAAATAATAAAATTCATCAATGTACTGAATTAACGTCTATATTACAAGCAAAGAAAGAAAAGTAAATTTTTATACAATGTGACTGTAATAGATTAAACATGTTTTTCTTAAAGAAAACTCAACGTTTCCTTCGTACAACAGTTGGATAATTGTTTATAATGCATGATAGATTATATTGGTTACCAGTGGTATACTTCTTTAACTAACTATCCAAAAATGAAAACTTTATAGCCGAATGCTCCCCTCCTTTCCTCTACATTGCTTTATTTCATCTGTGGTGTAGATTGGAAATCAGGTTAAAATTACTCTAGTAAATATACATTGGTTAATCATTAGTCATATCCTTTGTTAGTATAGAGGGAGAAGACAGTAACTTTAAACAATGCTGTGTGTGTGCGTGCGCGTGCATGTGCGTGTGCGTATGCGTGTGCGCGTGCGCGTGCGTGTGCGTGAGCGTGAGCGTGAACGTGAGTGTGAGTGTAAGTGTGAGTGAGACATATGACGCCTACAAGCTTATCATAAACAACCCCCTACGTTTGTCGCTTAGACTGGACTCATAATTTTGTATCTCCAAGATCGCCCAGACGCTTTAAACTTTACGATTCAATTGAAAAATGTTCAAATGAGTAACGTTTCGCTCGCCATTCTATTTGACAGGTACTTTTAAAAACCGAAGAATAAAATACAGAATTAAATCGATTTTTTTTATTGATTTATGTAGTTTTTTTTGTTTGGTAACATTGCATTATGACATGGGGTGCCTAAAAACTTACCATAAAAACTTCTACACTTGTCACTTACACTAGAGAGCAGAAAAACTCATAATTTTGTATCTAATTTAAAAGAAATTTCTCCCTCTCCTTCCCCTTACTAAGGAGTATTTGGTACCTTCTGACTCTTGGGGAGATGCGTCCATATACCGTATCTCGTTTTGATATAAATGGTCACCTTACCGCTGGGTCGTAATGACGTCCATGTGCTATAAAAAGATGGTTACATCAAAGAAATTTGGGTATATTATAATATAATCGTGCAAAAAAAAATATTTTTGGTTTGTGGTAACATGTTGAGAACTGTTGATTAAATTTTTATTACAATTTTATTTATGTTGGTAACGACAAGCAGTTGGCAAATGGCAAGTTAACGATAATTCAGAGCTCTGCGATTGCGATAATTCATTTCCTTTTGACAAGTCGGAGAATGTAGTTGGACGAAAACGATCAAGGTAAATCACGTTTTTAATATATGCTTATATTTTTATTCACTGCCTTTCTAACTTGTGTATTGTGGTACATATTTTACCATTAGTATATAAATAATCAAGTAATAAAAATAATGACCCCTTTAATCAGAGGCACAATTCAGTTTTGTCGTTATAAAACGTGCTTTTGGCTGTACAAAGTTAGTTTAAACTTTAGAATATTATTTGTAGTGTTGCGGTGTAAAGCGTCAATGGCAGGTGTGCTTCTCTTTAAGTTTGTCAGCATTTGTAAAGTTTCCAAACTTTCTAAATATCCATGTGTTAACTGCTCAATAACGTTATCGAACTTGTACAATTTGCATTAACATAATCTGCATGTTATCTAATACAATACTACATAGAATATATTATTTTTATCCAAAGCATTGAATGTTGGTTTAGTATTGTAAATTGTGAAAAAATGATGATTTATTCTATCTCAGAAACAATTTCAGCTAGAGCCAGAAATGGCAGAACCCACTAGCTTGCAATTGTAAATCTGTAGAAAATACTTTCTGACATGTATTAAAATAATTTAATTATAAATTAATCTCATATAGGTATTACTGATTCTTGTATTGTTTTAGGTCAATTGCACTTGATGCAATAAGATGTGAAGCATGAAATTTAATTGAAGTGATGATGTTCAACAGTACACATTGAGGTAAATAAAATATCAATTTTTGTTTTTAAAACATTGGTGTGATGACTTTATTCTATCTCTGAATCCACTCTGCTAGAGCCAGAAATGGCAGAACCCACTAGTTTGCAGTGGTTATTCTGTAGAAAATGCTAACTGATCTATACAAAATAGATTTACATTTTAGGTCATATTTTATGCAAGTTATTTATTTGTTCGTTTTTGCAGGAATTGTCCAACTTCTATGATTAATCTAGTAATAGATTGCTCTGCTGGGATACTTGTCTGTCTACTTTTCCATTTTCTATAGATGTCATTCGTTACATTAGGTAATTTAAGTTTGTGATTTACACTAGAATTTTTGGTTCGTTGTTATTACGTCTCATAACAGTATGTATAAAGTTATGTTCTAATTGATAGTGCTTTAGAAATTTCGATGTGGCCATGTGCACACTCATTGGTTATGAAACAATACTATCATGAGACATATTTTTGTAAAGTAGGTTGGTATTAATTAAAAACTAGCTATTCAATTAAAAATTAATTGAAATATTATTAAGTATAGAGAAGATAAATAGTTTTAAAAAATATGTATTTATTGATAAAGGCTTTTTTAAACAAAAGGTAAATAAATGAAAAATAAAGTTGTATAAACCTTTTAAGATTATAACATTATGTCATGAATGTGATTCACATATTTCTCTTCCTCACATCATTAATCAGTTTGATTATGTTTTTCTGTATTTACTAAAGAAATTGTTTCGAGAAAGATTACGATGTAAGGAAAGGTGGTACAAAAAATATATGCACATATTTTTATTGCACACATTACAATAATAAATATTCCATATTAATAATTCTTTGGAGATTTAAAAATTATTGTATTGTATAGTGTATAGCAGTAATGTGTTTAGAAAAAAATTGTGATTAAACTATATTGTCAAAAGGGCATAAACTAAGATAACTTATGTGAGCTAAGAGAATGCTTGAGAAAATGATAATGTGATGTGATAGGTTAGTCGTTTCTTTGGTTCATTCAAAAAATTTTTTTAGGCCCGTAATTTACGTGAGCGAAGAGGTAACAAGTGAGAGAAGGATGTCCAGATCAATTATGATGGATTGGAGTAACTTTTTTTATGTTGTGTTGAGTTGATTTGGGCTCAAGTGAAAAATAATGTTGCAAAGAGAAATACCACCTTTAACTTCAACCACGTTAGAAGATTGTTGGAAGAAGAATTAGCGGCTGTTACTCAAGAAAACTGGCAAAAGTGCTGTAAGAAGGTAATCGACCAGGAAAAAAAATATTTAGAGAACAAAATACTGATTGATGTACAAGTCGAAAAACTGGTGATAAATTTGAAGGACGATTTAGAAACTGAAAGTCGCTGATCTAGTGATGAATGATTGTGTGACTTATTTGTTAGTAGTATTTAATATTATTATAGTAGGTAATTATCACTGTTTGAGTAACTTTTTCCCAAAGTGTATGGAAATATAAAAATTGATTACCTAAGAAATATAATTTTTTTTAATCCTGAATAATACTCTTAAAATGCGGCCTATTCTGTTTCTATAATTAAAAGTTGAACTTGCTTTTTTGATTTTCATAAACAATTAAACTGTTGTGTTCATTTGTAATTCAAATATAAAATTTATTACTTGTCAACATGGTTATTTTTTTATTTTATAAATGTTTGAACTATTACTGTTCATATGTAATTCAAATAAATAAAATATTTTAAAATTTCTTGTGGTTTGGTGACGAATAATTGAAAACTCCACTGATAATGCTTTCAGTCGCTATTGCGTTAACAAGTGCGGCTGAATGCACGAACATTGTCTTAAAGTATGCATTAATTCCTTACATGAACTAAGAGATAACAACTACAAAAATGATGGGGTGAATTAAGGTAAGTTAGAATAGCGTTTTTGATTCATTCTCTTAATGTACATTTATTAAAGTATACTTTAAACGGTAACAAGAAGAGGTTATCGATGTGAATTAAGAGTGGTTATTTTGAGTCCATTCTCTGAAAATATGTATAAGCTAAGAGACAACAGTTGTGAAATAGTTATTTTCGTAACTTGTGCGCTGTTTACACATTTCTTGGTGTGAGGCTGTTCTTTTTTAGTCGGGCACCAAAAATGTGACTGCTTACAACATTTTTTGTAATTGTTTACATAAAATTAGATTTTGAAATATTTAACGACAAATGTCAAACTAATACATAAACAAAAAAGTTTATATATTTAGTTATATACCACTTTTCTGTTTATGTATTAAAAGTAACAATCACAAAAATAATGGGAGTGAATCTTGATAGGTTAGCTTTTTTGGTTTATTCTCTTAGGGCTTCTACACATGGAGCTTACACTAGAAAACTAACTGGTTCGTGATTTAAATTACTTATCGATTATTAACACATTGGTCACTCGGATCCACATACGAGTCAGTTGAAAAGTGATCAAAATCACTAGTTTATTCTGTTTGGTTATAGAAGTGGGACCTGCATCAGCATTTTCAACACCATGGAGGATTCCAGTGATGAAGAAATGATGATTGCGTATTACTATTACCATAACAAAAGAAATTGAAGGGGAAGATTTTGGATTCATCCATGCATTGAAAGTAATTTTCACCGCCCACTATTAGTTGCTGCGAGAGAATTGAATCTTTATGCTTTTATCGCATGTCTAAAGAAAGTTACTTACAATTAGTACAAATGATTTCTTCTGTCATTCACAAAAAAGATACGTATCTGAGAGAGTGTGTCAATGCTGAGGAACAGATATTAATAACCATTAAGGTACTTGTACACTTGAGAAAATTTGTCTTGAGGGTAAAGTCACGTGTGTAAACAGTACCGAGGGCACTCTCAGAGACTGCTATGAGAGTAGTAGCTGAGACTCGGGAATATCAAGTGTACATGACTCGATGCGTGTCTCAGTGACTGATCTCACAATTCCAACCTTGTTCGAAGAGCTGAGAGTACTTGCAGTGATTTTTTATTTGGAAAATGGAAAAAAAAGTGTGGAGTGAAACGCAAATACAACAATTAATTACATTATATGAAGCGAATGACTTTGTGGAACACATCATGCAGATTACAGGAACCGTGTAAAAAAGAACAGTGTTTTTATGGAAACAGCCAGGGCTTGCAATAAGTACAACCTCTCAGGAACTCCAATGAAAGTTGCATTATTTGAGAAATCAGGTATTTCTTTAAAAAAAATGTTAAAAGTTGTTTTATTATGGGTTTGATGTTGTTTGTAGGTTTCACAAGAATTAACCAAAATTAAAAAGAAAAAAAGTGGAGCAGGGATGGATGAAGTATATGTCAGCAATTGGAAATATTTTACAGAGTTAAAATTTATCATCCCATCTCTTACTGCATTACCTACACAATCGAATTTAGTGAGTATAAACAAGTTTAAAGACATATATTATAAAATAATAGTAATTTTACAGTAGAATAATTATAATTATGGTGTAAATATCATTAAATTTGCTGTATTGCCAGCTGACTTCTCCATAAAATCTTCTTTTAGTTCCTCTCTTATATCTTTGTCGGCAATGGAGTAGTTATGTCGATTTCTCGGGTGAAGTGGAAAATAGGTATTATCAACCGCTACTTCCTCACGCCACTTCCCCGAATGAACTTCATGTGTATCTGAGTCTTCATAATCACTGCATCCGGGATATAAATAATGGGTATCTGTTGAAATTAAAAAATTATGAAGACATAGTGGTGGTAGTGTAAATCGACATAATATGCACTGCTGGTGTGAAACGAATCCCCACTGGATGCAGGAGGTCCATCAGGATCGTTGGTCTGTAAATGTGTGGTGCGGGATTCTAGGTGGAGAAATAATTGGGCCTTTTATTTTTAATGAGACTGTTAATGGAGAAAGATATTTAGATTTTTTAAGCAACGAATTGCCACTTCTTTTAGAAGACATACCCTTGGCCATTCGTTGTGACATGTTCTTGCAACATGATGGGTGCCCGGCACATTATTCTAGAGATGTTCGGAATTTCTTAGATCAATCATACCCTGAAAGGTGGATAGGACGTGGAAGTTTATTTATTTGGCCACCAAGGTCTCCAGGCCTAACTTATTTAGATTTTGATTTGTGGGGGCGAATAAAAGATCTCGTTTATGCCGATAGACCCACAACAAGAGCTGACATCATTGAAAGAATACGACAGACAATACGAAGTTTTTCAAGGGCAGAAATTGAAACTGCTGTTCTCTCCACCCGTCAGTGATTGATTTCATGTATTGAAAATGATGGACGACATTTCGAACATCTAGCATTACATTTAGGTAATCTAGCGGTAACCATAACATTAGTATGATAACAGTTTAAATTACTGCAGACCAATGTAAGATCTTTTCATCCAGGCTAAATTTAATAATTTCTGTTAACGCGAACTAGCCTACTAGATGTTGGAAGAACAATTCCCGCCATTTACCTGCTTCTTACGATATCTCAGGATAGGAAAAAGATATCGACTTGCAGTTTTCACTGTTTTATTACTAATTTAGTCTACTTTTTAAAGACCTACTTAAATTTTTATGCTTCCAATTAAAATTGTGAAGAGAAAACACAATATTAAAAAAATATTAAACAGCGCCCTCTAGCATTTATGTTATTAATCAGATTGCTTCAAATTTACAAATTTTCTATTGTTTAACAAAAGCTCTTTCAAACAACATCAAGTTTATTAAAATCGGTCAAGCAGAACCTGAAGTAAAGGCGTTTTTTCGTAACAAGGTTCCCACTCTCCCCCGCCCCTTATTTGAAGAGATAGACTAAAACTTGTCAAATAAAAAATATGCAGAATTTGTCGAGGAATCTGATTATAATATTTAATGTGCCCCTTAATTGAGTAAATTTTGAAAAATTTTGCTTTTTAAAATTTTAACTGTCAAATACGCCCTCTAGCGGTGGGCCTACAATTCTGAAGATAATTTCCAGGCGTTTCTCGAGGCCACTTTTGTTATAAAAATTTTGTTCCCGAACCTGTGCTATAATCCATTCCTGAGATATGGCCGACGGCCGTTCTTAGTTGGCCACCCGGTACATAGTGGTATTCGAAGTACATATTGTAGACTGCTGTATGAATCACCTAAAATCACATTTATTAATTTTTATAATTATGTAACATGCAGTTTTTTACCTGATGCTAAATTTCGTAACGTTACCATCAATCTCTCTTTTACCGAAATTGCAGCTCTCAATTTGGTATCTCGTTTAGCAATATGTAGACCTACGATATTAATAAGTATTTCAAATTGCTCTGCTGACATTCTTATGAAATTTCTAAATTGTTGTGGGTCTTCAATACGGAGTTCCCATAGAAGCGTTGAGAATGCTCCAAGATAATGTCTACGTTGTACCCACTTTTTCACCCATTTTCTGTTTCTAGTCACTTTTTTTTTTTAACACTTTGTAGATTACAATAAATGCACACATTTTCTGAATATCCATTTTCGAACTACTGACTCTCAAATGTACGCAATAGCTGATACGAATCATCATTAATCCAAATATACTAGTGTGAGACCATGACTTGGCTCAAATAAAACCGGTACTGAGAGTAGTCACGAAAGCTTATCTCGAGATTTTCTCTCAAGTGTACAAGTACCTTTATTATATGCTCGTATAATATACTATAACTAAAGGCTATTAATCACAAAACAGTGGTTCCATCGTTCTGTGATTAATAGCCCTTATATGTGAGTTGTATACTATGCTTTGTCCACGACTACAAATATTTTTAATTTAATTCAAATACTTATTTCATTTCAAATTAACACGGACATTATCTGCCAAACATGATGAAAATGTAAATTATTTGTTTTCAGTTGTTTGATTAAATGCTGATTAATCTAGTTATCACCCAAAACAAGTTTAAGAGGAATTAACATTTATAATATTAACCATAAATTATAAGGAAATTTTATTTATTAACATTTATATTAATTGTAAATTTAGAACAATTTTTTATATGTAATGCTGGCACTTCATTTAGTTTAATATCCTGTAATTCAACAATATTTGCTTCAGTACTAACATTACTGCTGTTAATATTTGTAATTGCATGACACATTTTGTTAGCAGTATTCTCTTTATTTTGTGTGTAATTAATGTAACCTTCTGCTACCGTTGTAGACTTCTTATCTACATGCATTTTCAAGGTAGTAATATCACCACCCGCATCAACTAAACCTTGCGGAAGTTCTCCGGAAACTGTGTCCAGAGTAGCTTTCTGGGTTTGGTAGTTTCAAAAAATTAGCAATATCTCTACCCATTTTTATAAAGGAATTAATGGCAATATTTTGTTTTGTTAGTTTTGCGTTTCTCGTCTGGAAAAATACTCACTTCTCGCTTAAATATATACTCTACACGTTTCGTAAAACTCGCAAGTTATTGTAAATTTGCGTATAATTTTTGTTTTTGTATTAGGGACCGTAGGTGGCAGCAGGGGCGCTTGCCCCCCCTGGAATCAATAGGCGTAAATGTAAATAAAACACTTGGGAACAGGTAATTACGAAAAATTGTGATTAAATTTCTATTTTTATATAAGTTTGTGAGTCACCGGTCGTTTTAAAATACCATTCTTTATGTTTGTGCATTAGCTCAAGCTTAAGTCATTGTCATTCTAAAGTTTCGGGTTATTTTACGATTACGATGTTTAAATCCGATTTGAATGTTGAGGGCTAACAACTTAGGTACCTTCTACCTGCAGGATATATATTTTCAGATATGAATCAATCAGTATTTCGCAAAAAAGAAGTGAAAATGTGAACGATTTTAAAGCACACATTTTTTCATACACTTTTCTAAACCCTGGTGTCTCATACAAATTTGTAAGCATTCATTGACTACTAAACCACAACTGAAGATTCCCTCTTTATATTCATTTTCAAGGAATCATATTTATTTAAAACATTAAAAGATAAAAAAGTTAAACGTTTTAATGAATTAAATTGCAATCTTATTTCCTGTGTACGTGGTACGTAATCATTTTTATTTTATTTTGCCACCATAATGTTTATACGCCCCCAAATGCGGGCATAATGTGGTCTTTATAGCACGGAAATGTCATTGTTGCTAAGCAGCATGATTGACAGCAAACACGACATGATATGTCACGTAAGTTGAAAGAATTATTGAAACAACAACCTTACTATACAACCTTTATTAATAAAAATAATAGTAATGAAACTTATTCTTTATAAAAATTGAAAATACAGTTGGATGTATTTGAAATTGTAACTCCAGATGAGCCAACACCAAAGCTGACAGTTCCTTCGCCGTTTTGTGGTATACTTATAGCTGCTCTACCACTAATGTTCTGAGCAATTTTAATTTTATTTTGCAGAGAATTCTCTACATATGATTCGGCTACTTTATCCGATCGCCATCCACCAAGCTGCTTCAGTGCCCTTGTATCACCGCCGCTTTCTGCAAAGATCGTCGCCGCACTCCTGCGAAAGCAGTGCCCTGTGTACTTATGGGCATCCGGTAGATTGAGGAACTCTGCTATTATCCTCGGCATTTTGCCTAAGGTGTTTTTCCCAACAGTCTGAGCACTACATTTGCCATTATGATACGACAAAACAAGCTGTCAATTTTAGTATGTTCCGGTCGTAATGCTGCATATTTTCGGTACAAAGAGACGTAATCAACCAATCCATCGCTTGGTACAATTGTAAATTGCCTCGAAGTATAGGTTTTGGTTTTTTTGATCTTCACTAATAGCACTGATCCCTCAGTTGTTACGTCCTGTACAGCCAAATCGTGCAGTTCTTCGCGACGACATGCTCCAAAAATACCAAAGGCTGTGACAACCTATAAAACACAATAATTTTTATAATGAGAATTGGAAAAAAAAACTAAAATCGTTATACCTTAACTAACAAGTACGCATGATCAGGCGCCTTCAACATGAATTCTTCAATTTGATGCCGTTGCAATACATAGGACTTTTTAGCTTGATCACCCACAGAATTATTCTTCATGAATTCTGTGAGCATGGAAAAACGAGATATATCAACATCTTCCTTCAACTTGAACATCTTTTTCAATTTAGAATATAAACACCACAGTGACGACGGCTTATAGATCTTTGACTGCAAAAATAGATATTTATTGAATAGAGATAATTGACTAATGTATATATACAATCCCTTACCATTTGAGACAAGTATGCCATCACAACTTTTTCATCACATTTTGTGGACACATTTTTTGTGCTCCGCCACGCGCAAAACTTTTCGTACTCTTTTATGTATATAAATATTTCGATTTACTTGGAATTATTTTTGCCTGGGCGGCCTCAAATTCATCTAAAATTTCTTGTGAATAAGTTTTTACGTTTTCACCGTCCATTTTAGAATGCAAATTATTTACAAACAAGCAGTACCTTAGCAACAATTTAGCAATATCATAGTATCTTAGTAACAACAAATTAGCCTACTGTCAACTTTATTTCACTGCATTTGCATTTAAAAACTTGCCGAAAATACTGAATCTTTTTAAAATTTTGTTCCAGTTTCATGGTGCAAAATAAAATAAAACATTGTATGTACCACGGGCATAATTGTAGATTATGGCTCTCAGGAATATACAAGCTCTCCGCTTCGCGTCGGGCTTTTAACATTCCCTCGAGCCATAATCTTCTGATTATGCCCTTAATACATAAATATCTATTATTATACAGGGTTATTACAAATGATGTTCCCGATTTCAATTATAAATATTACTGGATTAATCAGTTTTAAGACCATTTCACTTGGTAACACTGGAAAGAAAAACTCGTAAAGTTTCGTTTACATTGGTTTAGGTACCTATGTGCTGTTTGTTAAAGTCAATTGTTGTCAATTGTGTAATGGATGAGTTTGAAGACAGGAAATGATTTTGTGTGTTGGATTACCGCATCAATCAATCAGTTATTAGTGTGCAACGACACTTTAGAACCAAATTTAATGAAGATCCTTCTAGCAATCACTATTCGAAAGTGGTAAAGCAGGTAAGGTAAGGTTTTACGCGTACTCGACAGAAATCTACTGTTAAATGCAGCAGAGAGCTTGGTATACCACAGCCAACAGTGTAAATATCAAGCCTTACAAAATTCCGCTTGTTCAAGCATTAAAACCAAACAACAAAAGTTCTAAGACTTTCATTTCGTGAGAACATGCAGGCCTTGATGGAAAATGGAAACTTTGTAAAATGGTTAGTCTTTAGTGGTGAAGCCACATTCCACTTGTGTGGTAAAGTGAACAGACATTATGTCAGAATATGGGGCTCGGAGAACCCACACACCTACATCGAGCACATTCGCGATTCTTTGAAAGTTAATGTGTTTTGTGCTATCACGTATAACAAAGTGTACGGCCTTTTTTCTTTGTTGGACAAACAATAAATGGAATCATTTTCTTGTACATGATGACGGAATGGCTTCTACCGCAATTGGAACAAGAATACCCAAATTTCATTCTGCAATTAGACAGCGCACGTCCACATGACTACTTCGATGTTAGGGCTGAACTTCGAAATCGGTGGCCTGACAGATGGATCGGTCGTGCTGTTCCAAATGATGGTGCACTCTTGAACTGGCCTCCAAGATCTTCGGGTATCACCCTCTGTGATTTGTTCTTGTGGGGATACATCAAAGATAGATACCGTTACCAGAAAGCATACCTGAGACAACAACGGATTACCAGAGCCAATGAAACAATTAAACAAGACACTCTTAACAAAGTATGGCAAGAGTTTGAATACAGCCTTGACATCTGTTGCATCATAAAGGGTTCCCATATCGAACATTTTTTAATTCTTGACACCTGGGATGAAACTTTTTGAGTTTTTCTTGAAATGTAACCATTTTATTTTTTTACATGATAAATAAAACCAGATTTATGTACACTTGAAATCATGAACATCATTTGTAATAACCCTGTACATGACAGATGTCTGATAAAAAAAAACTGACGCGCACAGAAATGAAAATGCAAGCAACCTTTCAAGGAACCGATAAAGATAAACCATCATTAAAGTGATGTCTAGTGTTGCAGGTTTGTTTTCAATTTCAAGAATGCTTTTAATCCCCTTATCAGCAATCAGCTTATTTGTCATTGTGCATTCTGCAAATTAAATTAAATTTTTACTTTTTAGCACGTTATTGGTTATTAGTATATTTTAGTCTAGTCAGAGTTGAAACTTGAAACCGGAAAGGTGGATATTGTTTTACAAAAGCTGTTGCTTCAGTACAGGCACAGTGTGCAGCGTAGTTTGTTTAGCCGTGGAGCGTAGAGTCAAAGACTCTTTGGTAGAGTTTTGATCGCTGTTTCAGTTTGTTTCATTTATTTTATGATTTGCAGTACCGAGTGAACTTTGTAAATACAGATTTGTAGGTACTTTATATTTGTGCTTGTGTTATTGTGTTTATTTCTTTTTCTTTTTGTGTCTTTGAAAAATTCTCTGATCTTTGATATGGATAAGCTTGTAATTCGTTACAGTGACTGTGATCGTCATCATGATCATTATCCGTTAATTCCAGGGGCGGATGGGCACACCAGGAATTGTCCCGGTGGGCCGTCTGTCGGCCACGGACCAAAACGCTTAATTTTGCAAAGACGTGATTTTTATATAGCTATGTAAAAATATCGATACGGTGGCGCCGGGCGCGCTGATTAAGGGCTCACACACACTAGCGGGTGTTTTTCGCCCGGGCCCGCTTGAACGCTTCGGTTACCATAGAATCAAGTGAATAGCAGCACACTATGTGCCGGGCCCGCAGCGAGCCCGGTGTCGCCCTGTGCGTCAATGGACGGGCCCGGTCGAAAAACCCCCTGTAGTGTGCGTGAACCCTTATGATTGCACCTAACAAACAGAAGACTGCTATCACAAAAGAAATTTTTATGATTACAAAACGTATCAATTTCTAGATCACATTACTGGAAACATCATTAATCTAACTCTTTCGTTTCGACGATTATCAAGATTTAATGGCATTTTACCTACACTATGAATCATAAATTAGGTTCAAAAGTAAACAGATGTAATATGTACAGTATACGTTTCTTAAAAGTAAAACACCGGCCCAGTGCCTACTGTCTGTATCAGTCATCGTAATTTCCCAAAGATACGAAGAGCGAAGTGGTTGTTTATTCAGAAATTATTTTGATTTATTACGTGCGTGGCGGTGCGCTTTTACATGGGAGATAGTGGCGTCTGGCGTAGGAGAATATTAAATAATATGACGCTCCTGGCAGTCGGCAAGGGCAACTGAGTTTGCACCAATATTCACGGGCGCGTCGTGGGAATCACCCGGGAACCAGAGAATGTAATAGAAATTTCGAGACAACTCCAGACTTCTGGATAACATAGAATATCGTATAAAAGGGAGCTAAAATGTGTCAAGAGACAGGGCAGTCCGAACCTCGGTATCGAACGTAAGCCCCTTCTCGCGTAAGAGCTTTTGTGACTTTTATTCTTAATTCCAAAAAAGAACTTAGCGTTCCGGCATTGTGATCTTCGCCGCTTCGGAGTTAGCGGTCATCAGTAGAGAAGCCACAGCCTACCAGCAAGCAG
Source organism: Vesta saturnalis (assembly GCA_036346205.1). Classification (NCBI taxonomy): domain Eukaryota; kingdom Metazoa; phylum Arthropoda; class Insecta; order Coleoptera; family Lampyridae; genus Vesta; species Vesta saturnalis. The sequence continues at coordinate 123,918 of JARFJB010001443.1, forward strand.
GAGCGAAGAACGAAAATAAAAGAAGCATCCAGGACACCGCCAACTAGAGGATCGACGTCGAGTAAGATAATAGATGCCGGTTAATAACAAATATTTTTTAATTAATTTTAATTTATTGTTTTATTTTAACACTTGTTTTCCTCCTTTTTCTATTTGGGTCTCTGATTTCCAAGTCTTTATTCCTCGGAGTGTGAGACTGCACCTCGACCTCTCTTTAAAACAATACTTTTTTCATTTACTCTTTCTCTATCCCACTTAACAACAACCGCAATGGTTAAGCACGGTCGGCACCGTGCTACCGTAGCGGTTGTATCCCCAACTCCCGACGCCGCCCCTCCACCTATACTAACAACGCACATACGCACACACCCTCGCCTCGCCACCACCATCCTCACGTACACGCTCGCAATCAAACGTCTCGTCCATTTCCACCTCATCCTCACATCTCAACATGCTCCACCGTCTCCATAAAACCACACAAACCCGCACTCTTACCCACACCCTCCCAGTCACCTGTGCCTGCCGTGATTTCTACACTCGCTTCCCCCAATCTTAATAAAACCCGCTCTCTATTCGCAATATCCCGAAATCCATAACCACACAGAAATCCTTTTACAACGCCATTAAATCCCTTAACCTCCCCTGGTTAAACTTAACGTTTAACCATAACCACACCTGTCTCCTAGAGACCTCCTCTCTCTTGCCGGATGGTACAGCTTAGGCCGCGGCACCATTTCGGTGTTCCACGCGTGAGGAAGGCCATTCGCATCACCCTATCCGATGACCTTTTAATCTACGCCTCTAGCCTCCCTAATGCAGTTATCCTAGGTGATTTCAATGCCCGCCACATGAAATTCGGTGACACTGCAACTAATGGCAACGGTAACTGGCTATCATCGGCTCTGTTGCAGTTGCCGCTCTTGCAAATCGCCAACATACTTCGAACATTTAGGTGCCCCAATAGTAGATCACATCATAGTTTTCGAGCCCATAGCTCACTATTTCGATCGTGAGTGATTTCTAGGCACCACGATCACATCAGATCACACCACTACTGGTCAAAACTTCAGTTTGTCCAGCTCCCCCTACACCTCCTCAATACACAGTCATTAAAGGTTTTTCAAAAGCAGACTGAAATGTGTTCTCGGAACACAACAACCATCCTACACCTAATCTTCAAACGACCCAAGATCTCGAGAGAGCCATTGAAGACATAACTTCAGTAATTACGGGAGCGGTCGATATCTCTACTAAACTACACTAAAAAACATTGTCACTTCCCGCAAACCGCTCCCACAACACATTGTGAACTGGATCTAAGAGAAAAGACAAATCTATAGTCAATTCTTGCGATCCACGGACCCGGCTCTCAAGACTGAATGCAATCGCCTTAATCAGGTTAGAAGCCAACACGCCGAAGACTCCTGGACCAAAGCCACCCCCCAGCTAGATTATAGAAACGGTAAACTTTTCTGGCAACAGTTCGATAGATTGACCAGAAGGAAAGTCAGCCCTAAATCCCACCTAACCAACCTACAGGGCAACCTAATCTCCTCCGACCAAGGAAAGGTCAATTTCTTTGGTCACCTCCAATCCCCCGATGATCCCGAATTCGATAACCGGTTCAAGGCACTCCTCGAGGGTCGCCTTAAGAATTCCGCAACCTTAATCTTCCTGAAATTCAACTCGATAACGAGAATCCTTTTTGTGCCCGACCAAGTCCACGCATATTTCAAAAAAGGGAAAAAGTTCCCCAGGTCATGACGGCCTAAATCGAAAAATCCTCCGTCATGATATCCAAACCCTACGTCGACCTAACCTCACCCTCCTCCTATAAACCAATCTTCCTGAGTTGCCTCTAGAAATGCTTTGAACAGATTCTAGCCAGGCGACTCAGGGACCACCTCGAATTTAACGACCTCCTTCCCAACAGCTAATTCGGCTTCCGTCCCAACCAAACGATCCCTTGTTGAAGCTGAACATTAAGCAAGTATCCGCCGGGGTCTGGCACGCCGGTCTCCTTCACAACATCCGTTAGCTCAAAATTCCCGGCCCTTTCTCCAAACTCCTACTCTCGTACCTAACCAACCGGTCAGTTCGGGTCAAAGTAGGGAAAACCTCAGATCCTTTCCAACCTACAGCAGGCGTACCGCAAAGTTACTCCTTAGCCCCAATCCTCTATATTATCTTCGCATCCGACATTCCCGAAGTCACAACCCGGAGTAGTCGTTGCGCAGTTTGCGGATGGAACCGCCTTCTGAACGGTTAATCGGAACAGGGAAACGGCCTCTCGCCTCATATCCAAAACCCTTCGGACCTTCTCCAACTAGGCGAACCGGTGGAGAGTCTCCGTCAATCCCACCAAAACGCAAACAATCCTCTTCCGACATCCTAATTACACCGAAGATAAGTTCCCAAAGCTTGTCTCCAGAAACGTTTCCCTCACCCTAAACCAAGAAAGACTCCCACTCCAACAAGAAATCACCTACAACTAACCATTATAATTGATTTCTGTCCTAAAATGTTTAATATTCAATACAACACTACTTAATGTACACAGCGTTATTATAAACACTTGATTATTACCTACCAGTAATTATTATACAGGGTACTTTAAAACACTTCAAAATGTTCAAAATACTTTTACAAACACCACTTTCTTCGTAAAACCCTTAGTCGGGTGTTACACGTTCAATCTGGCATCAGCTCACCTTGATTGTGATCAAACTGCCGGGAAACTAATCGTTTATTGCGTTGATTGATCGACTAAACAGCTGATGGATTTTTAAATATTTTGGTAATTTTACATGTCCCCCAGCAGCCCCTTCCAGCCTGCCATAACTCCTCCACCATTAGAACTGGAGAATGATTTTATAATTGCTTTAGAATCGCTGCCCCTTTGATGAGATAAAACCCATCGGTTTTATATTAATAAATATAAACGAATTGACGAACTGACAGCCGCAATATGGGATGTAAAAAAGAAAATAATTCTCTGCGTTCTAATTATCGTCGTAAATTGAAGTATCTCGAAGATCTGGTGGTGGTGCAGAAGATGTATACACGCCGAAGGGTTGAAGTTTTGAATATCTTTGAATATTTTTTAACCAAATTAGAGAAACCCCAGGTAAGAATTTAAAACACGTATTAAACAAAATACATACCTATATTTTTACTTTTTTTTTATTTAACACAAGCCACAAAGAAATATTTTATATATAAATATGTAAAAGTACCTTACATATGTCGGAGTTGCAGATTTTTACGCTTTCCATCGTTATTGAGCAAAATTAATGAGCGTACATTAATCTTAAGTAGTCATTTAATAGCTTACCAGAATATAAACAAAATGCACAACAATATTTAAACTATTATAGGGGAAGATTGCCAATATTGTACCAGCGCTTAAATAGTACCACTACTATTTCTAAAGAAACTAGAACTGCTAATGGCCTCTGTAGTCCACGTTATTAACAAAGTACTCTGCAAAAAAATTGGCGACTTAAGTTAGTTCAGTTGCTGATAATTTCAATTTTGTGTTTGTGTAGCAATCTGATGTAATTTTCTGCAATCAAACGTAAGTAAATAACAAATAAATTTGTGTATCTGTAAGAATGTAGTGTACACCACTTGCAGCTGTACAGTTTTACGATGTGAATGAACAGTTATCATAATATGATTATCAGTCAAAAGTCTTTATAATTAAATACTATACCACTGAGTGGTTTCCTATATTGTACCAGTACAATACAAGATACGCATTAAGTACTCTTAAATACGTTGAGTTTATATGTACTATTATTACAATAATAACTATTTATTTATTTATTTAGATGAATGCTCCAAGGTGCATAAAGCAAAAATATTACTGCGTACAAAAGTGGCAATATGGATTTAAATGAATGTGTTCGTCAGTTTGGTATTTCAAAACCTACTTTAAAGAGACACCTGCCCAATACTAATACTTATGCCAAAGATGCAAAACAATATAAAAGAACTGGAACAGCATTACCAGAACATATCGAAAAATATTTAGTGGATCATATTCTACACCTAGAATCGTTGATGTTTGGTTTAACAATAATAGATAGAAAATTAGCATTCGCAATTGCACGGAAAAACAAAATAAAATTTTCATTTAATCAGGATCTTCACATGACAGGAAAAAAGTGGTATTATGCCTTCATGAGCCGTCACTCAAATATATCATTGCGACAACCAGAGACCACATCTATGGCACGGGCTAGGGGTTTTAACAAGCAAAACGTCTACAGCTTTTTTGATTTATATGAGAAGATAGTGGAAGAAAATCAGTTGGACCAAACTCGCATAATCAACGTGGATGAATCAGGATTTTCCACAGTTCAGAAGGGAATGCAAAAAGTGGTTGGCCAAAAGGGAAAGCGTCTGGTTGGTGGAATAACGAGCGGGGAACGTGGAACAAATACCACCATTGTGTGTTGTGTAAGTCCAGCAGGTTGCTTTGTACCGCCTATGATTATTTTTAAACGCATAAGAGTGAACGAATCGTTAAAAAAAGGTGCTCCACCTGGAAGTCTAGTCACCGTATCCGAGAGTGTCTATATAAATTCGAAATTGTTTGTTCTATATTTAAAACATTTTATAAAGCATGTTAAACCAAGCAAAGAAAGAAAAGTATTGCTGCTATTAGATGGTCATACGACCCATTCAAAAAACCTCGAAGCGACTGAATTGGCTAGAGATTCAGACGTTATTTTACTCCAACTTCCAGGCCATACCACTCATCGCCTTCAACCTTTAGAAGTAGGAATTTTTGGTCCAATGGCAACTTACTATACCAGAACTAAAGATGCATGGCTGAAAACCCATCCTGAATCAACCATTACCCAATTTGAAATATCAGAACTTTTAAATATTTCCTATTGTCAAGCAGCTACAATTGCAAATGCGGTGGGTGCATTTAGGGGTTCAGGTATATCGCCGATAAATCCTTATGTTTTCAATGATGCCCAGTTCGAAGTGTCAAACCGATTAAATGCTGAAAGTAGAACAGAGCTAGAAACAAATGAATCTGACAATGATGAACAGACTAAAGAAAATCATTCCCAACCGACTGGCAATGATGAACGAGAAATAGCCATTGCCAACTAACTCAGAATCTGAAAACATTTTTGAAGCAGAAAGAAAATCAGACGGTAATGAATTGGCTAATCTATATTATAGTCCTGAAATGTTATCTCCTCTACCCGGGATGGATGAAAGAAATAGGAAGCAACATGCACAAAAAGCAGAAATTCCGACTTCCACTCCATAGAGAGAGGAATTGGTAGAGAAGAAAAAAAAACAAAAAAGCTCATCACAAAAAAAAATTAAAAGAAATCTCAACAAATTAGACGAACCATCAACTTCTACAGGAATAACAGGATTATTAGAAGTTAATGACGACGAATGGTATTGTTTCATGTGTGAAGAAACACTTCTGAAGGATATGATTCAGTTTTAACATAGTTACAATTACAGCTGGTACAACTTAGGATACCTGGGGTACAACTTAGAAAACCGGTTGCCTATATTGTACCGAATGCAATACTTTTTAATGATGCAGTTTTTGGCTACTGAGTATCATTTTAAAATTACCAATAAATCAGAAAATAGGGTCAAAATATTGAGGTACCTGATGGTAAATTTATACGTCAAAGCAACACAAAATGCAGGCCGCAGGCAAAAATATAGAAACAGATACAATATCGGCAACTTTCCCCTACATTGTTCACTAAAGTACAATCGTTTTATTTTTACATCGCGTTTCATTATTTTTCTCTCGTAAAAAATATCATCCCCTCTCTCGCGAATCCCGCGCTCTTACTTTCAATTTAAAGAAAACTTTTTTATTCTAACACTCCTCCTGAATTGGACACGATTATTCCTTCAAGTGGCCAATTCCCAACACTTCACACACATTTTATATAAAAGAAAAAAGGTAGGGTAGCGCGGGGTTAACTGGACCGATTTTTTTTTAATTTTTATTTTTTCGAATTTTTTCAAAAAATCTGAAATGTTAAAGCAAATATTCATAAGAAAATATGTTTAGAATAACTGATATTTTTTTGCCAAGTTTGTATCCGTAGCATTGGTCAACTAACATAAGTTTTGTGCATACAAAACTTTTGGGCCAGTTAACTCCATTGAGAGGGTTAAGTGGACCTTCTCGAGGGGTTAAGTCGACCTAGGTTAAAGAAAGGTGTTATAATTAATAATATTAGCTAAAAATGTATTTGAGTTGAAAATAACATTTTACTTTATAACAAATAGTCAAAAGCCTCTTCCTTCGAGTTCAAAAATTTATTTGTGTCCTTCACTCTGGTTAAAAATGCTACATCCTAACCAGTTGTAAAGATTTTTGTTACTTGTGCAATATTCTGTGTGTCTGTGTGGCCTAAAGCTTGATTTGCTATAAACCTTGGCAATGATATAGGTTCGTATGTCAACAAATTGCGGGGTCTTATTACTATCATCTTCAAAATCAGTAGATTCTTTTTGATTTTCAAATTCTTCTGATTCGAGGGAAGATGTGTCAAAAACTTTGCGTTTGACACTTTTGCCCTTTAATGTTCCTCCTTTCGTCTCTTTTTTCTTCTCTCTCTTCCTTTTTTGCTTCTTTTAGTTTCTCTTTTTCTTCTCTTTCTAAATGTTCTGCTTCCAATTGATTCTTCACAGGAGTGCTTGTTAACAACAATGACTTTCCTTTTTTTCTCCCTTTATTAGATATTTTTTGAGGAGGTACTTTAGGAAATCGGTGTAAGATTTCTGGTAGCGGCCTATCGGTTACATTGGATGGTAGAAAGTCTTCTGGTTTAAGTATTTCGTTATTAAATGGCACTATTCCCGTAGCTTTAAACCCGTGACAAATATTACTAGGCGTAAAAGCCTTAGGAAATGCTTCGCCGATTAATCCAGCTACGTCGTAGATCGTTATTGGTTTTTTATGTCTCTCTACCCATCGGTCACAAGCAGAATTATAAAATTTCTTGAAAGGTCCAAACACTAACGTCTAAGGCTTGTAACTGGTATGGGCTGGTAAGGTGAGTTATTCAATACCATTACGTTTGGCATAATTAAGTGCAGAAATACTGACATGGCTCTCGTGATTGTCAAGGATAATTAATTTGGGTGCATCAACTGTGGGACGTTCATGATTAACAAAGTGAATTAACACTTTTTCAAATAGGTCCGCAATCATCCAGCCATTAGGAGTTGCTGCTCCAGTTGTATCTGTAGGAGCGTTAATTAACAAATGGTCTTTGTAATGGGATCTCGGAAATACAAGAAAAGGTGGTGCGGATTTTCCTGTGGCGGAAATTATTCCAATCATAGTGACGAGCGTCCCTCGTTCTGTAGATGTTGCTTGACTGACGCACCTCTGTCCTTTCTGAGCAATGACCTTTGGGGGCTTGTGCACAGTTGTTGCCACCGTTTCGTCAATTCTATAAATATCTTGGGGTGGAAAATTAAATTTGGTCAGAACAGCCTTCAAATTTTCAAAAAAATGAGACATCTTTGCATAAAATTAATAAACCAATCCTTTCCAGCTCTTTTTCACATTTTTCAGCAAATTTCTTGTTGTTGGCGGCTGCAAATTCATATGTTAGTCTTCTGGCCACTTTTGTAGTGAGTCCAAAACTCAAATGTGCTGCTTTTTTTAAATATTCACCCAAAAGCTTTTCCTCTGCAGACGAAAATGCCATGAGATGTTCATTTTTTGGTCTGAAACTGAATTCCCCACCAGCACGAAATGTTTCTACAAATCGTTTTATTGTAGTCCGAGGTATCTCAAATTCCTTAGCAGCCGCTGTAATAGACGACCCGCCTTCAGTTACAGATTGCACTGCTTCCTTAAGGTCCTTTTCACAGTAGTTCCTGAAGTCGGTTGTCCTCTTTCTTACTCTTGGCATGTTACCTGAAATAAAATAATATATGCTTACTATGGGGTTAGCTGGACCTCTGACCAGTTAACCCCACGTTAAGGTGGTCCACTTAGCCCTACTAAACATTTTTTTTATATATTTTGTTCTACTAGGTTAGTTTCTACATGTAAACAAATTATTATTTTTGGAATTGGTAGAACATTAATGTGTATAGCAGACGGTATGTTACAAACTTACCAAAATATTAAACGCTCTGGCACACAGCAAACGCCAAATACCTGTTCTGAAACGGTTTAAGAGTCAACTGAGGATAAATAGTGATACCAACTTCAATCTACTACGATGACATTACTTAAATATCTCGTCGCAGTAATGCACAGTGGATGGTGGACTAGTTAACCCGTCGGCCCAGTTAACCCCGCTCTACCCTACCTAATACATAGATAATCACAATTATTATTTTTATTTTAGCCATTTTTACGTATATAGCAGTTTTCCTTCATTATTGACACTTTTTGCATCCCTTGATGCGTTTCTATTTCCACTAGGCTCCAAATCATCCAAATCAAGCGCTTAAGCAAATAATTGTATAAAAAGCAGCAAGTTGCCTCTATGGTTGCCGCTTGTTTAGGCTCAAAACAGGTAGGTTTTTGGAATACTCCAAATCTAGATCTTAATATGTACCTACCAAAAGTACCTTCATTAGTTGATCTAGCTCTGGATAATCAACAATTAAATGTAGATTAGTCAGCATTACAAGAACTTTGCGGGACAGTTTCATTAAATTTGTGAGTAATGCAAAAGCTTCGTCAGAAATGGAAACATAAGGAAGTGTTTCATTGGTATTTGGCAATGGTGCCCAATCTGGTATACTTAATTCGCCTTTCGTGAACTGTTCCCAGAATTTAGTGTAGAATAGCACACCGCCATCAGATATGCGTCCATTAGCTCCAACATCTCATTATAAATTCTTTTTTCGAATTTGCTAATGCCATTAGAACTATGCTAAACCTAACCTCTACGATCACTCCATCAGTATTTCATCAATTCATGATCAAGATCACAGATTGAACTTGTAACACCAGACTTAGATTAGGTAAAAAAAGATCAAGGTACCAAAAATGAGTCATACTTGGGTGTTCAATATGGCGACTTACATCACAATTTTTAAATACGGTATATAGCTCAACGTTCCTTCCTCTGGTATTTTAATATTGTGTGTGTATGTCAATGCTTGCACTCTTGAATTCCAGAATATATTGAGAAGTTGCAAGCATTAGGAGTGGAAGATATGCAAATGATGTAAGAGATCGATTTGACAAAAATATGAGAAAAACGTGTTACTTTGTTGTGTTTATAAAACTATTTGTTATATTGCTAAAAAAAATTTAAGTATTACCTACATTTAGTTTTTCTTTCTCTCAAGTCATGTAGCCTTTTATAATAAACTCGCAAAATTCTTGCTTTTTATTTATTTTTTTTTTTATTTATTTATTTATTATTCCTTTTCACCCGATTCTTATATTCGTCTGCAGTTTTACAGTCTTTGTTCTACAGATTCAATAAGGTCCAAAGGATCAATGAGAAAATCATTTAAATAACAAATTGTCTCAATTCGTGTGAAAACCTGCATGTGCTTATATTATTGTCTGTAGGGAATGTTGTCAATGCGATATATTGCTGTTGCTACCATAAAAAATATCACATCACGTACATGTGAAAAATATTCATTTAAAAGAATGTATTTTAGCTACACAACGTAACTGCAGAAATACATTACTCCGTGTGAAAACGCTCTTAGAATTTTTCCAATGCCTTTATTAAAATCAGAATTAAAAAAATATATCCAAAGCTGATTTTATAGAATGGGACACTAGTAAATATAAAGAAATCAAATCAAACTTTAATGTTTGTGATTTAGTTAATCACTTAATGAATGGTATATATATCATTTATCTGTATACCCTTTTGGGTATTAATAATGTTACCATCACATGTACTGTATTAACTCTGCCTCTAGAGTACGATTCCCCGGTCAGAAAAATTTTCTCTTCTAATACACATTAAAATCAGTGAATTCACTGAATGACACTACACATAAAAAAATAAAAATTCGTTTCATCAATTTATTGACGGCCGGGTCGATACAATATTACAACAGTTTAATCAAACAGACCGAAACCCATATCTTCGTCCTCACTTTCAGATTCTTCTTTCTTTTCTTCCTTAGCAGGTGCAGCAGCTTTAGTTTCTGCAACTGCAGCAGGTGCAGCAGTAGTAGCAGCAGCAGCAAATTTACTAGGATCCTAAAATTATAAACATAAATAAAAAAAACTAAATTGACTTTTAGCATTTCTACCTTAATAAATTCTTTAACAGTTTCAGCTTCTTTGAAGGTAATTTCAGTAACAGCAGCAATAGCCAACAAGTTTTTGAAACCATTGGCAATGCTATGTGGAGCAGAAGCAACAGTTGGATATCCAATTGACAAACAAACAGCTGCTAGATTTGCAACACCAGCCAAAAATTTTTCACGTAGATCTTCAGGTTTAATGTCCAAAATCTCAGGATGGAAAATGGTGCCAGAATCGTAAACTTGTTGAATGTCGAGGCCATAAGAGAATGGAGAGATATTTAACATGTTTAGTAGAGTGGCTTCAGAAGCTCCAACTTTATCTCCAGGTTTTAAAATGAAAACATCGTTGATAATTTCAATAGTACCCTTCGAAATTTTGGTTGGAATAGCAAGTGCTTGGAAGAAAGAAGTTTTTTCAGGACCTAATCCTGTGTTTTGTGCAGGAATGACGACGTTTAACGGAGCAATTGCACCAGGTCTAGCAGGTGCACGTACTTTATTTTCCAAAATTTTATCACGAACTTCTACTAAATCACCACGGGTGAATACAAAACCAACATTACCACGAATATGAGGTAAAAGTTTCTCTAAGGCTGGGTTTCGTTCTAGATGACCCTTGATTACTTTACGCATCATAGTATTTTTCCCCATAAGTACGATTGCACTACCTCGTACAGACATACGAATTTGTTGCATTTGTTTAGACCCGACATTGTCAGCGCCCACTATGAAACACTTTGGGTAATCTTCAAGCAATTGCTAGAAGAAAAATATTATCAGCACAAGCACATTTATACATACATACAAATTAGTTGCTTAAATTAACATCAGAATAAACTATCTACAAGGAACCACCTCGTACTAGTGGGTTCTGCCATTTCTGGCTCTAGTAGAGGTGATTTCAGAGACGAAAAATAAAGTCATCATTTGCTTGCATAAAAATGAATATATAACATGGGTAAATAGATACTTACGATAAGTTTTAGAAAGTAATTAGCTTTCCAAGTGGCTTTATCCTCTCTACCCATCTTGGTGCGTGTAGAGACTCTTCACGAATTTAAGGACTAAAAAATTAAATAAATAAATTCAGCATATCTTTATAAATGCAGTTGTTTTAAAAATGTGGCAAGTTATTTTTGGATCATAACCTCAAAAGTCCATAAATAAAAATTTATACAAAACTAACGAAAAATATATATCTCCTCATATTCAGACTTCTATTTAATGAATACTTTTAATATAAAAATGTTATATTAAGGTCTGATGAATAACGAAAAATTAAGATTTTAAAAATGATATGCAAACCAACTTACCAAAGCAAAAACAACAGGCGCAATGGCCGAAGACGGAACTTACTTGAATAGGAACAGATTTTATCATTTTGGTATTGGTAGTATTGAATAACTAAAATTCAGAGGGAAATTTAAAAATGATTTAACAAAACACGATTTTAACACCATTCTTAAGAGCCAATTTAATTTTTGTATCTAAAAAATAGATTATATGTAATAGAGTAAGTCAAACTACTCCGAATCAAATTAATTCTCGCAATAGTAACAACTAATTTAAGTGACCTTAAATTAATTATTGATTCAAATGTATGCTCTTTTAAAGAGTACGCAAAATGTTAATTTAAAGTGTAAGTTAGGTTGTGGGGTACTAGTGAAATGTCACTTGTTATTAACCCCCGACAAATAAAGACGGGTTGGATGTGTCATTTATCCAATTTGATTATGCAATCAGACATATACGGAAATCTTAAATAAAAATGCAATTAGATTTCGTGTGTGGTGGAAGGCCAAAATTATTGTTCAACCGCATACCACACACCATGAGATCTGTCTCGAGACATTTCGCGAGACCATTGTCTCTGAGACCAAATCTCATGGTGTGTGATGCTGTATCGAGTAGATCTTGTATCATGTGAAACTGTTTCCGCCGGCGGCGGGTGACCGATACTTGCCGCGAGGCGAAATACGACAAGTCTCAACGTGTGTGTGTGATAGTTGCTAGGTTTCGTAAGATTCGTAGTAGGCTTCATTTAACTGTACATAATTTTTTATAAAAGATGAATGCGGAAAAAGTATTTTATGACGAATTTATAGAAGAATACATAAATTACCCATGTTTATGGGACGTTAAATCAAAAACATACATGGACAGAAACTTGAAGAATGCCGCAATGGCCAGACTTGTAGAAAAATCTAAACAAATTAATCCAATGGCAAATAAGGATTTTGTTCCTAAAAAAATGCACATGTGCTGCGCTTTTAGAAGAGAGCTAAAAAAAATAAAGAACCATTATGGGTTATGGAAGAGAATACCGAAAACAACATATTCACAACGCTTAAAGTCTTTATTTTTTAATTATACAGTTACTTAAACTTAATACAATTGTGAGATACTTATAACAATACACAGCAGCGTCTTCTTTAAAATACTTGTAAAAGCGCTGAGGTAATATGCATTTAAACTCATCCTTCCCAAAATTTCATGTTTTACTACACTATTTTACGTATTGCTAATACGCAGCTTCATCATATTTGTTTTCACTATATAACACCCCAAATCGAGTTTTAGTTCTTTGACTTGTTTTATTAACGTCTCCAACCTCTTCGCTCCTCCACACTTACTGCTTTTTCTGTACTTTCTACCTTACATACTACTACTTTCGTCATTGCTGCTAATCAAGAGTATACTGTGCACACAATGAGGACATTTAAACCCTAACAATCATGGTTTCCAACATTACTTCTTACTCCAGCTTTTTCAAACATAGTCTTTTCAAAAGCGACGCAGAATTCATCATTTTTCTCGGGGTCAGAATTGCATCCCTAGATGATAAGCCTATTGGAAAAGCTACCCTTTATCCCTAAAAGTAGGTGATTTATAGAAACTACCACCTTGACCCATAAACCCCCAAAGTAGGTGATTAGCTTTTTCTATAATATAAAACTACTTTCAGATTGTACTTGGACCTTCCCACGAATTGGGATTTCTAACCCCTCATGACCAGATTCCACGTTTAGGTTTTGACCTAGTTCAGTTTAGCCTCCACCACGATTAATGGCTCTGTAGAGGAAACCTGTGTTGAGTGACGGCTCCCCTGTTTTGGGAAACGGTTATCTGTATTTGGGGGAACATCCTGGCGGACCATAATATGAGCCCACGCTTTTTTATTACAAGTTAGTTAATAACCATGATATTAGCATAGACCCCATCATTCTTCTTGTTTCCATGACTCGCTTAGAATTGGTCCTGCAGGTTTCGACTACATTTGTATCGGATGAGGTCGGGTAAGATCGGGATAGTCTGGAAGACATATGGTCTTAACAATTGCTGGAGACCTTAAAAATTTCCAGTCAGCAGACACTGTAAGCATATACAGCAACCTTGATATACGTTTAGCATAGACAACAACCCTCCACGAACTGATTCTATTGTTAGACAGGAACGCTTATTTGCTACTTCCAAGAATTTTACCTTCAAGGAATGCTAAAATTATTGACCTACTAGATGGATAGGGTGGGGTATAACCATAGAAATAGTTTGAATCAGAGGGATTTTACATAAAATAATACACTTAAAATAATAGTATTTTATTGTAAATATTACAAACTTTTCCCCGTTACTTGTAATCCCACACACATTTCATAAACCTTTTACTGATATTGTCTTACATAGTTATTGTATAAAAAGTGTACATTCGTCAAAGCACAATTACAGGTGGTTTGTGTATGAAAGAAACCTAGTTGTTTTCATTTTGGGTAAAGCTGGTTGCTCTTCAATTTCTATAACTGACTGTCTCAATATTTTTTGAATGTAATCGGCTTTTTCTCGCCCTTTAACGTACACATCATCCGTTACCGATATTAGTTCACGAAGTATATGTGGAAAGAGATGTGTAGAGGTATATCCAGATCCCCATTTGATGCAGTGATGATTATTAATTAACCAGATGGCTTGTCGTTGAAATTCTACATTTAAGACGTGCCAAGGAAATGGTAGTTTGAACACAAAATGGGCAGCTTGATTTCCATTGTATATTGCTAGCTCTTTGGGTGTAAATACATGTTTTGCCGTTTTGAATCCCTGTACATCAACTATTACAATCATTGTCTCTGTAGCGTGACCCCGTACCTAACTTTTAACTACTTATGAGTACTCGAAATACATATTCACAATTTCAGAATTTAAAATGCACAAGAACGCATGTGTAGTTTAATAAAACCGCACAATTCGACTCATAAGTTTCCCTTTTATGCAAGTGTCAGACACATCTACTTATAACTTTAACTAATATCTAATTGCTCTTCACAGCACTTTAGGTTTACCGTAAAATTATTCATGTATTCTTCTTATATAGATGCACCAGTTGCATTCGGGTTTAAAAGATGGATATTTCTCTGAATTGTAATATTGCGTGACTTTGACAAATGGTGGAGGTAGCTACGTCTCTTGAAAAAGAACACCATATTCACAACACTTAAAGTCTTTATTTTTTAATTATACAATACAGTTCCTTAAATCTAATACATATAATTGTGTTTTGAGACAATATTTACCAGTAATACATTTTTTTTTTCAGAATCGACCTATGAGCTGCAAGTTGATTTCTAAGAACTAACACCATGACTCTGCCAAATTGCTTGAACAGCCTAACCTAACTTCAACACAGAAATTCATATAATGTGGTCCAGAATCGAGCTGACTTCTTTAGCGTTGATGCTACTACCCTTCTAATTCCTATTTTTAGATTTGACCTTTACTAACTTCAATGTACTCCAGACTTCCTTGACGTTGATGCTGCTGCTCGTTGACCTAGACTAACTTGAGAGTGGTGCAGACTTCCTTGACCATGATTCTGCTGCCCTTTGATCTTAACTAACTTCAGAGTGGTCCAGAATCGGTCTAATAACCTTTAGAATTAACGTCTTGACTCAGCCAAGAATTGCTTGGGTGACCCTGAAAGGTAGAATCCCCGACACCTTGAAAAGTCTATTTAATATCCCTTAGAATTGATTTATAAGAATTAACACCTTAGCTCAGCCAAGAATAGCTGTGTGACCTTGAGGGATGTATGTAGAAAACGTGTATGATGGCGTTGACCTAATGCACTTGCAGGTTTTTCTTAATAAATTACTAACGCCCAGTTTTATAATGTGTAGGGTGCAGACTTCCTTGACCATGATTCTGCTGCCCTTTGATCTTAACTAACTTCAGAGTGGTCCAGAATCGGTCTAATAACCTTTAGAATTAACGTCTTGACTCAGCCAAGAATTGCTTGGGTGACCCTGAAAGGTAGAATCCCCGACACCTTGAAAAGTCTATTTAATATCCCTTAGAATTGATTTATAAGAATTAACACCTTAGCTCAGCCAAGAATAGCTGTGTGACCTTGAGGGATGTATGTAGAAAACGTGTATGATGGCGTTGACCTAATGCACTTGCAGGTTTTTCTTAATAAATTACTAACGCCCAGTTTTATAATGTGTAGGTTAAAGCACCTTTAGTAAAAGCAGACTTTATCTTTAAAGTGACTTTAAGAATTATTTAAAGTATGCCGGTCTTATAATACCTTTTGTGAGTAACTTTTGCTAAAGTAGTAAAAAATGAAAAAAACAAGTGTTGGCAACAGTGAACATGGAGATTGATGTTATATTTTAAGTTACCTGCGTTGTTTATATTGGTTGTTTACATCCCAGGAAGTTTTTACGTAATTTATTGTAGCGTATTAAAATGAATAACGAAAAGTGAAATAGTTCTACGAATTTTACATTAGATGAGCAGCTACATTTAGTGCAGGAAATTCAAAAAGTCAAACACATTTTAGAGTGCAAAACAACAAACTCGATTAGCATTAAAGAGAAGGTAATCAGTTTAAACTTTTACTATAATACTATATTCATGAATATACAACAAATCATTACCTATTTTAGGAAGCTGCTTGAATGAAGTATTAACAGTACAACAGTTTCAACCGAACAAGTTTACTTCAATTAAAATCAATCGATAATTTAAAACAGGTAGGAAAGTATGCTGCCAATTGCAGGGCAGCACATAGAGGTACTGGAGGTGGACCTCCATTAATAAATGATATAAAAGTGCCATTTATGACATTGTTATAGACATTTTAAACAAAAAACTGTTGCTGGTTTAGACAGTTACGATGATGATGCAACAGAAATCGATTCAAAATCACCTAGAATTAATGATATTTTATTAGAATTTACAGGCGATGAATTTAATGCTATGGATGTAGTTTATGAAAATGACGGATCGTTAGCACAATTCCAGAACGAGAACAACAATATATTACTACAGATGAATAACGAAGTAAACAGGTAGGGACACCAACAGCTGCTCAGAGGTACAACCGATACGTTCAGGCAAAGAACGATGGTCCTATACTCCTAAAACATTAAAAAGAAAAGCAAGAAGCTGATGGTAAACGAACAAAATACAGTTGTAAATCTCAAAGAAAATATATCTTACTGAAAAGTACTGCACTTGAGGAGGAAAGACAAGATAGGAAGAAACGTTAGTTATGGATAAGAGTACCATCGAGCAAGAATGGAGCTAATAAAATTGAAATGGAATTAAAAGAAAACAATTGTAATTTTATAGGTACTTTTAATTAATTCTATGCTAAAATGTTAATAATAATTAAGTATTACGTAATAAAATAACATTGTACTTATTATAATTGAGCAAATTATTAATTAGTATTTGCCGTTGCATATTCCCAGTATGGTTTAATTATTATAATTGGACATATCTTCTATAATATTATTCTCATGCACATCATCGTCTTCATTGTGATAGGGTAAATTGTCATTCATCTCGATAGCCATATTATGCAGTATTGCCGTTTACTATCACACACATGACTTTAGCAACTGGTAATTTCATGCCTAATGATAAGATTGAAACCTTCGTTTCCAAACTCCATATTGACGCATTTAACAGTGTTTCTTGTACGCACAACGCTTGTATAAATTTTGTGCTGCATTCTGTGTATGCTGTAACGGAGTCATTAAGTATGGGCGTATGGCATAACCACTGTCACCAATGAGTAGAAACTGGCCAAAAACACCATTTTCAAATTGTTTGATTGAGCTGTTAATAAATATTGTTTGGTCATGCACTGACCCTGGCCACCTAGCTACTATATTTCTTAGTTTTGCACTGATATGGTTTGCACATTTAATGAGAAATAACCCTTCCTGTTTCGGTATATATTTCCTCATCTTGATTTCCTATAGATATGTATGTAATAAAAACTTATTGTGTAAGCAAATATGCTACAAACCTGGTGATTGTATTCTTATATGGGTACAATCAATGGTACCTACAACCTGGGGAAAACGAGATATCGATAGAATTCTGCAGCAGCTTCGCCATTTCATTTGGAGTCTTGGGCATATTTATATATCTAGGTTTTAACATAGCTATGGCATATGTCGCTCCTGCTATTAATTAAACTTGAGGTAGCTTTTGAAACGCCCATAAAATCCCCCATAGTTAACACCATGCTACCTGTAGCGTAAAATCTTAGCGTCAATAGCAATTGAATGATTGGTTTAACACTACCACCCCTAAAGTAAATCAATAAACACATTTTCTTACATTCATGATCATATTTATATGTATACTTACTTATTTGTCGGTAATTTTATATTATCTTCAATTTGTTGTAGCAGTCTTTCAACTGTTACCTTACTTAAACGAAACCTTTGAAAAAACTCAGTTTCATTTAAAGTATTTAAATAATTAACCCTTTCCTTGTAAATTTTTCGCCTCCTTGCTAACTATTTCTTCATCTGAAGAAGTTGAACTTGAAGAAGAAAACATGACAATACTATAAAATTATCAGAACGATTGAAAGACAACAGTTTTAGGTTAGGTCGTGCTTAAAGTCCGCTTTTGCGTTAAAGTACAGCTCTACCAAGCAAACAAAACCCGGAAAATATGTGAACTAAATTAAAAATTTATAGCGGTAAAACGTTCGTCCAATTACCATTAAGAAGTCTCCGACCGTACATTCCCAAACGCAAACAATTGACATTTGTCATATTTCGTGTTTCTTGAGTATTTATTGTCCATTAGTGTTTATAAAAAGTCTTTTTCAACGCTCTTTTTACTGATTTGTGAGAGAAACGGTATGTATTGTGCACATGTATCTTTTAATATAAAGCTTTAAATACTAAAACGATTATACAGTTCATAACCTTAAAACAGTAAGCATGCTTTTTAAATATCGATTTACATCGATTTTTCAATATTTAGTACGATTTTGAAATACGTAGCTGCACTTAAATTAAATGAGCATGACAAGTTTTAAAATATCAAATCATGTTGATTTTCAATATTTGAATTTTCCAGGTTTTATTCGAATGGCTAGTAAGTCAAGAAGAGTGTTCATTTCAAGCCGGAACATCATTAAAGCAGTTGTGGAATTTTTCGATAAACAAAAGCTAATGGTTTGTGGACATTCCTTTGGACAAGGCTACTGAGCTAGCTGCTGCAACAGGAAAATTGATTAGTTTTATAAAAAAAATTAGGCAGGTACGTAGTTTGTAAACCTTAAACGTAATTTCTAAGTGACGTATTTCTTTGTATTAGAAATGAAGCTGCAACAGCTGAAAATTCAAGTAATGGAGTATCGACAACATACACCATGAAAAGCTGAACTGTTGGAGTTAGTAAAGCAATAAAACTTACTATGTTGATGAATTACTTAAAAACATGGACACAGTGTACTTCGTTTGCCTCCTTATCATTGTGAACTCAATCCGATTGAATTTATATGGAGCTTAGTAATGCATAAGGTGGCAATGAATAACGTTTCTCAAAGTGGAAGTAATATTGAGAACTTAGTGCGAAATGCTTTTGCAGAAATAAATGCATCTGACTGGGACAAGCAATGCAGGCATGTTAATCACATAGCCAAGAAATGTGGCAACGTGATGAACTACTTGACAAACAATTGAAACTTTATCTTTTATGGTAAACACTGGATCGTCAGATGAAAGCAGTGAGGAAGAAGTTGATGAATTTGATAGCCCATAGAAAACCATTTTTAATTTTGTAGTTACAAGTTATAAATCAATAATAATAAACGATATGTGCTTATTTTTCCATAAAATCTTGGACATTATTTTAAATTTTAATTATGCATATGTGTTTTGTTTCTATTGTGAATAACATTACACTTGATTTATGTGAATGTTTTAAATGCTATTATATTATTTACACTTATGATGAAACTGTAGAAAGGTCATTTCAAGTAAATATAAGTTAACCAGATAAAGAGGAAGAAAGTTCTGTAGAAGAATGATTGTAATTTATTAGTCACTTTATATTCAAATGTGATCAGAATGATGTTTTTCAAGTATTTTACAAAGGTTTACAAAACTAAAATTGTGTAAATTATTTGTAGAAAATGTTATAATATCAAAACCATCTTATTTGTACTTAAACAATAAATACTTAAATGTTTTTGGTAATTAATTCAATAACATTTGATGTACCTAACATAAAATAAATAAATTTGTTCACAGAATTTTGAATAAGCAATCCATACATTTGATTTAAATTTAATTAATACTTTTGTATGGAATGTACCTGTTGAAAACAGCTCCCTCAGGTACGCCCTCTCAGGGTTTTTGTTTGCTTGGTTGAACTGTATGTTTTAAATGGTCTAAGAAATGGCTTTTAAGTCTTAAAGGTACTTTAACAGTAAAGTGACTTTATAAATTATTATAGAACGCAGAAATGAGTTAAAAGTTCCTTTAATTTTTAAAGTCACTTCAAAAAAGATTATAAAACCGGCCGTAAGTGATTCACTATACGTGGTCTTGAAGAATATACGCATGCAATGTGTGTGTACGCAATGGTCTTGAAAACGAGAAGGTGGTTCCTATAGTATACGTGACTTTGAAGAGCATCCTCCTATATACATTTACCGGTAATATATCGGGGTACCCCTGTAGGTTGATTTATAGGACCTGGAAAATTGATAGTAACCATTGACAATCTATTTGATAGTCGGGTAAGGTTGGATAAATTCGGATCACCTTGAAAATAGATTTCTCGGAATTAACTTTGAAATTTACGTAACTGTATAATTAAAAGATTTGAATTTGTGTTTTTGTATATAAGTTTAAGAGATGTGGGTTTGTAATGAGTCACGGACAATGTCCCAAAGTAAAAGGATCACAGATCCTGATATGAAGGCTTTATAAGATATATATATATATATATATATATATATATATATATATATATATATATATATATATATATATATATATAGATGAATATTGTGGTTAATAAATTATAAGTTTTATAAAAAAATATTTTACTTATTAGATGATCTAATCAGTCTGAACAATGCATCGTCTGTGTTCTTGATTTCTCAGAATTTCAGAATCTATGACTCAGCCAAAACAATGAATCGTCTTTGTTCTCTCATGTGGCCTTGAAAAGTGTAAGCATAGACTTTGAACAATGGGCCCCCTTTATTCTTGATTTCCTAGAATTGAGATAACAATCTATTTTTAAAAATTATAACGGAACAATGGACCGTCTTTGTTCATTTCTCAGAGGTGTGACCTTATAAGCATAAACTTTAAATCGTTGGTTAGAACAATGGATCGCCTTTGTTCTTGAAAACTAATTTCTCAGAATCGAAGTGTATTTAGATAACAATCTATTTTTATAAATCAACCAGAACAATGAATCGTCTTTATTCATTTCTCATGTAACCTTTGAAAATTATAAGCATAGACTTTGAACCGTTGACTATGCATCGTCTTTGTTCTTGATTTCCTAGAATTGAGATAACAATCTATTTTTAGAAATTATAGCGGAACAATGAATCGTCTTTGTTCTCTCATGTGGCCTTGAAAATTGTAAGCATAGACTTTGAACAATGGGCCCCCTTTGCTCTGACAATGGATCGTCTTTGTTCTTGATTTCCTAGAATTTCAGAAGCTATGACTCAACCAAAACAATGAATCGTATTTGTTATCAGAGGTGTGACCTTATAAGCATAGACCTTGAAGCGTTGACAATGCATCGCCTTTGTTCTTGATTTCCTAGAATTGAGATAATAATCTATTTTTAGAATAACGGAACAATGAATCGTCTTTGTTCTCTCATGTGGCCTTGAAAATTGTAAGCATAGACTTTGAACAATGGACCCCCTTTGTTCTTGATTTCCTAGAATTTCGGAAGCTATGACTCAGCCAAATCAATGAATCGTATTTGTTATCAGAGGTGTGACTTTATAAGCATAGACCTTGAAGCGTTGACAATGCATCGCCTTTGTTATTGATTTCCTAGAATTGAGATAACAATCTATTTTTAGAATAACGGAACAATGAATCGTCTTTGTTCTCTCATGTGGCCTTGAAAATTGTAAGCATAGACTTTGAACAATGGGCCCCCTTTGTTCTCGATTTCTCAGAATTGAGATGTGGTCGTATGGGGGAAACGGTTGCGAAACAGCTATCTGTTTTGGGAAACGGACCCCCTGTTTTAGGAAACGGCTACCTGTTTTTAGGAAACGGCTACCTGTTTAGGGGAACGGCCACCTGTTTAGGGAAACCACTTGAGGGTACTGGGGGGCGTGACCATAGCAAACGTTGCTTGATGACCTTGAAACATGCATAGACTTGCTTGAGACAGAGGTCAATGAACTTCCTGGGGCGGTGTGATCAACACTCAGTCAGAGAATTGATTATTGACCCTGGCTTTGAAGACTAGGGTTATGACCTTGGAAACTATGTAGAGGATGCAGGTAATGTGTGGGATAACCTACAATTGACGTGGACAATCAATGACCAGAAATCTAGTAACTTTTCTAGTTACTGGCCTTCAAGGACACGTGCAAGCATGACCTTGAAGAGACTTAGCAGGATTACAAACTTTTCCTACCACGTGGCCGAGGTGACCTTGAAGATATTTAATATATAGGGTTACTAACCTACCACGTGGCCTTGACTTAGCAGGGTTACAAACCCAACACGTGGCCTTGACAGGGTTACCTGCCCTTCCTACAACACGACCGAGGTGGCCTTGAAGATGATGACTTTGATAAACCATGTACTTGGACGTAGGCAATGTGATGACCTTGAGCAGAAACACTCGTAGAAAAAGTATAGTAGAAAAGTGGATCAGGATCGGCCTAGTATATCTACTTTCATCATCTGTGCCTAAATCTTCTTCAACGTGATCTGATCCAACGTCACTCAATATTTCATCGAAATTTGGATCATCATCATCACTTTCAGCCATTACCTCTTCAAATAGTTCACGTTCTGTAAGTAGCTTTGTTTTATAACTCATGTTGCTGTGAACTTTCTATGCTTTATTATCTAATACCTAATATCTTTTCTGTCGTCATTTTGGCGCCCCTAATCATCTCTGCGCTCGTGTGCCCCGCACACTCTGCACACGCGGTCATGCGGCCCTGACCAGATCAAATTTAAAATGAAATAGAAATCCTCGTCCAGTTTATTGAAAATACTCAAACGCCTGGAGAAAATTTGCTCTTGGCTCCTTTGTATGACTCACCAAAGCAACATCTTAGACTTGCAACTTGTTTCGCTAAAATACAGCAACTGCCTCATCAGTAATTGTTTTTTTGAACTGGAAATTTATAATGGCCTTTTTCCACCGACGGGTTACATCAAGAGTTTGATAGACAATTAATCGAAGGTAGTGCTTTTAATTAACATCTTACGCAATGTATGTATTAGCTTACATTGCATCTCTAATTAGTTTGGTTTGCGATAGCTAATGCTCAGATATTTTTGTTTATTTCAATCGATCATTCGTGGAAATTCAAAGCCCACAACAAATAATACAGGGGTATAATGAAATAGATCCATAGCTTGCATATTTTAACATTGCGTTGATTATTTGTGTGTTAAATTCGGTCCATCCCCTGATGATGGTCTAATTATTTAATAAACCGACATATATATATATATATATATATATATATATATATATATATATATATATATATATATATATATATATATATATATATATATATATATATAGGATTATTTTGAACTACACCATACACATACAATAAAAAATTGAGAATTTTGGTTTGGCGTTTTTCTTTCACACCATCCAATACAGTGGTATTTCAAATTTGATCCATTACATTTGCATGAATCTTCCATTAGTTATAAAAATATTCCATTAGATGAGACTCCGCTGTTTTTCTTGCTTGTTTGGCGTATTTGCAGCGACTTGTTAGTTTATTCTGTTTCGGGGTTGTGTGACTATAGTTTATTTATTTATAGGTTTTACAGTGTTTGTACTTCTACATATTTTACTGGTCACGTCAATCTCTTAAGCCGTTTGGTTTTATTCAGATCCATCTTTTATAACCTTCTTTGAACACCATAAATTTGCAGATGCCGTTTTATACTTTTTGTGCGACATGTCTCCTCGCATGTTTAGTAACAGTATTTTAAACCACGGCGATTTTATACCCGCGTAATGTGAAGGTCGATCTCGAGGATAAACCCTGATGCGCTGCAGGGGCTTACACTCTAGGACAACTTTTGGAGCCTTAGCGGTATTCTGTGAGTTGGTACGATGTCCCAGCAATAGAATACCACTTTTAAATTGCAATTCAGGTATGACTCTAGGACTAGTTTTGGAAGCCTATTGCTATCTTATGAGTTGATATGAGGCTCTAGTATTAGAATGGTATTTCAATTTTAAGTTTTCCCTTCATAACGATTACATCTACTTTTAAAATATATCATTACATGGAACCATGTGGTATGCTGTTTCAAACTTTAGGTTTTTCCGCCTTCCGTTTCTTTTAAAATATACCGCTATATGGTACCAAAATCAGACCCTATTACAGAAATTTACAATTAACTTTATCAAAAATACATCGCTAGATGGCACTACAAACAAACAAGGGGCCACTGCAGTGGAGCTAAGACTGTGACAAGTTTAGAAGTCCTAACGGTATCTTATGTGATAATATGCGGGCCCTATTATTAGAATACTATTTCAAATTCCCCGCCATAACAGGTAAATCTACTTTTAAAATATACTACTAGGTGTAGCCACGATTAACCTCTATTACAGGAAGCATTCATTAGTTTTAAAAATACACCACTAGATGGTAGTAATATGTTATTTATAAACATACATCTGTATTTGTATATTATTTTTTTTTTTTTTAATTAAGTAATTCGTTTTATAAAATCAAGTTTTATAGCTATTGATTTACTTACAATAAATTATTAAAAATCCCTTTATATCTTTATAACCTGTATATCAATTACAGGAAATACCTACTTCTCATGAGACTCTAGTTTCAGAATACTATTTCAAATTTTGTTTTCCCGCCTTCCATTACTTTTAAAATTACAGAAATCTACAATTAGCTTTTTACAAAACACACAACCAGATGGCGCCACAAAAAAAAATGGGCCACTGTTAAGGCTCTGTGACAACTTTGAGTCCTAAGGTGTATTATGAGATAGTAATAAACAAGGGCCGAAGACCCGAGAACAAGTTCCGGGGCCCTGTAGCTGTTTTATGGGCTGGTATGCGGTCTCTCATTATTAGAATACTGTTTAAAATTTCAAGTTTTCCCGCCATAGTAAACAAGGGGTCCGAACAGGGGCGAAGACCCAAGAACACATTTCGAAGCCGTATAGCTGTCTTACGGAGTGGAATTGGGCCTCCATTATTAGAACACTATTTCAAATTTTAAGTTTTCGCGCCATAATAATTACAGGGGCCTACATCTGCTTTTAAAAACATACCACTAGGTGGAACCCCGATTAACTTCTATTACAGAAAACATTCATTAGTTTTAAAACTACACCACTAGATGGCGGCACAAACAAACAAAACGGACCAATCAGAATACAGCACCTTAGGCCTCCAATCTGAGCCTGGAGGCTGGGCGGAGTCTAAGGACCAATTAGAAACCAGGGCACGTGGTCTACCCTTAGACCATCCAATCACAGCCGTCAGCCTGAGGGTATATGCGCTTACTGGACCGATCAGTTGGAAGTGGACGTGGTCATGAGGAGGAAAGGGTGGGTCACGTGACCCCTTTTAATTGTGGTGTCATCCGATTAAAAGTGGTGGTGGGAAAGTGCACTCTTACTATTAAATGTAGAAGATCCTGATTGATCATGATTGCCTTAATCCATCCTCCAAAAACTGTCTTGTTTGTATTAATAATCATCCACTCGCCAAGCATGACAGGCAAATATCCTTCAATTATGTTATATGCTACATAAATACAGGCTGGCTTCAACTGGAATTTACAAATTGTGCATTACAATACCAGTATCAAGCGCTGCTTGTGAGCGAAGGTTTTCTTGCTTGAAACGATTAAAAACTTAGAAATCGAATGAGAAATGAGAGATTACGAAAACTGAGCCATGTTAGGTATTGAAAAGAAAATTACGAAAAATTTGGATGCTATAGTAACCAAATTTGCCCAACGGTACCCGCGTAAATTACTTTTTAAAATAAATATTAAAAATTGTATTGTATGGAGTGTTGATATTATATAAAAAAAAAAGAAAATTTTCGAAAATAGCATTCAAATACATGATATTGTGAATGTATCATGTACTTTTATCTAATATTACAAGTAATTATTTAAATTGAAAAGGAACAATTTTGTTTTATTGTGTACCTACCAATTATGGTTTTATTTGTTTATTCCGAATAAATGTTTTATTCGTTGAACAATCTTTTTATTCCAATAAATGCTATTTTCTAATGCTTTGGTGCCTACTTTGAGAATATTGGACCCCACATTCAGCTTCTTCCAGAAGGTGCTGATCAACCATCTAGCCGAAACTAAATAATTTTCTTCGTAAATGTAACGGAGTATCTTCCCACATAGTATAGTATTTCATTTCACTGTTCACACGTGATAGTAAAAAATAGATTAGAAATATAATTTTTAACGAAAATTTCTTGAGCGTTCTGTATGAGGATTTTCATGTGCACAACGACAGTTCTAATTATGGAAACCTAGTATTCCGCCACGCAAAAAGCAATATGTTACATAAAAAAGTGTCTATTGTTTCATTCTATTAAGAACCTCTAGCAAAAATATACGTAAATCAAGGGGAGGGGGGGCAAACCATGGTCCATGGTCGTTCAAAATGTAAAATTTTAGGATAAAAAGAAAAGGCAAATGAAAACAAAACTTTGAGATTTTAATTATACTTAAATTAAACTAATAACATTTTTCTTGGGTTTAAACTAAATTTATCCAAAATTTTATTCACTATGCAGTCCTGATTTTCCTTCAAAAATTTTCGATGCACACTTATCAAACACAACCCAGTGAGTCTGTCATCACCCATTGTACTCCTGAGCCAGGTTTTTACCCTTCGCAGGGTACTGAACGATCTTTCCACGGTAGCAGTAGTGGATGCGAAAGCACTTAATATTAGCAGTGCATGCCTTGTTGCAGGGAAAAAAACATTAGCTTCCTCCAAAAGTGCAGCCACTTCAATGTCCTTTAATTTGTCTTCTGTTAAATTCTTTTTCTTCCACATATTGTACCACAAATCTAATTCTGCAGAGACATCACCCAACTTATAAAATTCCATGAAAGATTCTGCATCATTTTTGAAATCTTTTGAAGCCATTTTGAGCATGCTTGAAGGATGAAGATAAGTTAAAGCAAAAGCAGGTGTATTTTCGTTGGGGAATCTAGCATCCAAAGACAAAGTTAAAGAATCAAGATAGGGGATGATTATTGACCGCTTCCAGTATTCAACTGCAGACTCAGATGGTGGATTACTTCTTTGTACTTGCTTTTGAGTGACTCGTGGTACTGACAACTCAACCCCTACTTTCTCTGCGATATCAAGTGATTTTTTAAATAATTCATAAGAAACATTTTCGACATCTTGTCGATCTTCTTTGATTACATCTAGAATATCATCAATATGTTTCTTCACCATAACCATATCCATACTTTTACCTTGTAAAACGTTTATAACGGGTTCCAAGATTGCAGAGTATCTTGCAATTATGTTTAAACCCAAGATGAATATTGGTTTAGTAACTGCACAGTGCAATTGGTAGGCAGATTTTCTTTTGGCATAGTTTCCTTCGACAGATAGATGTTCTAGTGCTTTAACAATGTCAGTGAAGCTTTCTGAAAATTTTTTTATGCTCTTATATTTTTCCGACCATCTGGTCTCACAGAGCCTTGAAAGATTTGGAACCGATTTCCTACGGGCTGGCAATTCACGAAAGAAGGTTATTGTGTCTTTAACCGTTGCAATTGTGTTTCTTATTTCTGGTAGCTTGCTAGTATCATTGACCACAAGATTTAGTCTGTGGCTGGAGCAATGGAAAATAAAGATTTAGCGTACTTTTTTAAGAATGGCCTGTACACCACCGTCTTTGCCGGCCATCGTGGAACACCCGTCAAATCCGAATCCTACACAATTATCGGCGGAAAAATTATTATCTTCTAAAAAACTTTGAATTGCGCTAGCGATTGTAGAAGCATCTTGACATTTTAACTCAATGTAGCCTACAAATTCCTCCCTGATTATTTTTTGGCTTTCATCATAGAACCTTAATCCAATAGAAAGCTGCTCTTTTCCAGCGATATCTGCTGTTTCATCAGCCATTACAGCATAAGCTTTTGCCCGTTTACAGTCTTCGATTATTTTTTCTTTGATAACTTCACCGCATAATTGTATGATCTCATTTTGAATTGTTGGTGAGGTATAGACTGCGTTTTTTTGACATTTATTCAAGTGGCTTTTTAGCTTCTCATCACCAGAGTCAATCCTCAAATTTAAAAGGTCAAAGAAAACTCCCTCATTTCCTTGTTTTCCTCTAAGCGGCAAATCGTGGATTCCACAAAATATTATGCATGAAATAATTGCTGACAATATTTGTTTATTTTCTTCAATAGTCTTATGGTGCCCTATTTGCAACTGGACTTCAACAGGAGCATTTTCAAGAAATGCTTTTGCAGCAGCTGTTGAAGATTTGTGGTAGTGGCTGCCAACGTGCTTTCTGCAATCTTCATGTATATCCTTAAACTTCATGTAAGGCCTTACCATAAATGACCCCAAAACTCCTTTAACTGTAGCAATTCTTGGCGGAAATAAAACACAATACAAACATAGAGCACATTTCAAACGACTTGAGTACACCAGCCATGGAGTATATTGATCTAACCAGCGATGGTTAAATTTTCTTTTCAAGTGAATGGCATCAGAAGCAAAATCGTAATTGGATGATGGAACCCAAGGGTCTGTCAACAATTCCTTCTTTTTTTTAGAAGGCAAGTTATTGGCACAACTAACATAACGACCAATGTCATTTTCATGGTAGCCATCGCGTTCTTCAGTTTGTTTAGAGGTCCCAGTTCCAGAGACAGCTTCATGTAGATTTGAAGAACTACTTGAGCCTCCTTCAAAATAGATTCCGATTTTGATGTTCCGACCATTTTATTTTGATCTCCATCACAATCATTGCTTCCACTTCCACTACTGTCATCATGAACTTTTTCCGTTTTAGAGATTTTTGACCTAAAAATAATAACCTAATATCATTCTTGTTCTTAGTCCCTAGTATAAAAATTAGTATAAAACAAAACTACCATGTAATGATAGCTTATAATGTGGATATGCTATATCCGATGTTAACATTTTTTCTCTAGATTAAAAACACAAAATGAAATTAATAGCACGTATAAAGTGCTGTTTGATCTTTAATATGTGAAAATTTCAACTTTTTATATTTAGTCAGCTGTCAAAATCGGTGCATTATTGTAATTTTTGTTATAATTAGAAGGCAAAAAAGTCGGCATCATAATAATGAAAAATATATAAAATTATATTAATAATGCACAGAATCTCTTGCCAAAGCTAATAAAAATTGTTTCACAAAGATACAAGCAAAAGTAAAGAGCAATTGGCAATTTTGTAAAGGGCTGCAATTGAATTTTTTCCAAACGTTGCGATACAAATAATTTTGAACAAAATTAACATCGGATATAACATATCTACATTATAAGCTATCATTACATGGTAGTTTTGTTTTATTTGATGCTGGTCGAGCAACCAATTTTCAAATTTTGGACCATTTCTAATGGAATGACTCTAAAGTTTTAATTAAAATTTAATTTTCTACTGAAATTATTTAACTTACCTTTTGTAACCAATTTCTTATATCCATATTGTCTTTTCTGTGATTTCTGTCTCTTTATTCTGTGGTAAAACTATTGTTACGGATTTTCCTCTTGTTTCTCAGGCAATAATTTAACACTGATAACTATTCACACCAACTTTATTTAAAACCAATAAAGTTAACAAAACAACACAAATATTCACTTTCTCAACACTTTTTAACTATTCCGCTTTTAAATCTCGCGCCTCGCTTTTTATTCGCCGTATGCAACTTCGTATCCTGCACTATGTACTGTACTGTACTGTCTGTCTTCGCGCCGGATAGGCAATTTTATATACCCTTTTTGAGCCTAAAAATTGCCAGAACATTCGCATCGCCGGTTCCCGTATATTCCTCACTTGTATCTCGATTTTTCTCGAAGAAAACCAGTGGCGTTTCGTTACACTATTAAATAGGACACTGTCGCTAGACAAGAGCACTTACACACCAACTCAATAGTTGTCAATATTGTCCTATGTTAGGATTTGGAGCAAGTTGTGTTTTAACCACTTGATAGTTTTGCACGAACTGCACTCGGGCGTGACATTTTTCCGTAGACTGACGATCCCGAGTCTCGTTCAGGCAACTTTTGTTTTAACTTGTTGGTGCAGGTCTTGCGTACGTTATAAGAGTATTTATTTCGGATTCTGATGTAGGATTGTGTATTGAATGTTTCAAAATATTTCACACTAAAACTACTTATTGAGTAAATTTATTTTAATTAATGAATAGGATTAAAAAAATGTAGTTAAATGAAAACAAAAAAAAAGTGACAATTTTTTTACCATTTTTCTCAAAAATGTCCGACTGTTAAGTGGTTGAATCGAACACTAAAAATTGACGTATCCTGAAAGTAAATCGAACACTCGTTTTTATCCAATTCTGGTGTGGGACAATTCTGGTGTGCAATGCATTAAATGCATAGATCGAAAACGCTATTAATATATATTTAGCACTATGTCAGTTTTTCAAACAGCTTTGTTTTTTACTGATGAAATATATTTTACTGACAAAGGACACGCGAATAATTTTATTTATTAGAGGTTATTAATTCATTTTAAAATATTCATAAAAGCAACCAAACGACCACAACAACAAATAAAATATATAAAACAGATAACAAAAAAATATGCAGAACAGAAAAATATGTATATTTTAGGTTTATTTTTTTGTTTATTAAAAGTTAAAAATTATTTAATTTATTTTTGCTCTTCCAGGGGGGCAGTTGCCCCTCCCTGCCCCTCGCTGGCTACGACCATGCTGTAAGCCATGCTAAAAGGGATTTGTCTAACTCAAACGTAATTTGCTTTATAATGTTTTGGTCTTTTTTTTTGTTCTTATGTTTTTTTACAGAATGTCATTCAACTTCTTTTCGTATTTGTTTACACCCTATTGCACTTAATATACGATAAGTGATATTTGAAAATCTATTAGAAATAAAATATATAGACATAATTGTTTATTTATTTATTTATTCAATTTGGTATACAAACAGGATAAACCCAACAGAGTATCCACTACAAGTTTAAAATAAACGTGAAAACGTATAATGCTCCATTGAAATATAGATTGTAA
This sequence comes from Vesta saturnalis, assembly GCA_036346205.1. Taxonomy (NCBI): domain Eukaryota; kingdom Metazoa; phylum Arthropoda; class Insecta; order Coleoptera; family Lampyridae; genus Vesta; species Vesta saturnalis. Next base: position 154,986 of record JARFJB010001443.1, read on the forward strand.
AAATTAATCAACTTAATTAGAATCACAATACAAACAAAAAAGTATATATACTTAAATCTATTACTAAATACGCTTTTTACTGCTTTCTTATGCCTATCTAAATAGTGACATATTAAAAATATTCAAATTAATGCAATCTTATTAAATGATGTGTTTAATCTATTTACGAGTGATCTTTGACCAAGAGGTATTGCATTGTTTCCTTAAAAATACTTGCCGATTGCAAATATGCAATATGGAAACAGACTTTTTCAAGTAGGTAAATTGGGTGAGTCATAATATTATAGTGACGTTATACATGTAAAGCTGTCAATCTACATTGAAGGAAATTGTTAAACTTAGTATTAATTGCACATACAGTTCTATAAAATAAGTTTTACTAAATATTAGCTTACAGTTTTCGAGTGTATATGTTACTATCAGGTACTGAACTTGACGTTGATAAGATATAGATGTCAACTACCTACAGATAGGTATATTATTATTGTTAGTTTAAGAATCATAAAAAACTCCGATCACGTTTTTCCTCAAGGTAGGCTTTGGAAAATTTCATTTATGTTTGCAGTACTAAATTAAGAAAAGGTAGGTTAAAGCAGTCAGTTCTACGTGCTCAGTTACTGTTTAATTTATCTGAGTCACTGTATATATATATATATATATATATATATATATATATATATATATAAATATATATATAAATATAAATAAATATATAGTGTTCCTGTTCTTCCTGGTTTCTTCCCACGTTCTCTACTTTGATTATTCTCCATCATGTCGTGTTTCAGTTGGATCGCATCAGCCATCTTCAGGTAATCCGTTCTCAAGTTCTGGTGATTTGAACCGGAATCAAAGACAATCGAATAGCAGAAGAGCTTCAACGACAAATAATTCACAGAAGGAAATCATGAGTGTTATACACTCATGATTTCCTTCTGTGCACCATCAAAAACAACAACACTATAGTACACACCCACAGAAATCGAAAAAATTATTATATATATATATATATATATATATATATATATATATATATATATATATATATATATATATCACACAACAGTATGTCCCCGGATCGACTTTAAAGAGGGAAAATTCTCTTATTTTTGATTTCTCAGAAAATTTCATTCTTGATGATTTGCCCTGCTTATTTTCAAACCCCCGAAACACAAATTACTTTCTATTTTACTCGTTCGGTTCTCGAGATAATATCATTTTTCTTGAAAAATTGGACTTAGAATGTTTTTCCTAATTTTTAGAAGTAACTTTAGTAGGCGGATTTCATTGAAAAACACCACTGAGAGAAATTGTCAAATGTGTTGAACTGCAAATTAATTCATACTAATTTGAATTGTATGCTATAATGTTGACTTTACAACAAAGAATTTATCTAATTCAATGTTACGGAACTGGGAAAGAGTGCTACCGAGTTGTTATCAGAAAATTCAACCAAAAATACCTGGAGGTTGCCATTTCGAATGCCGGAGCAAAAAACTTGGTAACTAAATTCCTTCAAACAGGCTCGGTTTTAAACCTAAAGAAGCCAAAGAAGTTGTTCGATGAAGAAGATGCTGCTACTGTTCTCGCCGTTCATTCCGCAACAGAAGTTCCAAGGTTGTCTTTAAGAAGGAGGGCTCTACGAATCGGGATAGGTAAATCTCATTTACAAAGCATCTTCAAGGAGAACAAAATTTTACCATTTAGGCAAACTTTAGAGGACGGTTATGAAGCCAAACGTCTAAATTTTTGTTTGGAAATGGGCAATGGAGTTTTGGAAGATTCAAATTTTCATAAACGAATAATGTTCTCCGATGAATCGACCTTTTCAACTAACGGAGTCGTTTCCTCCCAACATTGCCGTTACTGGAGTAGGACGAATCCAAACTTCCGAATTGCTAGTCGTAGACAATGTTTGAAAAAAGTTAATGTGTGGTGTGCGGTTTCGTACCATGGAATTATTGGCCCATTTTTTTGATTAAAATTTAAACCGTTATTCATATTTGGAAATGTTGCAAAATTTTTTAACTGATAAACTGGATGAATTGCCATTGAACTTCCAAATTGAAATGTTCTTCCAGCACGATGGGTGCCCTGCTCATTATGCCGGTACTGTTCGCCAGTGGCTCAATACAGAGTTCCATGATAACTGAATAGTAAGAGATGGTCCCATTTTATGGCCGCCGAGAAGTTCTGATCTCACAATAATGGACCTTTACCTGTGGGGTCGTTTAAAACAAATTGTGTACAGTGAGCCATTAGACAATGATGAAGAGCAATTGAAAAATAGGATACGGAATGCTGTCCAGTCCCTTTTAATCGAAGAAATAAGGCGCAGTTTCAATGAATTCAGAGCTCGCATTGAAATCTGTGCGGAAAAAGGAGGAGCATTATTCGAATAGAAAATTATATATATATATATATATATATATATATATATATATATATATATATATATATATATATATATATATACATATAGACACAGATAAAGTCCGCATCATATAGGAAAATTTTGTATTAATGACTTTAGGTGAAATTTGACTTTGACGTCAGTTGGTGCTTGAAATTTGATCCAAAATTACATGGAAAATTTCAACCTGTTGCTCATGGGCGTCTGTTAAATTTGACATTTAAAAAAATAAATGGCCAAAAAATGAGTTTTTTTTGGCAGAATTTTGAAAACTTTAAAAAGTTGTTTTTTTTAATTCTAAATACGTATACCAATTTTCAGACTGTAGGTAGCGGTCCGTAAAGATTTTAGTATTGTAATAAACGTTTGTCAAATCGCCATTGTTACCACGATATAAAAGGTAATGAGTGGATTTTAATATCTTGATAATACGTCGTAATTTAAAATAAAAGACAGTACAGAGCTCCCTCCCTCTTGTATTTGGGTGACTTAGCATTGTTGTTTGTTGTTTATATTTATATTCGTGTAGTGGTGGGCGTGGAGAACGGGTACAGGGTAATCCTTGGTTACTAATTGTAATAGGTAATTGCCAAGTGGTTACACACTCCCGGGTCCAGATGACTATTAAACACCTCGAATTTTATTTTTATTATTTTTATTGTTGTATAGATGAATGGGTTACCTGAGAAAGGGCGCTGTATTTTGAAACATATATATATATATATATATATATATATATGTATAATCGGTACGATGTTATGATCTATTTACAACTAACCCGAACTAATTTTTCTTTATATGTAATTTATTGTAATTTTACGTATGTATTTTGTGCTTTAGTAGTTACTGAACAATTGTGTTCTTTTCTATTTCCTTTTGTCCTTGCCTTTACCTTATTATCACCTGTACAGTTGTACTGTTGTATTTTATATGTACCGTAATTTGCCTTATTGTTTTATGTGCTTATTTACTTAAAGACCGGCATGATTGGTTTTAAAGGGCCACATGTTTGGTATTACGATTTTTATTCTGATTATTTATAACACAATTGTGGGTGTGACTACATGGGTTTTTTATTGTGTTTATGTGTAACTAAACTGCTTTTTATTTATTTTCTCTTAATATTATAATTTTGTATGCACTTTAACGTGATTTAATGGTGTTTTGTTATATATTTAACCCTTTCATTGTTTTTTGTGTTATTTAATTTATTAATGTACTTGTGCAATTACTTATTTATGAATAAAGTGGGTTTTATTGGTGGTTCTTTCCCACAGTAGTGTATTAACGGCCTGAATCACCATTTCGCAAAGCTCGATAATTTTAATTTGAGTAGTTTCATGGTGTACCTGCCCCACATAACCTCATCCAGCCTATCTCAGTCTGGGGGACGCTACAAGACACTTAGGTTAAATTTGATTTTTTTGCAATTTTTTGATCAATAGCAGCTTCTTGTCAAAATAAGAGCAAAAAACGGATACTAGTCCATTTGTTTATGAAATATTTAGCTGATGGTAATAAATTCATTTAAATGTATCGATCGAATTATTAGTTTTTAAGGAAAAATAACATTTGATGGTAAAAAAATGACTTCAGTGATGCAAAGTTGGAATAACTCTCCCATTTTTTCCAAGTTACATCATTGCTGTATTATTATAAATTCGAAACACATTCTGAAAATTTCATGATGCTTTAAAATAGGCCCCGCTATGATAGTTAATTTTCTAAACCCACTTTTTTAATGAAAAACGTTAAATTTGATCAGAAATCATAATGGGGAAAGTAGGCACTACAATTTTTACAAGTAGGCTATAAAAAACAAAAGCTTATGTCATTTTTGCATTTTAGAACTCCAGTGTTTTCTATTTAGCAATAAAACACATACTTTTTATAAGTAACATGTATTAAATAATTATACAAAACAAAACAATTTAGAACAAGAAAATATTACTGACAATGATGACAACAAGGAACGAATTAAAACAACAAACACGAACTCCATCTGTGTATGATGGCCTTCACGCTCTATGCAGACAATAGTCTTGTCTTCAACCGTCTAACTGCATTTTATAAGTGTTGAAGCTTAATGTTAGCACAACAGTTTCTAATTGTTTCCTTCAAATGCTCTAAGTTCACAAACGGCCAATGCTTATACACATTTTGTTTAAGGAAACTTCAGTGATGCAAGTCAAATTTCACCTAGTCATTAATAAAAAATGTTCCCATATGATGCTGACTTTATCTGTGTCACTATACAGGATGTCCTATAAAGAATGGGTCATAGTTCAGAGATAGTTTCCTACGGTTAAAATAACCCCATTTTGGGCAACTTACCGTAGTCCAATTCTGCTTCCTCAAAGAGTTATGACCTTTCAAAGATTCATCTTTTATTTCACTTTTTTTCAATAGCTGTCCCAGATTGTTTAATCTTGGTACAGGGAAGTTTTTCGGGTAGACAAAAAATATCTATTTACTTTCAACCTAAAAGATAGAGGGCGCCACCAACACCTTACTCATGTTTCTGGTTTTTGGTGTATTTCTTTTTGTGGATAAAGATTTTGAAAGACTTGCTAACATTTCTGAAAGGTGATTATACTTAAAAAAGGTACTCTTGTTGCATATCGCCTAATGGTTCCGCTTTAGTGGAAAATGCACTTAAAGTGAACTCTGCAGAATCTACATATTTCACGTGCATATTTACAAACAACTAGAAAACTATAATACATTAGATATTTAATTAGGATAAATGGTATTCTCAAAATATCCGCCATTCGCCACAACACATCCTTGACATCTTTTCAAAAAAAAAATTCCTGCAAAAAACGTTGGATGCAGATTTCTAATTGCATTTGCCGCAGCAACAGTTTTTTTGATATAGTTCAGCTCTTGTATTAATCACAGCAGCAGAATATACTAAATCTTTTATGTACCCCCAGAAGAAAAAGTTAATTGGATTTAAATCAGGACTTCGTGGAGGCCAACGAGTTCACTTCCACTTCCAATACAACGATGCGGCAATACAGTATTTAAGGGACTTTGTACCGCGTGAGGATAATGGGCAGTAGCGCCGTTTAAAGGAACTTCCTCCAGCAAGTTAAACACGTTATGCTGAACGAGGTTTAAATACTCTCGACCATTCAGTTTAGCTGGGAGTTCAAAAGGACCCATAAGAGAATCGTTCACTATCCCAAACCAAATATTAATTTTAAATTCGTGTTGAAAATGGCGATCCCTTGTGGAGTTTGGGTTTTCGTCAGACCACATATGGCACTTTCTACTGTTAAACACCCCTCTTCTGGTAAAGGTCGCCTCATCCGTAAACAAAGTATTGTTTATAAAAGATTAATCACGTCGATGATAACTTCAAATCCAGTTAGAAAAATTCGCTCTTGCCAAAAAATCATCCGGCAATAAATTTTGGATTTGTGTAATGATACGGGTGTAGTTGCTGTTCATGCAAAACAGTTTGACCGGCGAAATAACCCAGTATTTGTAGAATAAACTGGAATTAAATTTTATGCAAATAAAATACGTATATTCTGCAGAGTTCACATTAAGTGCATTTTCAAAATCTTTATCCACAAAAAAAAAGTCAGCGGGAATCAAAAACATGAGTATAGTCTTGGTGAAAGCTGAAAGTAAATAAAAATTCATGTTTGCCTACCCGAAAAACTCCCCTGCACCAAATTTAAATAAGATATCTTGAGAAATGCGACAGCGAAAAAAGTGAAATAAAAAATGCATGTTTGGAAGGTCATAACTCTTTAAGGAGGCAGAATTAGACCAATGTAAGTTGCCCAAAATGGAGTTATTTTGGCCCAAGGAAACTATCTCTGAACTATGTCCCATTATTTACGGGGCACCCTGTATATATTAAATTTATTACATCAATTACGACAAGAACGATTTCTATAGTTTTATGTCGTTTAGGGTCAAAGGTGTCCTTTATCGATCTACCAATTTCGTTGGAAAAACGCTCACCTCAGTGGACGAGATATAAACAAAGTTTTACGTGTTTCTCATCATTTGGGACCATAGATGCCCAAAAACTTTATTCATTCACCAATTTCTGGATAAAATCGTCCTAACGCACTGCCACGATGGACAATCACTAAATGAAACTATTTATTTACCAATTTGTTAGGAAAGCGGCCTACACATTGCCTTAATGGACAGGAACTGAATGTTATGGTTTTACAATGTTGGTCATGTTTTGGAGGCAAAAATGCCTAAAAACTTTATACATAAATTTTATTCGGAAAATGATGTAACGCATTTTGCCAGTAGATAAGAATTAAATGTGATAGTTTTACAGTGTTAGTTATCTTTTGAGGCAAAAGATGCCCAAAAAGTATGTATCGAACAATTTTATTGGGGAAAAGGTAAAACACAAATGTATTATTTACGTACCTGTCATTTTTAAAATATTGTTGACATACATCCCCTGGCCTATGATTTTTGACTGTTAAAATACGACAAGCTACTTTTTTAAAATTTTGATAAAAGATAAACGCTTTCAACTTAACAGTTGAATAAGTAGAAAAACCCTTGAAATACGAAAAAGGTGAATTCGTTGAATTTTTTTCAATATCTGACTATCCATCAACTTTATAGAAAAATGTGTAAACACATTGTTTAAAGATAATTCAATTTGCATAGTTTTTCTTACACAGTTTCTTAATACCAGACCAGATAAGCCTAAAAATTAATCAAATAGAATTTCACATGGTTAAACTGTTTTACTGATATTTGTATAGAAACGGGCCTTTGGTTTTTTTCAAGTTAGCATCTAGATGTCTAGTAACATTTATCTTACATGGAGGTTTACACGTTTATCTGACATAAATCATTATTGTTGTTTTTACGACAACAAGCTCCTAAAAAAATGTGTTATTTCATTACGTTCAATATCCAATTTGTGTGTTATTCCATGCCAGATATTTTTATAATTCGAAAATAACAATCTTAGAAAAAAGTAGTTAAGATCCACTTACTTTTGCTTGAGTGGTCATTTAAAAAACGACAGTGGAAACATGAAAATTTGAAAAAGATAACGAGATATAGCTTAATAGTAACAGTTACCTGGTAAGGTATTACTAGATCGTGTTGGTAACAGGATGTGTACCTATTACGTTTCTATCGAACAGAATTCATAGCCCCATAGGTCAGTTGGTACTCGTCTAGTCAGTGGTAAGTTACCAAGTAATTTAATACATGATCCTGTTGTTAACAAGGTATATACATATACCACGTCCCAAGAAAGGAGATAGAACGAAGTATCTACCGAATAATTATGCGCAGAGTATAAACTGTATTTAATCACAGAGAATATGCAACCGTTTTAATAAGTGCATGCCAATGCGATTACCTTCACTGCTCGTCTTCAACATTCGCGCATTGCGATTGTACCGGTTCAATTTAGTTTAATGCAAACTTATGTTTGTTTCATTTATTTTCAGTGAATAATTAGAGCTGTACTGTTTCAAAGTCTGGACAAGCAATAAAGGGCTGGAAGAACGGCAATGAAAAAAAAAATGTTACAGATCTGATTGTTTTTACTGCCAACGGTTTTAGGTAAATCCGAATCTGATTGGATGAGAAGGGATGCTCTTACGAATATGTATAAAATGATTTGAACAGATGGATCTCTTCTTATTATGTCCTCTCTCACTCTCACTCCTTCCCTTCTTAATCTCTCCACTTCTTCCTTCGCATACCCGTTTCTTTCGTAATATTCTTATTCATATTTTATTCTCCATTCTTTTATTTCTTTCCAACATTATTGCAGTATTTTACACCGTTCATTCTCTCATTTCCTCCTCGTATTTTATTGCTGTTTCCCGCCTTCACCCTTATTTTTTCTTCTTGCACTTCCCCTTTTTTATTAGTTTATCAAATAATAGTTTCCTTTTCCCTAAGTCCATCTCAAACAGTCCTGCCATACTCCACACTTGCCCTATTATTTTATGCACTTTTCTCACGTGTTCCTTTATATGTTCCCCATCTCTGTTGTCTTGCTTATCGTGTATCCCAGGTATGTGAATTCTTTTATCCGCTGTATCTTCCCCTTCCTCTATTTCCACTCCTTTTTCCTCTTTCGTCTTTTACATTTACTTTCAGTTCTTCTCTTTTCAGGTATCTGTCCATCGTTTTTATCATCTCCTTCATTTCTTTTTCTTCCTCTGTTATTAATACTATGTAGTCTGTGTATGCCAGCGTTCACACTTTCGTGTTACCCACCACGCCTCTCACTTGTTGTCCCCTTAATGGTTCTTCCAGGTCTCCTGTGTATGCGGCGAATAGGCTTAAGCTCAAAGGACATCCTTGCCTCAGGCCCTTCCTTTTTACAAATCCTTCGCTCAGTTTCCCATTCACTCTTACCCTGTTCCTTGTTTCTTCATAAATTTTCTCCGTCCTTTCTGTCAACCTTTTATTAATCTTTTTTTTTCTCTGGTATTCCCACATCGTTTGCCTATTTACCCTATGAAATGCAGCTACTAGGTCTACGAGTACCGCCACCATTTTCCGCCATTTCTTTTCTAGTTCCTTATTTATATTCCCGTTGTGTCCATCTTCTCCTCTTTTCTTTCTTTAAATATTTCCATTCGTTTTTTCCGTTGTTATATCCTTTATCTGCTCTTCCTGTTCTTTTTTGTTTTCCTCCTTTTTTCTCGCGCATGTTTTCTTGTATTTCTTTACCGCCTCTTTATACTCTTCTTTTTCTTTCCTTTTTCCCCAGTATTAGTGTCCTTCTCGCCTTCTTCTTGGCCTCCTTGCATTCTCTGTCCCACCACGAGGTTCTGGACAAATAAAATACTAGTTCCAAAAAAAGAGAATCTTCCTAGTGCTGTATCATCGGATGTGTGGAGAAGTAATTATATAATGAAATATGAAGAAAAAAGAATAAAACTAGACAAGGCAAAAATAAGGAGAGAACAAAGGAGTATTAAAGAAAAAGATATATAAGCGGAACTCAAAAGAGGCATCAAAGAAAAAAAACAAATGAAGGTTAAGCTACCAATGCTTCCAAACAAAGAAAATGCGTCACCAAATATCAATGACCCTGAGAACAAAATTTACTGTGTTATCTGTGAAGAAGTATTAGACAGCGATACTGACAATGAAGATAAAAACACTAAGAACTGTAAATGTTACTTTTGTTAAACAATTCATAAATAAAGCTTTGAAACCTACGTAGGTATTTAGATTTTGTATACGCATGTTCTAATAAACAGTTACTTTTCTATACTTTCGACTTTATATTATATACCTACGTAAATAAGTACCTATGTACCTACCTGTTAGGTACCTAGGCATCGGTGCGTTTACCTACTTACCCATTACTTAGTGGTCGAAAAATGGGATAGTTCTCGACCGGCAGTACAAGACTAGGTTGATAACCGGTGTAATGATGGTCGGTGACTGGCGCTGTATGATCTAAAAGCAATAAAAGTGCCATTTTAAGACTTTTACATAATTCCCTATGTAGCTCTGAACGTATCCTTCACATAAAGATAAAATTTAATAGTTTAATTTAGGGTTGAGATTTTATAATAAATCGGCTTAGGTGATTGACAACCCGCACATTCACCATACCTAAGTTGTTTTCTATTATACCAATTATATAAACTGAGTGAGCGTGATGAGGAGAGCGAAGAAGGGGGGAATAGTTGAAGGCACGTGACTTGGTCGTGAGATAACCTTGGAACGATACTGTGTTGCCCTTGGAGTTGGGATTTTTAAAATACGATTCCAAAATTACCAACCTTAGCAAATAAAAAAATATTTTAAGAATTAATATTTTAACAACCTTATTTTATCACGAAGTGAGTTTTTAGAAGTAGGTATTTACCCTATAAATACGGTCCTGCAACCGAGTCCACGTGCGTATGTAACACTACTTAATTAATATTACTTTTTGCTCTAAGACTAAGTCAAGGACTGAACTTAGGCCTTACATTATTAATTGTTGCAGGCATAAAAACAAAATACTATTTTACTAATGAGGTGATACATTTTTCCAGTTGATAGAAAATTTAGAATCCGGTCCTGCATTACGTTCCTAACCACGTTAGTTTAACCAAAACAAATTAAACATTTTGCATTTTATTTATTATTAATCAATATTAACTATTAAGAACACAAAAGATGTAAAAATTAAGAACATTGTTACAGTTACCTGAAGAGTATTAATAAGAGTAAACAATATAAATTCAATACATTATTTTTTAATATCATATTGATAAGCATTCTAATCATATCGGTTTTTAAATGTTTAAATTTATTAAAGCCGTAAAATTTATTAACGATTTGTTGACAAAAGTGGCTGTCATTTTGTGTTTATATTTTCCCATTTCCTAGATTATTTTATTTAGTGACCTTGTGATGGGAATGTTAATAATAAACAATTAAATTAGATACAAGAATATTCAATCATTTTAAATATAGATTACGTTATGTGATTATATTAACAATAAAACGGTTACTAAGAGGTTAGATTTAAAGAAATGCAAAAATGATGAAGGATAAAAAAATTATTTGCCCACTATTATTAGATCAAGAAACATATTTACCAGATACAATTGATCTACTAAATGACAAAGAAGCAATTAGTTATTGGTTGCCATGTCTTGAGGAAATGGCAAAAAAATTTATTCACAAAGTTTCGTATTTAAACCCAAATGATAATACAGCAACAGACCGTGCAAGATACAGTTGGCAAAAATTTCACGATTTTATTGAAAAGATTAAGTACAATCCACAGTGAGTACTAATCATTGCTTATTAATATCTTCAGTTAATTTTTTTCTAGTCTCTTTCAATCTCTAAGTATTAGAACATTACTAGAATTTAATGAAGAAACGTTACGAAACAGCAATTTTGATGATGCATGGTTTTTACAAAAACAAAAAGAAACAAATGCAGCTTTTATGCAATATGAAGATAGAGTTAATTTTATTGATTCTATAAAGGATTTTTATTTAAAGTGGGAAGAATTAGCTAAAGGTCTTGTTGCTGGTAATTTGTTTGACTGGGGTGCTAAAGCAATTGCCGATATTTTAGAAGAATGTAACGGTTTTGGTTTGACACAAGCAATGCAAAAGATACAGCAAAGGCCGTGGTTTCATGATGATTTAGATTCGTGGATTAATAAATTAATGGTAACTGCTCATAATAACTGAATTTGGATAATTATTAAATTTTTTCTAGAAAAGACCGTATCGTAGAGCTGTTATATTTATTGATAATGCTGGAGTTGATTTTGTATTGGGAGTGCTTCCTTTGACTAGAGAATTATTGAAACAAGGAACTAGTATTATTTTAACTGCAAATTCGGGACCAGCTCTTAATGATGTTACCTTTAATGATTTAAAATTATATTTAAAAAGTGCCGAACAAAAGTGTGATGTGATAAAAGATGCAATCACGAATAATAGACTGATAAGTTTTGAAAACGGACAGAAAGGGCCATGTCTTGATCTCCGTTGTTTAAATTCAGGTAATGGATCTACCGTTTTGGTAAGCAATGGTTTTATGTTCTTTTTATAGATTTATGTGCCGAAATGCAAAGTGCGGATTTAATAATTTTAGAAGGAATGGGAAGAGCTGTGCATACAAATTTAAATGCAAAATTTAAAATAGATTGCCTTAAATTAGCTGTGCTTAAAAATGAATGGTTGGCAAAAAACTTAGGTGCTCAACAATTTTCTGTTATATTTGAGTATGGCCCTGCACCAGAGGTAATATCTTAAATTTTTCAGAATTGTTTTAAATACTTTTATAAAATATGTAAATTAAAAGGGATAGATGTTAATGGTGTGTGTATCATTACTGTAATTTTTCTACATTTACATTAGTTTCTTTAAACCCCTCGCTACATTTTTAATAGTTATGTAGCTGTATATTTAATTGTAATGATGTCTATATAAGTCAGTTAAATGTTCGGTAACTGTTTTTTGTATGATACATGTACATATTTACATTTATCTACTATTACAGTCTATTATTAAATTATTCTAATTTGTTAGTGTTGTCAATTTACTCATAGTAATGAGTGCAACTATTGCTTTATATTGAAGCAAATTGCAGTAATATTCTTTTTAATAACAAAATGGATGTGATCCTTAGTTTTATTTTACATACTTATTTGTAAATAAAAAAACTTATTTAAATAAATATTTTCACATTGTTCTATTTTTATTTGGTGCTTACATGAGAGATTTGGATATACAAATATATCAAATAATTAGTAGATCTAATGTATAACATTAGTTCTGATAACTCATCGTAGTTCCACGTTCAAGAGGCGTTTGACTTTTCTAACCCTACTTTTTAAATCCTGTAAACGTATCTAAATATATATTAACATATTTTTCTAATAATGGAATTTTCGGAGTTAATAAAAATACCAAAATTAGATGATGTTATCCTTCATAATGCATTTCATGATCCAGTTGAAGCTATGTTATGCATAACAAGTCATCATCTTATACTGTCTTCAAGAAAAGATCATGAACAAGAAATTTGGGTATAGAATTTTATTTAAAAATCGAATGTATATAAATTGCTTTCAGCTACTGCATCAAAGTATTGACATTGTTGAAAAAAAATTAAATAGTAATAATTCAAATCCTAATGGGGGTTCCTTAATACTCAAGTGTAAAGATTTACAAATAATCCAATTAGATATTGCTAACACTGACGATTTACATAATGTTTACTACTCGCTTGATCGTCTTTCTAATTTAGATAATCCTTTATTAATGTATCCATTTTTTTATAGACCAATGTATAATATTTTAGAAGACGGTCATAATATATTTAACCTTGAATCAGAATTTTCTAAATTAATTACTAGTGATGAATGGAGATTAAGTACAGTGAATCAGGATTATACAGTATGTCCTTCATATGGTGCTAGTCTTGTTGTTCCCAAGTGTATTGATGATGATACTATTATAGCGGCTGCTAGTTTTAGAGAAGGTGGAAGATTTCCTATACTCAGTTATCGACATGAGAATGGTGCAATTTTATTACGAAGTTCACAACCACTTGTAGGAAATCATAATAAAAGATCAAGATCGGATGAGAAAATTTTAAATTCAGTTTTGGGAACTACAAATAAGGGTTATATTATTGATACTAGATCTACAAATTCTGCTAGTCAATTTAAAGCAAAAGGGGGTGGAACTGAACCAGATGGACATTATCCACAATGGAGACGAATTCATAAAAATTTAGATAAAATTTCGAATTGTAACGGTACAATTTTGGAAAGTTTTTCAAAATTAATGGAAGGTATGATGTGAATGTTAAAAACAAAATTTTATATTTACTGGTTTTTTAGCTGTTAATGACACAAACTGCTCTTCTGATAAATGGATGTCTCGATTAGAGAGTAGTAATTGGTTGACTTTTGTACAAATGTCATTAAATGCAGCTTGTTTAGTTGCACAATGTATTGATCAAGAAGGTGTATCTGTTTTAGTTCATGGGACATATGGTTTAGATTCAACTCTTCTAGTCGCATCAGTAGTACAAGTTATACTTAATCCAGATTGTAGAACTGTACGAGGTACGTTTTATATTTAAAAGCTTAGCACATATTCGTTAAATGTGAATTGAGAAAATATTCTCTCTTATTATTAGTTAAGTACAATTTCGTAATTGGTCTTGCATGACCAAACTATTGAACAAAGCCATTGCCACTTAATTAGTTGTAAACTAGAGAAGAAAGTGGTGTTTTTTTCCAATTTAAGCTTTAAGTTTGACACATAAACGCAGCAAATGCCTACCCATTATTTTTTTAACTGCAAATAAATTTTAAAAATGTACGTAACTAAGTAACTAATTTGGTTAATAAGTTAAATTTGTAATCGTGTTAATGACGACAAAAATTTGGTGACAGATACAATGACTAACCTAAATAAATAATTTGTTACTTATGATTATGTGGGATACATACATTATTTTTGCAACAATTTGAAATTTGCACAAAGCCAAATAACTGAGTGTATAACTACATAAGTGTGATTACATAAAATAACTGAAAATATCATCCAAGGTTGGTATTTTGATATAATCAGCCACAAGTGGGCTAAATTATCACAACTGGGATATGTAATTTGAAATGTGATAAGCTGAGTAAAACATTGCGTTTCCTAAATGAGTTATGATTATACCAAATATCGCAGTTTGTTATAGTTGTTTTAGTGCCATATTTTTTTATCTCATTTCTTGCTTTCACGCTGCTGTGTTTGTTATTTCTTTTGGATATTGAAATGATTTTAAATTAAAAAGTAAAGTGACATATCTTGGCTATTAATGCTATAAAGCTCTATATTGTAGTTTGGATTAGAATTTTTCGTATTACTTTTAAAATGGAATTCTCTGTTAGAATTAATTTAATCGAAATCGTAAATATCATATAAATTTTCCCAAAGATTTAAAATTAAGAACACAGTTTGTTAGTGAGTGTAATTGCAATAGAGTTTGGAGAAAAACAAGACATAACATTCTAAATTGTTTGCATCAAGTTGCTGATGACTATAAGTGAATCTTATCTAATCCGCCAAAATTAAAGTACTAGAACTCATCATTCTAAGCAAAAAGTTCATATGTACATGAGTCCGGAAACTTCGTTTCGAGATACATGTCAAAGTTGAAAAAAAAATCGCGTTTTCTTCAATATCTTTCGACTGTTTCGAAATAGTTTCATGAAATTTCGTATACGGGGTTTTGGGATGACAAATTCAAATTTGTGGTCCATTTAGTTGTGGTTTCTAGAGGCCCAGCGGCAACATTTCGACCACTTTAAATCTTTGCAACTTTTTGTGCTACACTGTATGCCATTTTGGACTAAAAAATCGATTCTCCTGTCTTTTCTGCTACAAAAGCTATATCTTAGTGAAGTCGCTAGGAGCAACCCTTTCGAGAAAAAGACATTTATAACTCACAATGTTTATTTATGTAAAACTAACTTTTGTATGGAGCACTAAAATATCCAACATTAAAAAGAAAAAGAAAAAATTAATATTAAAAGTATACATGTTGTATGTCTAGGCATTCTATCGTATTTAATTATGGATTTTTATTAAAATTTTATTATCAATGAACGCAAAGAGACAGATCAGTACATAAGTAAACAAGTAAGTTACTTAGTAACAATTAAAAATTCCTATTGATAAACCTGTCAAAAGAATACCCTCCGAAAATGTGTATGCATCATGAGTTTTAAAAGTATTTTTCTCGGAAAGGGTTGCTCTAGCGACATCACTAAGATATACCTTTTTAGAAGAAAAGATAGGAGAATCGATTTTTCTAGTCCAAAATGGCATACAGTGTAGCAAAAAAATTGCTACATTTAAAGGGGTCGAAATCATGCTGGCGCCTCTAGAAACGACAACCAAATGGACCACAAATTTGAATTTGTCATCCCAAAAACCCGTATACGACATTTCATGAAACTATTCGAAACAGTCGAAAGATATTGAATAAACGCGATTTCTTTTCTAACTTTGACACTGTATCTCGAAACGAAGCATTTCCGGACCCATGTACATATGAACTTTTTGCTTAGAATGATGAGTTCTAGCACGCCTTTAATTTTGGCGGATTAGATAAGATTCACCCTGTATCTAATTGAGAACTGGTACCAAGAATATTTGTTCAATAATGTCTTTATTTTCATATACTTAATTCTAATTTATACATTCTAAAAGTTTGTTCTATTTTATTTTTGATCTTTAATGTGGGAAAGCTTTGATGATATTTTATTTTCTGAAAAAAATTCCTTAAAAGTATTAATATTTAGACCGTCATGAATACAATTTTGTTGCAACACTGTACAATTTCCAAACCGGGGTGGTTTAATTAATTTATAAACTCTTACGGTCGAAAATGGCACTAGAACGGAAGTAACAGATAAGAGATGGGGTGTCGGTAGCTCAGTGGTTCTGAAGGGGTGGGTGTGTTACTAATTGCTGTGTTTAACCCTTAACTTTCTAACATCGTGGATTTCGATGAAACCAAATTTTTTTAATTACAAATGGGCCCTAAGCAACGGAGACAATATTTCAAAAAATCATGCGCACTGTATTTTGCGCATATGCGCATTTTTAAGCGATGTGCCTTCAGAGGCACTTTGGGAAGTTTGGGGTAGACCGGACTAGTAGTGGTAACACGATCTGCTTAGCATTCGGGAGGTAATGGATTCGATTCCCGTTACTATCGAGGGTTTTTCAGGGGGTTGTCCTCATACACATGTAGCGGCATGGTCACTGCGTATGCCATGTGTATTCAGACCAATGCTGGGGTAGTATTTTCCCACTCAGAACCCTATCTCCGTTTCTTCCGATCCTATCCTGTCCACACCCCTCCTTAATCCCACCATGCATATATACGTAATGTTTGTATGTATGCTGGGAATCTATGATTGTGGATGAAGGAGCTTAGAAAGCTCAAGCAGCCCGCCCTTCCCCTTGGGAAGGGAATAAAATACATGACCTTTTCCTTTTGGAGGGTAGATAAACTACCCAAAGTTCTTCAGGTGCACTTTGGGAAGGTACGGGTGAATAAAATTTAGTCATTCTATAACATCTTTAATACAAATCATTTATTTCTGTTGAAAAACATTTTTTTTTAATAAAAACTTAAAATGGGTTCATTTCTATACAATCTCATTTATTTTATTGGTGAATTTTTAGAAAACTTCCATTGCGGAACAAAACAAAGTCTTTGCTTGCATTTAATGCACGCGATAGTTGTCTATTTTTACTTAGTTTACACCTTGCCCTGCTTCCGTATATAAGAAAATGGCCAACTTGATCTTTTAGAATTTTTTTAATCAGTATTTGTTCCTCGTTGGAGGTGGCAGTAAGTAGGTGAGGAATTGTTACTGATTACAGAAGAACGCGAAGAACTTCCTCTTGACGATACATTTTTTCATTCATAATAAAGCAGCATCGTCGCGACTTGCATGCGGAAGTTATTCAGCTTGATCTTTATTCTGGGGTGATCGTGCGTATAAAGCAGCCACGCATTGACCGGAGCGATATCAATTGTCCAAATATCGCCATATACCATTTCGTGGTTCTTAGGGGGCTTGTAGAGACATTAACAAGATAAGGACATATATTTTTTGTCTGTCGGTCCCACTTCCTTATTATAGTAACAAGTTCACATGCTACATAGGAAGATGTGAGAAACAGGCTTGCCGTCATACTATTTAACAATACATACAGTTTTGTTAGCATTCGACACCGAATCAAAGTGACCCCTACCCTTTTTAGCTAGCTATTTACCATATAACAACTTCTTAGCTACTCCTTCAGTTCTATTTGGCATTATCGTTTCAAGACCCAGGATTCCATAGTGATTTCTTAAACGGTATAGAAGATACGAGCTACAAAAAAATATATCGAAATAAATAGATGAAAGTGTTTTTTTGTGTGGTATGAGGCAAAGCCACAGGAAATTCTACATATTTGAAAGTGCCTGAACCACTATGTACAAGAAAATCATAAATTATGCCGCTAATGCCAGACCTTAGGAAGAATTTAAACCCTCATTTTATCGTTTCTTTGGGCATATATTGCTTCTTCATTCCAGCTTTGTGACCTTTATAGCGTATCCTCATTTCATCAACAGAGTATATACCTTCTTCCTCTATTTCCAGAAACTTTTTTCGAATGTGTTCCATGACAATTCGAATTTTTAATATCTGCCCTCGCTTACCTCACTGTTGTCAGCAAAATCAAGAAACCGCTTAATATTCTGGTACTTGTTCCTGGGCATCACGTCGGCAACTTTGTCGTAACGAAGGTCTTCGCTGCAATAATCCGTATATAAGGACATTTTGACAAGGCCCATTCTTAGTTCAATAGCAAGGAAGTCAATAAGATCGTGTTTTTTTATATTTACTTTCCCGTGGTTTGGCAACTGTAAATGTTGGTCTGGGAAAAAATCAAGTTAAAAAGTTCATCGTCTTCAAATTTTAAAAAATATTGTAACAATCTTGTCAGAATCCTGATCGTACATACATACTTGTATTAAAACAGTACTTTTGTAAAGAGTTACCTACTTCAACTAGAGTATAATGAAAATCTATCTTACCTAAGAACCGTTTTCTTTTTCTTGGTCACCCTACCCGAGGCTACTTTACGAGTTGGGAGTGTGGCTACTACTTTACTACGTTGTGATCTTGACTGTATTGTAACGACAATTTTGATGTTCTCTTGATTTTCTCAAACTGTGCCCCTGGGGGTGCGTTGCAGCCCCAGCTACGTCTTCTTGACCCAGCGGGTGTGCTATAACCCCAGTATCGTCCACCTGACCCAGGGAGTACGCTGTTTCCCCAGTATCGCCTGCCTGACCCAGGGGGTACGCTGTTTCCCCAGCATCCTCTGTCGGTCCAGAGGGTACGCTGTCCAAGCATCGTCTGTCTGGCCCAGGGGGTACGCCAGTTCCAAGCCAGCATCCCCCACATCAAGCAAAGTGCCGAAATCTTCACAGGCATATTTTGTTGGTCAAGGAGATCAAGCTATAGCATAAGAACAGTAGGCTCGTACCAGGGAACAGATCCTGAATACATAATATATTCATAGTGCATGGCTACTAACTTCATTTTCTGGTGGTACTCCTGTTTCCTTTGGGGGTAAATTATACACTTCAAATAATTTGTCTACAATTCACGTCCTTTGTTGGCTTTGTTCCTCAAGTTCGTCTTCTTCAGGATCCGAGTCAATCCCTGATTTTGGAACCAAGGAGTTAATATATTCACCCCGTGACGAAATTATTTGCCCTTTTTTTCATCTGAAATATAAAAAATACAAATAATTATAAAAATTGTTGAAATTAAAATAGAAAGACAATAAAATCATTGGGCAGGAACAAAATTATACCGTAACTTCCCAATGTGCCTTTGCAGGCACCTAGATATTTACAATAAAATACCCGATAAAACAATATCTCAATTAAAATTGCATAAAAAATTAATTATTGAATAACGGCTGACCTTTTAAAATGAAATCTTTTACTAATTTACTTAGAATATAAAATAAATTGATCAAAAAGCTCATCAAGATTTCATATAAAAATGCAGTTTAGAGACACATTGTTACCCAAACTTCTTAATTTATTTCAGCCCAGAATGCATTTTTATTAACATAAATAAGCAACTTTCCTTGTACAGCAATAAATTTCACCAATTATTACATAAATTAAATAAAAACTGACCACAAAGTCGAACAAAATTTCACAAACGTCCAAACACGGACAAGTTGTAAATTAACCTATTTCTATAAAACTTCAAAGCGTCCACTGCCAACCTAATATTTTTTTGTTGATAGATACCCTGGTTATCTGATGAAACTGTATAATACAAAAAAAAGTTTTCCCGGGTCAATTTAAACGAAAAATATGTATTGTGACTTGAGAGGCAAAGGATTAAGATATGTGAGACACACACACACAATAGGGGTTTGTCATAAATCAATAGGTCGCCAGGGTGTTTATAAATATCAATCCGGGGTCGTAGTACCTAAACGCGTAAGGTTCACAGCTAGTCTCCAACAACTAAAAAAACTCGCTTACCTTTATATCACAAATCCAGGTGGATCCGTGAATCACCGTAGGTACGTTGATTCCTATAAACCTTTAAAATAGTGACGTGCTACAAGGAAAACAGCTGATCGGATAACGATCGTAGGCTAAACGTGGTAGTTATTGGACACCTGGGAGTTACTAGACACCTCACTTACATTTACAAAAAATAAGAATTATTTTCTTAGTAGTTCAACGAGTTTTGCTTAGATGTCGCCCTGTTACTAATTGCTCCCATATTCACTCGAATGACATTTAGTTGACGCTTTTATTTTAGCGCCTAATAGGATTTCGTCTCGACGTGCACAAAAAAACGGGTTTCTTAGTACTTAATCAAGAGTAATTGTGTGGATTTTTGCACCATAATTAGTGATATAATTTTAGTAAAGTGACTCAAAAAAATATCAGGTAAGAGTATTTTCTAATGGAACCCCTGCTCCCCACCGCCCACAAGCTTCTGATTTGTAAACTAACGACATCGTTGCAAATTTTCTGAACTGATTACTGGCTGCACGAGTCATGACGAGACTGATTGTCATTGTCGGGTCGCCATCCATCTACATACTCATAGATAAATAAAACCTTACACACTATAAACGGTATTGTTTCAGCTATTATTATTCTTTGAAATAATATTTTATTTCCAATATATGAAACTAAATTGATACCAAATAAATAGTTACCTGTGTATCCAATGATTATTTATAAATGTACAATATAAAGCAAAATATAAATTGCTAACAGTCAAATGTACCACGAATTTTTTACCAAAATATTTATAATTTTAAAACTATATCCAGGGCGTTATACAGTTTTGTCGCATTATACGTAAAACCACATTCAAACAATGTTGTACGATGTGCAGGTATGGTAAAATTATTTACATATCTGATATTTTTAGAGTGAATTTCATTTCTACCAATTAATTTGCGGCGCAGATATGCAGGACTGTTCGTTATAACAATTCTATGTATAAAATTTAAGAAATGAAATTTCCACCTTGTTTTAAGGAGAGCCAATCTAATTCTTGCATGAAATCGCTAATATGGTCAAATTTACGTAGACCATACATAAATCTGCAACAAGTATTTTGTAGATGTTGGAGCCTGTTTCTGTTAATGTAATTTAGAAATGGGTAATAAACAGTTAAACAATATCCATACATCGGAGAAATTAATACTTCACATAATTTTTTTCTAAACTTAAAATTATATTATTGACTTATTAGTAAATAGTAATCGTAGTTTCATCTAGGCCCTTTTGATCACGTAACTTACATGATCACTAAAATTGTATTTACGATCTAAAACTAAACCTAAATTTTAATTTTCTCCGCAAAAGGTAAGGAAACACCGTTTTTAAATTAAATTAGGAGAAATAATTATAAAACATAAATAAGATAAGCAACTTTCCTAGTACAGCAATAAGTTTCACCCATTATTACATAAATTAAATAAAATTGACCACAAAGTCGAACAAAATTTCACAAATGTACAAACACGGACAAGTTGTAAAATAACATATTTCTATAAAACTTCAAACCGTCCACTGCCAACCTAATATTTTTTATTGATGGATACCCTGGTTATCTGATGAAACTGTATAATACAAAAAAAGTTGTCCCCGGTCAATTTAAACGAAAAATATGAATGGTGCCTTGAGAGGCATCTTGGGAAGCAAAGGATTAAGATAGCTTATCATATGTAGACACACACACACAATAGGGGTTTGTCATAAATCAATAGGTCGCCAGGGTGTTTATAAATATCAATCCGGGGTCGTAGTACCTAAACGTGTAAGTTTCACAGCTAGTCCCCAACAACTAAAAAACTCGCTTAGGTGGATAAACCAGTAATTGTCCAGAACCCAATAATTGACCAAACACTTTTCAAAAATCAGTAATAAGGTAACTGTTTAACTTATGACGGTCTTCAACGTTTCAAAATGATTGTTTAACCCTTGACTAATAGATGGAGCAAGGGCCTGTGCATCTGTTATGCGATTCGTGTGTTTTACGGCTGTTACAAATTTAGTCTGCATTGTTAAGTGCTAAAAGCGTGTACTAAACACGGTAAGTACACATGTATTCCAGAATCTATAGTCATCCGAAATTCTTGGAAATAATATGTTTATATTTTGAGTCTGGTAGTTACTTAACTTATAGGACTAATGGTTTTTCGATATATTTAATTTATAGTTTACGTTTTTATATAAAAAAAAAGAAAGTGGTTAATTACTGGCATGGAATATACTTTTAAATTCTAGTAATTGTTCACAGTGGTCAATAACTGGTATTTTAATAAACTAAATTGTTTTCTAACTTTTGATGTGCAATCAGTAAATCATTGAATAGAGATGGAATTTCGTTTGAACAAAGTTATTAATTTTAACTGTTTCCAATATTTGACCACATGAAACGTAGTGGTTAATTACTGGTTTTGGAAGGTGGTCAATAAATGGACTATCTTTGCCTGTTTGATGATCATATAGAATTGAAATGAAAAATGTATTTATTTATTTACAGTCAGTCATGTCCTCCAAAAGAAGTCGTTTTCTTTATTACTAGAAACTGCGATGCAAAAAGTAAGTGTTGAAACTGTTAAAAATGGTTTCAGGAAGTGTGGGTTTACCGTACGATGTAGAGACAATTGACTTTACCAAATGAATGCAAGACCTTTCGCGAACTATCGGACAGGAAGAACATGAAATTAAAATTAAACCTGTTAAGTTTGAAATACCACACTTTCTATACTTTGAGTCAGTCATACCATCAAGCAGAAGAATAGACTTTAAAAACGCAGAAAATGGTGAATGGACCGGTCCCGAATCAGCAAAAGAATTATTTGACATTTGGAATAAACTGAAACGTAGTAAAGAAAATGCGATACAGGTAGAAATTACAACTGCAGAAAACAGAATGAAACCGATAGCGATTCGAATGCCAAAATGAGACAGAAGAAGATAAACATTACCGAAAATCTTATAAGCAACGGTCTCAACAAGACTGAAGAAAATTTATTTAACGTTCAGAAAACACCGCCTAGAGAAAATCTGGAAAATGAAGAAATTGCTAGAGGGAAGGAAAACTTGTCAAATAACATTGAAGAAGCGTCACATAGAGAAATCACAGAAAAAATCGTGGTCTTAAGCAACATTAAACTTTCTCCACCCAAAACATTAGAAAAAAAAAGCAAGCCATACCCCTAACACTAATGCTCACTACATCCCAAAGTCAGGCAGCCAACTCAAAACGATTAAACCAACGTATCAGTGCATCTTTTATAGATCACATTTTCTGGCCAGAGGAATCACCTGAAAAAAAAAATTCGCCCAGAACTACTGAAAGACTCCCTTACGCCACAACATGTGAAAGATGGCTTCAATTTCACGAAGAAAAAGAAATGCTTAAAATAGAAAAGGAAGAGACAAAGAAGGAAAAAGCTCTACTAAAAGAAAAAGAAAGAAGAGAAGCTTAAAATGACGCAAATAAATGAAAAGGAAGTAATTGGAATTAAAAAGAATAAGAAGCCCAAAATAGAAGATTCCGATAGTGAAGAACACAAAGAATGGGAGGAAAGTGGATCCAGCGTAGATGATGTTTCTGCTGAAAACGTTTCAAACTATAGTGAAAATGAGCCATTGAAAAACGAACCTGGAACAAATATCATTGGAAATACGAGTAAGGGAGATTTTTACTTGGTTAGCTTTCAGGAGAAAAGGTTGTTCATAAATATGTATGCTGTGTTCAACACATAATTAATGCCAATGAACTGGAAGTGCAAGGATTTTCTCCAGTTGAGGGAAATAAGGCAACGTTTAAAATGATCGAGAATGACATAAGCATAATCACCCAAGATCAACTTATTTGTAAATTAGAACAGCCACAACAGCAGGCTCACATTCCATTAATATAAGTAATTTGACTGTAATCTCATTATATTTAGAAATTACATCAGTTCTACATACATAAAGACAAAATTTGCATCGATTGGGGCTTGAACCTTGGTGGCGCAGTTGGTAGCGCGGTACTCTAGCAAAGTACAAGTCGTAGGTTCGAATCCTACTCGAGGTAAACTTTTTATTTATGTATTTAATAAAATTAATAATAATTTTAATAACATACACTTAGTTTTAGCGATTGGACACCTATCCAATAATTGCGTTTAACTAATTTTGCACAGTTCATATGTGTAAACTTTGATTTTTCGCTGTTTCAATTAAAATGGAAATATTTGTAGAGTAACCAGTTATTGGACGCCCCAATAACTGGTTGTGACATGCCCTATAATTAAAGTAATAGGGTTTCTATGTGTCTAGTTTCCAAAAATGCCAAGAAAAGATGCATATAATATTTAATCGATGGAATCCGCAATTAAGAGTCTGGTCATATTAGGTAAAATTAGTTTCACTACCTTGCAACCAGATAATCCACGGCCTAATCCATTTAAGAATAACAGACCTGGTAACAGATATTCAAAAATATGTTTTAGGCTTTCTTGAGAAGACACCCTACAATCATGCAGAGAACAAGTGAATCAGTAAGTAGTGTCAGCGCTTGTGTCTCTGAGTCATATACAGAAATGGTTTAAAGATATAAACAATTATCTATGAAAATGTACACTTTCACCATTATTACACATAATAAATACTTATCTTTTGGGTTTTTAATGGTGTATGTTAAATTATACAATCTAAACATTTCGATAACACTTACAGATATCTTCGTCAGTAGTAATATCTATTAAAATTGTTAAAGGTGTTGAAACAATTTTGTCAAAGTTGAAAAATTAAAACAAAATTGTTTCAACATCTGTAACAATTTTAATAGATAATATTACTGCTGACGAAGATTACTGTAAGTGTTATCGAAACGTTTAGATTGTATAATTTAATATACGCCATTAAAAACCCAAAAATACGTATTTATTAAACAATTATCTAGTTTCCAAAATTATAAACATTGACGACTGTTCGAGAATTTACAATGGGATGAATCCTGATTTCAAATTTGTCCAGAATCAGGCAAAGTTTGTGCTGGAAAAGGTGTGAAAAGGTTTATTCTGTGAAAAATGGATACCCTAAGGAAAACATTACTGTAATATTCTCATTCTGTGCTTCGGGATTAACGTGTCCACCAATGATAATTTATCGTTATAAGCAAATTCCCAAGAAATTGATGTGAATGTTAATCCTGATTGAATTGACGATCCGATAATGAGTGGATGACTTCGGAGACAAAAAGAAAAGGCCGTAGGAATTTTATGAGCAAAATCAACGAAAAGTTAAATAAAATTACATTTGCCCACTTTTGGAAAAAGTAGTTCAAAATAACGTTAAAGCAGAGACCTAACTCATGGATTACGTGCGTGTGGCATTGAGTATATATTTAGGAAGAGACGCAACTACCGTGTTGAAAAATGTAAAGTATATCTGTCTTTATTGAATAGTGTTTTCTCCTTCCCTCGCGCACAAGTTGCTGCATAAAGAAGTGGCGGCATCGTTCACACGAGGACTTTATGAAACTAAAGGCAGTGCGCAATGTTTTCGCACTTGCAGTACCGTATTGAAAAATTGAACGATCATGAAGCGTTCCAAAATGCTATTCACTATTTATACCTATAATTAACAATTATAATAAATAGTATTTATTTTCAAATTTACTTGCCTATTTATTTTATTTTTCATAATTGTGTTTGTAAAGGTTAATAATCTAAAGAGAAATACAGTATTGCATATTAAATTTATTTCTTTAACAAATATTTACTACAAAATAATACATTTATATCGATGAAAGTTTCCTAACTTTTTTGGTTTGAAACTTTTTCACCCTTAATTTTCAGTCAAATTTTAACACTCGTCATCATCATTTTGAACATTAAATTTAAAACTTTATCTAAGTGGCAGCTAAAATTACTAGAATAAACACTTGTCTTTGTCTTTATTAGTAATTGTGACATAATAATTGTTTTAAATTAATTACACATTTATTTTTTTAATTAGATCAGCAATTTGATTGATTCTCTCTAAATTGTAATCTTTATAGAAAATTTGTAGTTCACTTTCTTCTACGACTTCATTATTTAATTTTAGCATACATTGTTTACAACTGTCACACTTATATTTATTGACTAATTTATAGGCTATGTAACCAGCCACATAAAATTATTAGTAAGTTCCAAATCAACAAATTCATAATTAATTCAGATGTCTACAGAAACATTTCCACTTTCAACATCTTCATTATGTTTCACAGATGGTAATGACGCGACAGAAACTTCCTCTGAAAATTCTAAATTAACAGTTTTATAAGTTGGTGTGTTTGCACATTCATTTATAAGAGGAGGATCTTCTACATTTTAAATACTTCATTTTTCTCGCTGTTTGTTGCCTCGATCAAGCGTTCTTCTATATCCAGAAATTCCAGAGAGTCATCAATGCAATTAGAGACAGTATACTCGGCATGTTTCAAACAAATGAATAAATTGTGCTGCATGGCAATGCGAAATTGGGTAACACTTGGATATGGATTATACCTCCACGTGTTCTCACTACGGAGAATAAATTTTCTAGTGGATCTTGGTTTAGATATGAAGTATAAAGAAACTTTATATTCAATTCTTTTTCAGATCTTCGAAAATACTTAAAATGGCAGTTACTGTTCTTTGAAACCCTACAATGCAGTAGATGTTGTTTCGTCTCTTATTGGATTTTCTCGAATAAAGTTCAATTAATTCAAAAAATTTAACGATTCCGTAAGGGTTCTTAAAGCTACACTACTACCTTCTTTAATCGGTCGCCTGAATATATTCGAATCGGTGAGGTGACGGCTGTTTAAAACATCAAAATATTATCCACTTTTCAATGAAATTTGCTGTGTTTAAGCTAGTCTCAGTTTTCAGTTGTTTAAGATGAGTAACAGTTCGAATAGCAGCGCTAGTTGAATGACTGATTACTGAGCTGCATACAAAACACGCATTTTTGAAAGTTAGTAGGATTTAGGTGTTTATCGGTAATTTTAGGCAATGCACGAGTCGACGTAGTTCTTAGGTCCAATTCGTAGGTTGTTACTATGTCCGACCATGACACTTCACAGTTTTTATAAAAAATTTAATTTCTTTATTCATTAAGTTGTTTCTAAGGGACTTCAATAAATGGGGAGTGTCAAATATACTATAAATTTTGTGGTTTTCTATGAAGAAAAATGGCGTGTTTTTTGTAGATTCCAGTAAATTAAATGCTCCTCAGTTTGCCGGTCCTTTATCTGCTACCAATCTTCGCGGAGTTAATTTTAGATCAATAACTTTTTTATAACTGTTTTATAATATTTTGCAAGTCATTTGATTTTATTGGACCTGAAGACATATAATAGCATAATGGCAATCTCCAATTTTTCAAAAGAACGCGTAAATAAAAGGCTTGTATGCTATTGGCTGGTTTGTCTTTCCTTCCTAGGTGGTGTAAATCTTCAATACCTTCAACCTGGTCTAAGTACTGGTTGTACTCTAAGTTCATTTTACAACTAATTTCGTCCATGAGTATCACGCATTGTTTCTCATTTTTAGTCATATATTTCACTCTCTTTCCAGCGTTCTTTATAAGGTAAGTGTCAATGCCAGTGGGAATGTTGGTCACTTTCAGCCAATTTTGAACAATTCGAATAGCGGGCAACACAAATCCAAAATGTTTGATTAAAACCTATATGTCGAAGGAGATTTATAATATATGGACAGCGCTAGATGTTTCTCCTTACTTGTCCAAGGCATTCTTCTTTCGTGAAAAGAATCTTTATAAAAGTCTTCACAAAATCACTTTTTGACACTATATTTTCAATTATCGATCTCGTCGAAAACGGACAGATTATTACTTTTTAAAGAAAAATTTGTTTATAAAATGAATTATTACACCATTGAAGAAAAAGTAAAATTTATTGAATGGCATTACTCTGGCAATTCACTTAGAAATATCAGAGATTTGTACTCGGCTAGTTATCAAAACCGGCAAATTCCAATTTTAATAATTAATTTGTTTATTTAGAATATCATCTTCTTGTTTATAACAGACTTATTTTATTTGTGCTCCTTATTGTATTTATCCTGACACTTACATGGCTTATTAACGTTACCGGTTACGAAAAAGCCCTTAAGTTTTCCTAATTTTCTCGAAAACGGATGAACCAAATGTAAATACAATTGTAACATAAGAAGCAGCCTTTTTTCCTTAAGAAGTTCTACATTTGACATTTTACTGTAAAATAATTAGGGGAGAAAATATTTACAATAGTTTATTTTAACATGGAATTCTATGTCCAGAAATTATATATATATATATATATATATATATATATATATATATATATATATATATATATATATATATATATATATATATATATATATATATATATATAATAAAACTTTATAAATAATAAAATATTTATATAAATAGGTTATGGTATATAACATTAAAATTAGTTACATATAATAAGTAAATTTTTATTGAGGTTAAAAAATAAAATCAACCACTTTTTTTTCTCCAAATAACTAGAAATTCTGTACCCACCCATATTCACCTGTGATTTTCTGGCCTTGAATTTAAATTGGATGCTAAAATTAATTAACTAAAAAAATTTAAGTGATTTAAATATTTAATTTTAACAATTCAAATACATTAAAAACAAAAACAAATGAAGTGCCTGACAAAAGGATTATTATGATATAATAAAAATGTAAAATTTTACCTTCATTATAAATAATAGAATTAAACTATTCCTGTGAACATCAAAAATTCATGTATATCTTATACTAATTTATAAAAAGATAAGCTAAATAAAGCTTTTGGGTTCATACCCCAAATATAAAGATTCTTTTCTTTTTAATAAAAAATTTTATCAATATTAATTATTAGAATAGAACCTTGATTTCAATTTCCTCTTATTCATGAATAGCTATATGAATAGGACTTGAAATTAATGTTTTATCTATTATTCCAATTTTAAATTCAAGAAAAAATAAACTTTCTTCTGAATCCTCAATTAAATAGTTTATTACACAAACTATTGTATCATCAGTAATTCTATTAGCAATTATCATATTAATAATAAGTTCGAGATTTTCATCAAAAATAAATCAAGAATCATTAATTATTTTTATTATAAATTCAAGACTTCTAATGAAAATAGGAATAACCCCGTTCCATTTTGATTTGAAGTTCTTGAAGGATTAGATTGAACAAATTGTATATTAATATTAACATGACAGAAAATTGCCCCTATAGTCCTGTTAATACTAAATATTAAATTCAAATCTTTTATAATAATTATTATTTTAATGGCAATAATTGTAAGAGGATTAATGGCATTTAATCAAATTAGAATACGAAAAATTTTAGCATATTCATCAATTAATCATATAGGATGAATAATTGCAATAATTTATCTTCAAACAACATGAATAATTTACTTTTTAATTTATTCAATTCTTACAATCAATGTAATTTTAATTATAAAGAAAAACAAAATTTATTTTATTAATCAATTAGTTCAGAAATTAAATTTTTATTTGAAAAATGACACGCTTTGCAAAAACACAAATAATCAAAAGTTTGTAGGAGAAACCTGACGTCAAACACGCTTGCCAATTAAGAGTACATCGACACTTTCACGGCGAGAGTTAACGAGCAACTAAACATTTGAGACCCACATTACTACTAACGCCGTCTCTAGTTGAGACCCAACTTTGTCTGTACGGATATTACCATACCGTTACGTATCTTAAACGATTCCTCAATCAACGGTTAAAGGTAATACATTTGAAGGATATTCAAAAAA
Organism: Vesta saturnalis; assembly: GCA_036346205.1. Lineage (NCBI taxonomy): Eukaryota > Metazoa > Arthropoda > Insecta > Coleoptera > Lampyridae > Vesta > Vesta saturnalis. The sequence goes on from JARFJB010001443.1 coordinate 184,823, forward strand.
TATGTTTTATGCTTTCTTGAGAAGACACCCTACAATCATGCAGAGAACAAGTGAATCAGTAAGTGGTGTCTCTGAGTCATATACAGAAATGGTTTAAAGATATAAACAATTATCTATGAAAATGTACACTTTCACCATTATTACACATAATAAAATACTTATCTTTTTTGGGTTTTTTAATGGTGTATGTTAAATTATACAATCTAAACGTTTCGATAACACTTACAGTTATCTTCGTCTGTTGTAATATCTATTAAAATTGTTAAAGGTGTTGAAACAATTTTGTCAAAGTTGAAAAATTAAAACAAAATTGTTTCAACGTCTGTAACAATTTTAATAGATAATATTACTACTGACGAAGATAACTGTAAGTGTTATTGAAACATTTAGTTTGTATAATTTAACATGCACCATTAAAAACCCAAAAAAGATACGTATTTTATTAAACAATTATCTAGTTTCCAAAAATATAAACATGGACGACCTTTTGAGAATTTACAATGGGGATGAATTCGGATTTCAAATTTGCCCAGAAGCAGGCAAAGTTTGTGCTGGAAAAGGTTTATTCTGTGGAAAAGGGATTCTCTAAGGAAAACATTACTGTAATGTTCTCGTTCTCTACATCAGGATTAACATGTCCATCAATGATAATTTATCCTTATAAGCAAATTCCCAAGAAATTAAGTGTGAATGTTAATCCTGATTGGGGAATTGGACGATCCAATAATGGGTGGATGACTTCGGAGACAAAAAAGAAAAGGCCGTGGGGGAATTTTATGAGCAAAATCTAGGAAAAGTTAAATAAAATTACATTTGCCCCAGTTTTGGAAAAAGTAGTTGTCAGTGTCAGTTGATAATCAATAAATGTACCTACTTGGGTTCCGATACTGAATGAAATCAATCTGCGCATCTGCCTCAAATTGAATCAAAAGTCATCATACTACCGAATATTGTCATAAACCAACCAAATACAGATACTAGCTTTAGTTTGCCATCTACTAGTAAAAGAATTGGTGTCTATTTGGAAGAACCAGCAAAAGCAGCAAGAAAGAGTAAACATGACATCCAAAAAATTTGCCTTAAAGTTGGAAACAAAAAAAATTGGAGAGGAAAACGAAAGAGAGAAGAGAATACAGTAGTAAAAGCTTTAAAAAAAAACTGCTTGAACTTCTGCCAATAATAATTTGTGCTTTGTATGCAATGTTCACACAATAAAAAATGTTGCACACAAGAGAAGAAAGAGTCAAATATATGAACTAAAGTTTATTATAACTCACAAATACAGAAACGAAACTTATTCAACTGACAACATTAATTAATTTTTTAACAACTACACCTATTTTTTGATTAGTATTAAATAAATCAAACATTCATTGATATATATTCAACACTCCCTCGCAATGAAACTTTGATTTACTCTTACAACTTTACATCTACTTCTTAATCTACAAAATAGATCTTTATTCAGTGGATTCGTAAACATATCAGCCACTTGATCTTCAGTATTTGTATATTTCAAATTTGTAATATTTCCATTTATCTTGTCTCTTATAAAATGATACCTAATATCCAAATGTTTTAATCTCCGATGACTCTCAGTATTATTTGCTATTTTATTAGCTCCTTGATTATCTTCAGAAATTTCGATTGTGTTATCTATGTCTCACTTAAAATCAGATAATATACCTCTTAACCAACATGCTTCGCTAGCAGCCATAGTGAGTGCTACATATTCAGCCTCCGTTGAAGATAAAGTAACACAGTTTTGTTTCTTAGAACCCCAAATCACAGGACAATCAAAAACTTTAAAAATAAAACCTGTAGTTGATTTTCTATGTATGTTATCTCCTCCCCATTCTCTTTAAAGCTATATATAATAATCCAACATCTTTATTCTGGTACCTGCTCAAAATTGACACAGAAACGCAAAGATCTGGCCTTGGCCCTGACATTCTCACTGCACTGTTGCAGTTAACCATGCCGAGACATGGTTCAACTCTAACGATCTAGTTTTAAATAAAGATAAAACTCAGAATGGTGTATTTACCTTAAGACCCTACATCGCTTCCGGAAGCTATAGTAATGAGTGCATATTCTTAGGTATCAGAATGGACACTAGGCTATCTTGGAACAATCATATAAATCATATCTCGCATAAATTAGCAAAAAACATCTTTGCATTACGCAATTTAGCTACGTCTGTTTCAGCTGAAATTTTAAGGATTGCGTATTTCTCGCTTTGTCATTGCCATATTTTATACGGAATTATTACTTGGGGACACGAGCGCAAAAAGAATTTTGCCTTGCAAAGAAGAGCTATTCGTTTGTAGATCGTCTGCCATACGCTTCCGACTGTAAGAAATCCTTCGTTAAACTTCGTGTAATGACCATGTACTCGTTATTTGTTTTGTTTGTTTATGTTATGTCAAGAATAATATTCCTACTTTTGAAACATATAGTCAAATACATTCTTATGATACTAGGAACAAAGATAACTTACATTGTAATTATGTAAGATTATCTAAGTCACAAAATGGACCTAACTTCTGGGCTGTTAAATTTTTTAATGCACTGCCTACCAATGTAAGAAATTTATCTTTTAGTCAATTTAAATCCAGTATTAAAGCAGTGTTACTTAAGAACCCGTTATATAATATAAACGACTATTTTGTTATTCATTTTAATCAGTGAAATGTGCCATTTATGTATTTTAGATAATTAACAATTCTGACAAGTGTAAATATTGGTGAAATAAGCTACACAATAAATATTATTATTATTATTACATGTATTAATTGGCCGATCAATTTTCTACATAATTTTTCATCTGTTTTATTATCATTGTCAACCATTTCTAATTCTTTACAATTTCGATTCTTATCCATAGGCGTGCTTACTGGTTTACAATCCAACATATTATTTGTTTGCAAAATTTCCTCAAGATAACTTCTTTGACTAATTATTATCTCACCTGTATCTAAATTTTGTTGGAAGTTAATGCCTAAAAACTTTGATACTAAACCTAAGTCTTTCATTTTAAACTTTCCTTTTAAAATATCTTTTATCTCAGTTATTTCACTTGAATCTCCAAAAATTAATAGATCATCTACATATAACAATATAAAAATACATTTTTCGTTATTAAATTTACTGTATAAACAGTAATCATAATATGATCTAATAAAATTTTTAGATTCTAAAACTGAATTGAACTTTTCATTCCAACATTTCGGTGATCTTTTTAGCCCGTATATTGATTTATTTAACTTAACTAATTTGTTTTCACCTGTTAATCCTTCTGGTAGTTTCATATAGACTTCCCCTACGATCTCCTGTAAAGAAATGCTCCTACAACATCCATTTCATAAATTGGTAATTTCTTCTTTGTTGCCACTGCTACAAAAATTCTCACCGTTGGTAATTTTGCAACTGGTGTATATAATTCGCCCAACTCTTCTGATTCCCTTTTTTGTTCAAATCCTCTTGCAAACAACCGTGCTTTATATGTTCCATTTCCTTCTTCATTTATTTTGCTTCAAGCCGCATTTCCTTGTCTGGTCTAATCATCACTTTGAGAATATCTTTTGGTTCTTCTTCAATACATAAGACTTGTATCATACTCCTCTAACCACTTCAGACTTATTCTTTCTCTTGTTGATCTTCTTTGGTTATTTTCTTCTTCTTTTTCTCCCTCTTGTTCCAAAACTTTTTTCTTTTCTTTTTCAATCCTTACTTCTTTTTCTCTCATTACAATTTCATCTTCAAAATTAACTTCTTGGAATTCTTCTTGTTTCCTTATGAACACAACATCTCTTTTAATTTTTATAGGCTGTTTGTCTTCAAAATAAATCCTGTGTCCTTTTGTATTTTCTCCATATCCTACAAATATTCCTTTTATGTTTTGCCTATTTTACGGAAATTCATAATGTAAAGCTTTCCTTCCCTTCATGCTATAGCACAATTCTTGTTATCTTTGACAGATCTGCATTCATTTTCATCTGTTACTACTACATACCCTTTGTTCACTGCGCTGCTCACTGAGAACAAGTTCATTACATACATTACAGTACATTACTTAAGCTTGTTTCTACATAATCATTTCCATTGAAAACTAATAATGTAATTTTTCATGTCCCAATACTTTGACTTTGGTGCCATTACCTATTATTACAGTCTTTGCTTCTGCTTGTGTAGTACATTCTTGAAAAAGCTTCTTCTCATTACACATATGGTCACTAGCTCCGCTGTCTACTAACCATTTATTATTATTTATATTTTCAAAACCATTTACTACAAATGCATTATTTTCCCTAATTAAATGTCTCTCCTTTAAAAACCTACAATTCTTTTCAAATGTCCTAGTTTCTTACAATCATAACATACAATAATCTCCTGTTTCTTTTTATTTAATCTACAGTCTCTTTTTAAATGACCTCTTTATTACAATTGAAATACTTAAAGTTCCTCTTCACTACCAATGCTACACTATTTTCAGATGCTCTTCTCCTTTTTGGAATCTTTCTTCTTCTACCATCAACCGAGCTATTAAATTTTCAATGTTTTGTTTATTGTCTGGAAATGATTCCCATGCTGATACACAATGTTTGTACTTTTCTGGTAATGACATTAATATTTTCATAATTACTAACTTATCTGATATTTCACCTCCCATTTGCGTTATTGAATTTTGCATTTCTTCAATTTTTGACAAATACCAACACATATCAAAACCTTCTTCAAATTTAAAACAAAAAAATGTTTGTTGTATCAAATGCAAGCTAGTCTGTGATTTTGATTCGAATACAATACATTGCACCTTTGCATCTTTGTTTATCCACTCTTTTTTTGCTTCAGACTCGTTTGTTATTACCTGGGTTCCATACACAGTTCCATAAATATCATTGCTTTTTAATAGAATTGCCATACATTCCAATTAGTCCCTCCTTCTAGCTTCACACAGTTCACAACTGTTTCCATTATCATAAAACTTTACTTCCTTGATACTATTTAAGAGTTTCGAAATGTCCCGTCCCGTTTCACTTAACCGAAACCTCAATTTATTTTGATGTACATTCACATCTCCGAACAGTTTGAACATTAACTTTCCCGACTATTTTTCACAGTCCTAATCCTTACGGGTGTCTGGACCCATAACCTATTGCACGGAAGAGAAGAAAGAGTCAAATATACGCACTAAAGTTTATTATAACTCACAAAACGAAACTTATTCAACTAACAAAATTAATTGTTTTTTTTAACAGCTACACCTATTTTTTTATTAGTATTAAATAAATCAAACATTCATTGATTCAACAAAAAATACCTAACATGTGATAGCTGCAAAAAAAGAATTCGCCATCGATGTGTTCCAAAAAAGTTTGAAGCATATGTACCCAAAAAGGATGAGGATGACTTATTTTGTACCATGTATGTTACAGCGAGGAAAGTGAAGAAGGTGTAAATTCAAAAATAGAAAGCAAAGAAGACGGTGAAACTGATCAAGGGGAAATCGACAGTGAAATAGGTAAAGAATCGAAAGGCAAAAAAGTCAAAAAAATAAAAATAAATAATATGACGGTTTCTGGAAATCATAACGCTGAAGAGATAATAAAAACACACTGCAACGAAAAAGTTACGTGGTAGAAGGCAATCGTATAAATCCTAAAGAACCAGTTGAAAAAATGTTGAAAATTGCCAAAGAATGTAAAATATCAGATCAAATGAAAATTAAAGAGAAGATAGACAACGGAAAAAAGCAACCAAAACCCTCAAATTACAAAGAATGCGGTAGGAGAAATATGAGAAATGAATGCAGTTGATGAGATGAAAATGGAGATTGACAAGCTATTTGATATGTATCAAAATGAAATGAAAAAACATAGTTATAATTTTAAGTACTTAAATTAAAGTTTTTAATCATTGATTTGAACTTATTATTTACTTAAAACCATTAGTTCGTCATTGCCCAATAACTGAAAATTTTGTGTCCAATAGTGAAAATTTTTGTCCAATAACAAGTTTTTTGGTAACCTTCAAATGTTTTTAATTATTTTTAAAAGACTCAAAAACTCATTATGTAAAATATTCTACAGGGTGCCTCACCACTATTCCCTCGGACTCTTGTACCTACACTACAAGATATCAGCTTAATTTTTTGGTGACATATGTAAATTGATAAGGACTATTTTTTTTAATTATTTTCAATTATACAGTGTGGTTCCGAAAATTGTAATATATCAAAGTTAGGTTTTTCTAAATACAACGCCCTCTTTTTTATGTAATTTCTAGTTTATAGGTTAAAAATTAAGTCAACTTTAATCAACGTTCCCTATACCTATACCCTATACCAATTTTGAGAAAATTGTGATTTTAAGAAAAATAATCAATTTAAACAAGAACTAAAAACATGGAAACCTCTCACTGCGAGTAACACAAATTTATATCGATTTATTCTGACCTTTAAGGCTTCCATTTGCGCTGTGTAGGATTTTGATATTTAGTACAGGGTGTTTCGGAAAAGGATTCTTATTTTATATTTTTCAAACATCAAAAACCCACTTAACTTAAATGGACCACCCTGTATAATTTTTATTTATGTGAAATAACTTTTCATTTTCTATCAAAAACTATGAGTAATGATTAACGATTACAACGTTATTAAGATTTTCCTCTAAAATTTCTATGGAAATTTTTTTTACATTCTAGAGTGCAGTCACACCGAGAATGCATGTGGGGTATAGGCAAAGTATTTTTAATGGGAGGCCGGCACACTGTGTTGCCGGTTGTCCGATGGCTGTGACAGGGTCGGCTCTGAAGTTATTATACAGTGCCGCCAAAAAGTTGGACACAAATGAAAAACTTTTTATTTTTTCAACGATACGTAGAGTAAACTGCCCTTATTTTTGAAAAATCGGAAAATTTTAGTTGAAAAATCACTCAAAATTCTCAAATATGAATTTTCAAGACGATCAAAATATCGTTAAACAATTGTATTAATTAGAAAGTTACTTACAATGCATTTACGTCATTTCAAACCAAGCTTATGCGGAAGATATCTTAATGAGTAATGAGTAAATATTTTATTTGTTTATAAATGTACAATTAATTCTCTTATTGTAAGTTTTGTTATGAACGAATAAGTTCAAAGGTAATATGTAATTAAAATTATTATTAATTTTATTAAATACATAAATATTAATAAAATTAATAATAATTTTAGTTAATTCTCTGTTTATTTTTCTTAAATTAACTTTGCCTGAAATAATTCTTTTGTAATTTTGAAATTTATTGTATATTATTATTAATTATTGAAAACATTTAAACAAAGGCGAAGGTATAAACATCATGAAACTTCCAACAAGTTTTAGCGAATCTGTGAGAGCGAAATTTGCCTGAGACCGGACTTGAGGTTTAACCGATCACAGCATAACGACAACTGGCAACGGTGTGCTCCATAAGACTCCACACTGCATTCTCGTGTGACTTTCACTATAGTAGGTAATGGTTTTAAATTGTAGTTGATAAATAGGTATGGGATAAAACTTAATTAAAAATAAAACTAAAACCAAGACAAACATTTATGAAAAAACAACAGACTACAATAAATGCTCAATATGGTGACCATTTTCAATAACCACACTCAATTTTCCACAGATCTAAGTTTCTGCACTCTTTATTCTAATCTTCATGCCATCAGCAGTGGTAGGTGTAGTGTTATAAACTAAATTTTTAATGTAACTCCAAAATAAGGAATTCATGCTAGTTAATTCAGGACATCTGGGTTGAAATTCATGTGGACCTCCTCTTCCAATCCATTTATTGGGAGAGGTCCATATAATTCTTTACATTCCGTCTAAAATGTGGAGGGGCACCATCTAACTGTAACCACATTTTGTTTCTAATATCTGAAGAAACTTCATCTAGAAGACTCGAAAATTCTTGTTCTAAAACCATAAAATTTTACGCCGTTCAAGTTTCAATAAAAAATATGGACCAATCACATGGTCTCTTACAATTCCCCAAATACATTGAAGCTCCACCGATTTTAGCTGTCAACAGTGCGATACAAGTAGCGGTTTGAATATCATAGTAATGAAAGTTATGTCGGTTTACCAAGCCGTTCTTGTGGAAAGTTGATTCGTCGGTAAATAAAACAAATTTAAGGAAGTCATCTTTAAGTTTGTCTTTCGCAAAATCAACCTCCGTTGAAAGTGTCGTCCAGATAAATTCTAATGAAGTTGTATGTGATAAGGATGGTACTTATGTTTTTCAAAATTTTCTAAACACTTGCTTGACTAATTCCAATTTCTCTTGAAGTTAATTTGCGACTGGGCCTAAAACTAAGAACTCATTGTCGTCATTATGTACAACATACTTTGCTATAGTCTGTTTCTTGTAGGATACACTACCAGTTTCACAAAAGTTTGTAGCACTTCTTTGAAAGCCCTTATGTCTAGATGTGGTCGATCGAGATACCTTTCTGCATATACCCTTGAGGCTAACAATTTCTAAAACATTCACCAAGGATAAGCGTGATATCCATCTTTCTTCTTGTGAATACTGTTTCATTTCTTTACTCTTAAAGGATGATAGCACTATTGAAAATAAAGTAAGAATTTTGACAGTATTTGACCGAACACTAAGGTTAAGGACTGCCGTCAACTAGATGAATCAAATAATATCTTACTTTTAAAATCATTTCGTACTAGAATGTAAACAAAAACAATTCCATAGAAATGTAATCGTTAAACGTTACTCATAGTTTTTGATAGAAAGTGGAAAGTAATTTCATATAAATAAAAATTATACAGGGTGGTCTATTTAAGTTAAGTGGGTTTTTTATGTTTGAAAAATATAAAATACGAATCGTTTTCCTAAACACTCTGTACTAAATATCGAAATCCTACACAGTGCAAATGGAAGCCTTAAAGGTCAGAATAAATCGATATAAATTTGTGTTACTCGAAGTAAGAGGTTTCCATGTTTTTAGTTTAAATTGAATATTTTTCTCACAATTTTGTTAATTGATAAGCGATAGGTATAGGAAACGTTGAATAAGGTTGGCTTAATTTTTAACCTATAATCTAAAAATGACAAAATACAGGGCGTTATATTTAAAAAAAACCTAACTTACATATATTACAATTTTCTGAACCACCCTATATAATAGAAAATAATTTAAAAAAATAGTCCTTTAACAACTTATATGTCACCAAAAAATTAAGCTGATATCTCGTACCGTTTAGGCACAAGAGACCGAGGGAATAGTCGTGAGTTACTCTGTATATGTACAGGGTGTCCCAACGACAGAGTAAATAAGTTTATGCTTAACTAGAATTATTAGTGTAAATATTGTATGGACCATGGGGTAGAGGTAAGAAGTGTGCATTTTTTAAAATATTGGAAGTTATACAGGGTGTGCCAGAAAAGCAGGACGTGAAAAAGTATGATTTTTTAAATAGAACACCCGTATTTGATTTTAGTTTTAATTCTACGTGTCCATACAAACATATTTTGTCATACAAAGATTGGCTGAAAGTTTTTAGTTCTTGAGATATTCGCGTTTAAAGATTATTATGGTCATTTTCGTAGGGTTGATGAATGGGCAATTGTTCCGTTATTTCACAATAAAAAATTGATATTTCGTGTGAAAAATGAGTGATATTATACTAACGTTTAGACTGAGTAGTATTTCTAATTTTCTCAACAGGGTGTTTGTTATAACCATTCAAATTTGAAAATTCTCAAATTAAAAAAATCAGTTTTTTAATTGCACACTCTATATATTTTATTTCATTTTATTCGGGATTAAAAATCTATCATTTTGTCAATATATCCTATATTTATCTTTGATAGTTTTCGAGGAATTTCGATTTTTCACACTAGCTACTTTATTTTCGATAACATTGCATTGCATGGATCTTGGTAGCCATGGAAAATAATAATTGCGTTACTAAGATACAAAGGTTTCCTACTTGTCAAAATAAACACATATTAAATTTGTCGTTTTCGCATTTAACTTGTTATCAATTCTTGTATCAATTATGGATTATTCGACAAATGAATTCATTGATATGATATACGTGTTGGGCGAGGCTGAAAAACCCTTTATTGGCACAACGAATCTACAAAATGAAATATCCTGAACGTCGAATACCTACTACTGTTGGTTTGGAAAATTTGATGGATAGATTTGATTCTAGCGGTAGTGTTAAATACTTCAAACGTAAAGTTGTTAATAAAAGGGCAGCTAATGAAGAAAAAGAACTTGAAATATTATTAAATATTCAAGAAAATCCCCAAGTAAGTTCTAGAACATTAGCGACGATATGTGATACCTCCAAATCAAACGTGAATCGAACAACGCTGAAGTATAAGTACCATCCCTATCACATTGAGCTTCATCAAGAATTGCGAGAAGAGGATTTTGCAAGACGAATTGAATTCTGCAATATCATTAATCAACGGCTGCAATTAAATAACAACTTTTTGTGCTCCATAATGTTTTCCGATGAGGCGACGTTTAAAAGTAATGTGGCTGTAAATCGGCATAATATGCACTATTACGCCATTGATAATCCATTTTGGCTACGAGAAGTTCAAAACCAAAATCATTGGTCACTAAATGTGTGGTGTGGTATACTTAATGACCAAATTATCGGTCCCTATTTTTTTGATGATCCATTAACGGGCCGCAGCTATTTGCATTTCTTACGTGAAGAATTGCCTGTGTTACTTGAGAATATCAATTTAGAAGGACGACTAAATATGTGGTTGCAACAGGATGGTGCACCTCCACATTTTATCGGGACGTAAGGAATTCTTGAACCAGCAATACCCGGAGAAATGGATAGGACGTAATGTCTTTATATTATGGCCACCCAGGTCATGCAATTTAACTCCACTGGATTTTTGCTATGGGGATACATAAAAGATCGGGTGTATATTATTAAACCTACAACAAGGGTGGACATGAAAAATAGAATTCGCGAAGCTTGTCGCACAGTGACCCTCTTATGTTATCCGAAGTGAGACAGAACATGAGAAAAAGGCTCAATATGTGTATTCAGCAAGAAGGCCGTCTATTTGAGCATTTACTAAGACGCAATGTTGAATAATTATTGAATTACTGTTTCTCATTAATAAAAACTGTTAATATTCTCGCTTAGGTGGTTTGTTTTATTTCGTCGCAATTGTTTTCCATGGCTACCACGATCCACAATAATGTTATAGTATCGTATGTAACGTAGCTAGTGAGAAAAATCGAAATTCCTCGAAAACTATCAAAGATAGATATAGGATATATTTGACAAAAATGATAGATTTTTAATCCCGAATAAAATGAAATAAAATATATAGGGTGTGCAATTAAAAAAACTGATTTTTTTAATTTGAGAATTTTCAAATTTGAATGGTTATAACAAACACCCTGTTGAGAAAATTAGAAATACTACTCGGTCTAAACGTTAGTATAATATCACTCATTTTTCACACGAAATATCAATTTTTTATTGTGAAATAACGGAACAATTGCCCATTCATCAATCCCACGAAAATGACCATAATAATCTTTAAACGCGAATATCTCAAGAACTAAAACTTTCAGCCAATCTTTTGTATGACAAAATATGTTTGTATAGACACGTAGAATTAAACACTAAAATCAAATACGGGGTGCTCTATTTAAAAAATCATACTTTTTCACGTCCTGCTTTTCTGGCACACCCTGTATAACTTCCAATATTTTAAAAATGCACACTTCTTACCTCTACCCCATGGTCCATACAATATTTACACAAATAATTCTAGTTAAGCATAAACTTACTTTACTCTATCGTTGGAACACCCTGTACAAATATTCCAGTGGTGACACTTTGAAACCGAAAAAAAGCTTAACTGTCCAATAACTACCTAGTTTACCAAGCAACCAAATAAAACAACTAATTGCTTACTAAAAGAATCTTTCTCAGATTATTACGAAAGTTTGTACTGAAATATTTAAAAATACATCGAACGTCGTCTCTTAAAATTGGATGAATTCAAATTCTCATAAGATAAGTAAACTATTCCGTAACACAAACTCAAAGTATTTAATCTTTGAATTTCAATCATACATATGTAAATACTACTAACGCAGTAGTTAATGGGTCGGAATCACAAAAATATTACACAATGAAGCGAAATTAATAGTATCCAGATTCATAAACTCTATTCATATATCATTCTAAAATTATACATGTATATTGTACACCGTCGGTGTGGTCATACTGCAATTACGGAAAAAAACATTTGATTTCAAATACATAAACAAGGATCGGGTTCGTCGCTTGCAACTTCAGATTCCCAAAATAATCTATTGTATCTTAATTTTACCCGTTACCAAAATAACTCTTTCCTAAATATTGTAGATGTCGAACATTTAAAATTTCTTTTATCGTCCGTAATTTGGTAAAGCAACTAGGACAAAATACAGGTATACACTATATATATATATATATATATATATATATATATATATATATATATATATATATATTGTATATAACTGAGCAATAAAAAATAAAATTTTCGTGATAAATTTTAATGGTACAAAAGCACACAGCAATACATAACCGACCATAATCATTAATAACGGAACTTAACCTAACCAGCTCAAAACTCCCTAAACATTTGCCTACAGTTCGGCCAACCTGACTTGTGATCATCCCGATCACTTACAAAAATTGTTCACAATAAATTCTTAACTAACTTAATCTAAACAATACCAGTTCACAACTTTTTTTACAATACTTATGTACTATTTAACGTATTCTACTTAAGTACTATACGCTTTTAATCTAGAAGCCATCATCATCATCATAGGGCATTTGTGAATTTTGAAAACCTATGATGTCATTTACGACATACCTATCGGTTTGCAAAACAGCTGTTATGGTCGGGCCGGCGTGAGGTATCTTATGACTCATCTTTTAGTAAAGCATGGTTTAAGATTTTAAAAACGTATGGCGTTATTGGTTCATATAGTTAGTAATTTTGAATACCAACAAAACATCGTCAATGTTTCTAGGTTATTTTCAAATTTAAGCCGCGCTGTCAAATTTAAATAGTGAAAATTATTCACGTACCTGGATAATTGAAGTTAAAGGTAAACTTGGCCCCGTTATCGCGTTCCATCTCAAAATAATGCAGTATATTCGTTAACATTACTTGAGTTTGGCTTTTCAAAGATTTACCTTTAATGACATCATTATTTGCTGCAAAATAAATAAATGCGTTCAATGAATTGGAAATGCATTTTGCATCATAAACTTACCTCGTAATAGTGAATATTAATAATAATAGTTTTGAAAAAACTGTTGTTTACAAATGCAATGGAAACTAATAAATTACGAAGCGAAAGATAAATTATTATAACTACAAAACACGATGCGGTTATACGAAACGAAATACGAAGAATAATTTGTGGTTAAATAGCCAAGAAGACATCTGACAGCGTCATGCGCTTTGACTTTAGACTCGACATACGTTTTAAGTCCTGCATTAAAATATATAGAAGTAATATAACCAGTTTTTCTTTAAGTGGAACTTCGCACTAAGATAAAGGGAAACAGATGCATTTCACAGTAATAATTATATCCCTATTCTCGAGTCCGCCATGAGACACTTCTCCCGGCGCTACTATATCTGATAAGGGCCGCGGTATTTTGGAATAAGCTTTTTACTTACTCCGACAGTTGTATCAGTATTTGCAACCATTACATAATCTCCTACTTTGTATTTATGTGCTTCCTTGCGGGTTTTATTGTAATACACTTCATTTTAACTTTGCACGTTTAACATTTAATCACTAGCTACTGCCCTAATATCACTAATATCATGATCAACACTGTTCATTTCTAGCTCAATATATTCTGCAATTTTATCTTGAACCTTGACTAATTGATTTCTCCCAAAAAGTAATTTTTATGGGGTTTCATCCGTTGAGCGGTGTACAGTGTTATTGAAATAAAATTCTACGTCTAGTAACATTTTATACCAATCTTTATCACATTCATCAACAAGCTTTGTTAACTTTGGAGTTAGTATTCTATTCATGCATTTTGTCATAAATTCTTGGAATAATTGAGATGTAAAACAACTACCCCTATCAGACACTGTCTTTCTATGGCGACTGTAAATTGAAAAATAAGATTCAAAATTTTTTACAACTTCATTTATCTTAGTTGTTTTGCAAGGGAAAAACTATAAATTTTGAAAAACCATCTATTATTTCAAAAATATAGTTATGTCCAGTTTTGGTTGTTTCAAGTGGACCGTAATAATCGATATGAAGACAATCAAATAGCTGAGAGCCTTTTGGTATATTATGCAGTATGCAGAAAACCTTCTGTTTTACCTGACTTTGCATTGTACTCTATGCACTTTAAACAATTATTGATATGTTTCTTTACAATTTCCCTCATTTTCGGAAACCAGTACGTGCGTTATTAAATTTATGGTTTTGTCTACGCCTAAGTGACCCATTTCACTATGATACATGTGGACGACTGCATATTCCATATCTTTAGGTACATAAAACAAAATGTGTCCTTTACATTTTTTATACAGTAAACTATTTCTTAGCTTATACAAAGGATGCTCCTCTTTCTCTAACAACTCTTTTAATTTACATATTTCTGGTTGTGTGTGTGGATGTATGTTAGTATCCACGATAACTCCAGAACGAAAATACCTACGTACTTAAAATTTTGTATTTAAACTTGTTTTCATTTGGTTTAGAGCTGATTAGATTTTGGAAGAAGTCAGCGGCAGAGAGGGGGGGTTTATTAGGTGCAGTTTTTTGTTTTTATCAAATATTTCTAAAACAGCTGCATATTTCAAAGATATAAAAATACCTAGATATAGACCTTAAACATATCGATTAATTATGTTCTTTGCAATTTTTTGGTATGACGCGTAATTTAGCGCAAAAAAATCCTAATGTAAAATTTAAGTTTTATTATAAGTTTTGTTATGAACAAATAAGTTGAAAGGTAAATATGTAATTAAAAATTTACTCTAACAAAGTACAGGTCGTAGGTTCAAATCCTACTCGAGGTAAACTTTTTATTTATGTATTTAATAAAATTAATAAGAATTTTTAATTAAAATTTATGTGTTTGTTCAAATTTTTTCATTATCGAATAACGATTAATTTTATAAGAAAAAGTGCAGACGTATTTTTTAAAGAAAATTTAATTTTATATAAATTTTCTTTATAAAGTTTTTTAATGTAAAGCGAAATCAATGTGAAAATTAAATAAATATGATTGAAAATGCTCAAGCTGTATTATCGATATTTTTATAGAAGCGGGTTTCGTTGGAATTTTTGTTCACGTTAACGTGTATTTATGTCTATTAATCTCTCAGACATGAAGTGTTAAACGTCATTCTGATATAGATTATTGTTTTTGTTTTTACCATGTTTCCTGTTTTCGTTATAAACGTATAAAAAAGAGGTTGCATAGTTGTCCTAAAAAAAAATTACATCAAAATGATTTCATTTTTTTAAATTTAGGTTAGCATCGGGATATCTATTAACCTCTGTTTGTCATGAAGTTTTAAACATGTTTGACATAGATTATTGTTTTTGTGTCTACAATGTTGCCCATTTTCGTAATGAACTTCTTATACAAGAAGTTGCATAATTATCCTAAAAAAATGTATTAAAATTATTTCATTTCTTTTAATTTCCATTGTGCATAAAATGCTTGCGCCAATTCACCTAACCTGCATACATCGTGGTTCGTATTTTATGGGCTGCCGTACCGTTCATCCGATTGCGATAAAACTTTGATAAAGTATTGCTTGCGCTTGCGCGAAGAATATAGATATAAAAAAATTTTAAATATCGGCCACCCAGAGGGGGTGCCTCATATGCATACTACAGCATTCATCCGATCGCCATAAAAATTTGGAAAGTTGTTGAGTACACTCTCGCCAAAGTTTGTGGCAGAAAACATTTTTAAATATCGGCCCCCTAGGTGGGGGTCCTCATGTTCATACTACACTATTAATTCGATCGCCATGAAACCTTGGCAAGTTGTTAAGTACACTCTCGCCAAGGTTTCTGGCATAAGACATTTTTAAATGTCGACCCCCTAGGGGTGCCCCTCATGTGCATGCTCCACCATTCTTTCGATTGCCATGAAATCTTGGCTTATATGCATAGTACAAGATTCATCCGATCACCATGAAACTTTAGGAAGTTGTTGAGTACACTCCCGCGAAGGTTCCTGGCATAAAAATTTTAAACATCGGACCCTGAGGGGGGGCTCTCATATGCATACTAATTCATCCGATCGGCATGAAAGAGAGAGGGAGAATGTGTTTGATATTTGACCGCAGCAAAGCGCGCCGGGTACTGCTAGTTATTTATAATCATTGAATGTGTGCCTGCAATATCGCAAGGATTCACACATACTAAAGCAACTTGACTCATATTAAATTATTATAAGTTTTGTTATGAACAAATAAGTTCAAAACTAAATAAGTAATTTAAAAATAATGTTACTTATATCCTTTCTATTCTAAAGCCTTCAATTGAACCTAATTGTCAATATTAATTCACACGATGGAATAATTATGAGAGTGATTATTTAATTAAATCACATATAAAACTTAAAAAAGTAAGGAGCACAAGATAACTACTAGCTTACAACTGCGATTACTCTGTTTAAAGCTGATTAAAAACTATTTCGTGTACTCTCTTCACTGGCACAAACTCTTATAAGAAAATGAGACAATTTCAACCTTTAGATATATTTATGTTTGAAACTATAGTACATAATGACAATTTCAATTCCAAAACTAAATTATTTTTTTATGAAAAAAAAATTCAACTATTAACAAATAATAACGTATCCAACATATAAAGGTAGTCTTTGAATTCGGTTAAATACATGGTTTGTTTGTCTGAAGTCAGTTTAAAAAGTTTTGCAAAAATCCACTTTGTTAATAGAATTCCTTTTATGTAATAATATAAACATTAAACTGTTTCAAATTTCAAACTATTTTACATTACCCCACACCCCAATAACTCATGTTATGATGCAGAATCGAAGAAAATTTGCAATGGCACTGTCACGTCTAATTTTTTTTTTAGGGTTGCAAGCATTAATTGAAAGAGAATGGTTACATGCGGGACATCCCTTTCAAACACGTCATGTCAAAAGTTGTTACTCCAACACTAAAATCAAGCAAGTTCAACCTACATTTGTACTATTTTTGGATTGTGTACAACAACTTCATCATCAATTTCCATGCAGTTTCGAATTCACTACTCATATGTTAGTATTGCTGTTTGAGCATTCATATTTTAGTCAGTTTGGTAAGTTACACTTTTATCATTACTGTTAACAAAGTAAAATATTTTTAGGAACTTTTCTTGGAAACTGTGAAGCTGATCGTGATAAATTGACAATATCAAAAACAACAAGTTTATGGTCGTACTTAAACCGTCCCGATATTCTAACATCTCTTTTAAATCCTATGTATGAACCCAATAAGGCAACAATATGGCCCAGTGTTGCACCAGTGAGCTTAATTTTGTGGAATGATTTGTACTTACGTTGGGTTATTAATCAAACACAAAATAAAAATGCGCTTATAAAAATACAAAATCTTATACAAAATGATAAAAATTTAAGATCTCAAGTAACAAAGTTAAGAAAGCAATTGATTGATTTACAAAAGGAATGGGATTTGATTAATAGTGATGATGGGACAATCGAAAATGATATTGATGGTGCTTAAGTATTATAACTAAACAAAATTATATAATCTTTAAGCATTATATGCTTACACGCTTGCATTCTAGTCGTCAATCTTCAGTTCATGACCATTCGTTTTGATATTGCCACAAGAGTATTTTAATTTTAAGTTATTGTCCACAATTTGATTTGTGTAAAAAATGAAATGGTGTGGAAAAATTAGTTTTAATTTACATTCGAATATTTTGTTAGTGTGTACAACGTTTATTTAGTTAAAAAACAAAGGGTGCGTCATTTACAATTTAACAAAAATCAAATATTTATATTTATTCTAAGTAATGTACAGAAATTTTATATGTATTAATTTAGTATTACTTATAATGATAGATTTATTTTTTTAATAGATGTGTACATACATTTATCGACATTTTGCATTTTAAATATAAGTGATGAACACTTGTGATTAAGTCATAAAGAGTACAATATTTTGTGAAAATTGTGTATAAAGTTTGCAAATACTTTCTATGTTGTCTATATATATTTACTTAACAGCATTAATCAAAACTCAAAAAATGTTATGCATCGCTAAATGCTTTACTAATTGTACTTACGCACATTTAAATAATTTGTAATATTTGTAGAATGTTACAATAGTTTTGTTAACATTTTTGTTTGAAATATCTATAGTAAATCTAGAGAATTTTGGTTATCTTGGTTTAGCTTCGTCATAATTTATTTTATTTTATTTAAATTAATGATAAAAGGATTCTTGGAATTATGTTCCTTAAGCCACTGTTCCTAATTTATAACGATAAATAGCTAAATTAGAACACACAAACCAATTGTCAATTTTTAATATCGATCATAGCTTACTTTACTAGGTTCTTTACAAATAATTAATGTGCTTATGCTATAAATACTAAAATTTAATAATGTATAAATTGTGATTCAAAAGCTCTACAAATATATTCTCATATTAATATATTATGTAGGTACTAAATGTAATGTTATGTGAATAAATATGTTGTATAATGTTATACATTCATAGTGTGATTGTTTAAAGTCCTCTGGAATCCCATGACTTAATTTTATATAAAGTACATTTTTAAGATATTTATGACTAAGGGCGGTTTTTATTTATTTTTACATTCCTGTATACTATACAAAGTATAGTAAAGTGAAGTGGTCATGAAAAAATTCCACCTCGAGATTTTAACGGATCTTTATGTTTTGAGGATACCTGTATCTATTCTTAACATACCGGCTGTGTATGTATGTAAACACGTGGGCAGACTGTTAGCATACGGCTTCTTCCTCTTCTGTGCTATGACCCAAGCCGGGTATTGGCTTGCTCTACAATACATTTCCATTCTTTTCTATCTTGGGTCTTGTTCTTCCAATTCTTCACATCCAATATCTTAAGATCGTCAGTGATATCTTTCATCCATTTCTTTGGTGGTCTTCCTCTTCTGGATTTTCTGGGTTCCTATTCCATTATTGCTTTCACCATTCTGTTTCCTACTATCCTAGTAATATGAACAAGCCACTGAATCCTTCTCGATTTTATGGTTTTCACTATGTTTTGCTGTTTTAGGATATTTTCTATTTCATGGTTCATGAGTATTCTGTAATCATCACCGTCTTTCACCAGTCCATAGTTGGCATATGGCTATTATGGCAAAATTGTCGGTACATATCAATTGGTATTTAAATAAAAAATTATTGTTGTATAAGTTGAGATTTTTCATCAAAATTTTTACTGGGATGCTGCAAAATCAAGAAAAATCGTGAAAAAGGAATATGCACTTTAGTTTTAGTTTGATTGTCGAAGTAAAAATGAACAAAAATGGTCAAAATTAAAAATCTAAAATAACAATTTAATAATATGCCAACTTTATACGTTAAATATAAACAGAGTGAATGATCAGATGGTCATGTGATCAAACTGGTACTGCAAGGAATTAGAATTCTATCCCTTACTTACTTTTTTTGTTTTTTTATTTTAATATCCATTTATACTTTAAAATGGCATCCTTATTTAAAATTTTATACAAGCCTTAAATATTAGAAATGTATTGTATCCGCAAACGTCACAAAAGTTACACTTTTATGACTACATGTCGCAGATAAAAGTTTTACTTCTCGGAGATGGAGTAAACTTTTTCGCCTAGGCATTTTTACTTTTACCAATTTTCTTATTTAATGAGCATTGTTATGGTTTCATTACTGGCAAAACATCCTGATTATTTTATTCTTTTACCTACTAATTAGTTTTGCGCTTCGCTTTCGATCTTTACCAATTATTTTTAATTTATCTAATTACGTTTGCGGATAAAATAGTATATGTTATTCGGAGTAAAAGTGAGTATGTGGCTAAGCTGAATCATTATTTGCCTCACTTCGTGTGGCAAAATAAACATTTAGTTTCGCCACATAAACTATCACTTTTATTCCTAATAACATAATATACTTTTGATTTTTTGTTTTAAATACAGGGCATTGGAGATTTATATTGGAAAGTGCAGTTTAAAACACTATTAAAATAAGGTACGCGCACCAGTCTTCGTCACTCTAACTAAGTAAAATAAACTTTGTTTCTATACTAAGTTCAAATGAACTGTTCTTTATTCACGCTTTAACTAACTAGAAATCGGTATACCAGTATTCATCATGTGAAAAATACTGATGCCAGTGGTCATCAATGTGTTGCACCAATATTCGTTACAATTGCTCTAGGCAAGGAGACATAAATTAGAAAAGTAAAAATAATTTATTTTACAAAAATACGAGTAGGAGTTACAAGTGAAAAAACTATCTTTTGGTCCATGAAACACAATGAAATTTTTTAGTTTTAACAGACACACATTTGCACATTTATTATGAACCCATTGGCAGCACTTCATACAATGAATCATATTTTTTACTATGTTTTCCTCGCAAATAGCACAATGCCAATTGCTTTCATCTTCTTGTTTATTGTTACTGTCTTTTCCCTTCTTTACTAACTTCTCTTCACCTTGTTTATAGTTAGTGTTGTTTCTCTTCTTCACTTCCTTTTTGCTTTAGCCATTTTTGTTTCATCTTCTTGTGGTGATATTTCTACCAGAATAAGAACTTTAAAGGGGGGTACAATTCCTTCTAGAATATTTTACTGCTGGTTGATCGATAGCAGTTTGGTTGTCGATGGTGGCATTACTTGTGTTTTTTCATCATTGCTGGTTTTAGAATAGTTGTTTTGGAATTTAATTTGCTTTGGTCCGGGAAATTGATTTTTTCTTCAATGTGGTTTTCATCTGGATTTCTTCCGTGTGTCTTCCTTAAATTTTCTTGCATAGTTTTCGTTCAAATTATTATCTGGATTTTCTTTCTGTACATTTTCTTTTCTAAAGTTGGCTGTCTTTTCATGAGGAATTTTGTTTTCGTTATTATCTGGTTTTTCTCCATGTGAATATTGTTTTGTAGATTTACTGTTTTGACTAGATATTATTAAGTTTTGTTTATTCGGATTGTTGCCTGCTGCATTATTTGTATTTTCTTTCAATGTTTCGTTTGCTTCATTTTGCTTCTCTTTTTCATCAGATTTCTTCCAAAACTCCATCATCACCCAAAAAAATCATTATCTGTCTCTGTAATCTGATTTTGGGGTATGTCCTCAATTACTGGATTCATTTCTTAAGTTCTTCCATTTACTTCTTTCATATTTCTCCAAAATTAAATAAACTGGTATCCTCAATATCTCCTGACCACGTATCACCAGAATTTATAAAAAGTTGTTACTTTTCTTAGGAATATGACTCAATAAAGGAGGAGGTTTGTATCTGGATTAATTGATTTTATATGCCCTTTGTCAGATGGTTCAAGTTTAGTTTTGAAATACGTAATACTACGTTAAATAGAAATATCTCACATGCCCTAAGCCCTTTACTACCTATACAACATGTATCAAGAGCTATTTTAAAAGAGGACAAGAATTTTGTATTCTCCGGTTATACACTTCTCTTTATCGGAGTTAATAAAACTATGGATGTTTTTCTGTCCCTTCCTAACCAAAATTTTATTATTCGCAGGGCTCATGAAGATCAAGGTTTGGTCACAATTAACACTCTGTTGCCACAGTGTAAAACTATATCAAATAACTTTTTTGACTAGGCATATTCTTTAGCTTTGTTATACCAGGTTTTAATATTTACTTCTGTAACTCCCGTTCTTGTCAAGTTTCGTGTTACAATAGGATGCTGCTTTAAAAATACCTTATACCAATGCTCTCCAGGCCTGCCATTCGTAAAAGAAGTATCTCTTTTAAGCTTTTTCATTACCCTACACTGTCGAGCAAATGATCCATGGTGACAGGAAATCAATTTTCCCGTAGATGTATAATCCATTTTACTAAATTTTTCTCTTCATATTCCTGTAATATTGTAGCTGGGTCACTTTTTCTAATTATTGGAGTTTTCCCTTTGCATTTATCCTACGCAGAACCATCCAAGGCATTTTAAGATATATGGTAGAACCTATGACGCTCATCCCATGTTTTTTTTACTGCATTTATGCATTTTTCATGTTTTCTTTCCTGATACTGATTTCGACACATCTGAAAAAATATTGACGTCCAGTTACCGTCATTCTTGTGCACCAGTAAGTAATTGTCATAGTTTCCAAACGCGCGCTCAAGTTTAAAATAAAATACAACTGTATGACAGAAACTGGTTCTACTATTTAATGATATGAAAGGAGTGAAGCCAGCTTGTTACGCTCCATAACAATGTAGGTTTAGGTTGAAAATTGAATAATTGTATACTGACACAATGCACTAGTATTTGTCAATGCACTAATATTCGAAGTGATAGATATGGTGTACCAGTATATGTCACCCGGCAAGTGGATGGTGCAATCATATTTGATCTAACTGCTATACCCATCTCTAGAATGTAATGGTTCTGATTTAATAAAATCAATAAAAACTGGTTGTTCACAAACACTTATAGTGATTGTGATAATGATAGTAGTATTGGAGATTCTGATTTTCGTTATGAAGATTGACTGCTACCCCAATATGATAAATCTGTTGTGTCTCAATGAAATACATATTAAAAACTTAATGGACAAATATATCAATACTCATCTTGTGCCAAATCCCAGTAATATTGATGACCAAAGCTATAACAACATTGCCCCCTTTTGAAACTGCGATAGCGATTATACCAACATCGTTTTCAATTAGAACTGATGTAGTGATTCCATTGCCATCGAGTCATGTAAGAGTTACCACTGTCATTCCAGCACCATCATCATTAAAACATGACACGGTGGAAGAAAGGAATTCAACTCCGTTTAAATAATATAGAACAATGCAAAATCTGATAACACTAATGCTATTTTTTACTTTTTACCTACAACCTACACCGACTTTTGTTTTTTTCTGAATGTGTCGTGTGTGCGTGCGCGTATGTGCCTGGGTGGGTGGGTGTGAGTGTGTATGTCTGTGTGTCCTTGTGACTGTGTGTCCGCGCATCTGCATGTGTGCAGTCAACATATGATGGAGAAGAACGACTTTAAGAATCTGAGGAGAAAGATGGTAAAGTCGGTGCCCTAGCATTTGTGAATATTTAGTGATCTTGCCGCTGTACTGTGTGATGAAAACCCTCTGAAAAATCCTCATATACAACAGACGGTAACGGGAATCGAAGTTATTACCTTACGAATGCTATGCATAGCGTGTGACCATGGGCATACAGTCATGTGATAATCTTCCAGTAATTCTTATTAAATTTAATCTCTCTAAACATAGTTTTACTTGACGTTTCAAGTGATATTGCTGTATCGTACGTATAATAGTAGGTATGTGCGTACAATTAAGCCACTTCATACTAGAACAAACAATTTTGCAGAAATATTATAATTGGATAGTTTCGGTTTTTAAAATTATGACTTCAGAATTTGATTCTAGATAAATAATAGTAATTCAAAAGGGTTTTAATGTTTTTGTATCTCCCCGGGAATATGACCAAAACACATTTCGTTCGTTTTTATGTTCGAGAGCGGTACGGTTTGTGTGAAATGAATGTGAAAAGATATATAAAACAAACAAAAACTGTATCCAAGTTCCTCTCTAGTTTAAAATGTCTGCCATTTTCTTGGTAACAAACATTTGTGGGCCATTCCTACGTCGTCGGCCAAACGACGTAATGGTTTTGGTATATCATCAATCGACCTGTGTAGCAAATTTTGAGTACATTTGTAAAGACAACTCTGGCTCTCTCCTCGAATTCATCCCGATCTCCTCGTTTTGTTCTTGGCCTTAATCCCACAAAAGGAGCTCAGATAGTGTGAGATTTGGACTTCTAGCAGGCGATTCACGTGGTCCTCGCAGCCCTGGAAAATTTTTCGTCGAGCCATTCACGAACAATTAAGGCAAAATGAGGTGGTGTCTTGTTTTGCTGAAAAATAATATCACCAAAGAATCCTAAATTCAGAAATGCCCGTTGTGTACATAATTGTATTAGTTGAGTTGATCGGCCTATTTCCATAGTTTTTGATTTTATAGGGCCACTTACTTCGCACTTGAGTCGATTCCATTTACTGTGGTTTTTCCCAAGCACTTGAGTACTCTCAGATTCGAGCTTGGTACCTTTCACTTACAAGTATGTATTTTGTAGAAGATATATACACTTCCCCAAAAACTAATGCACCACCCAAAAGTAACCAAAAGTTTAATCATTTCTCGTCAAAACCATTTGCCCGATTTGAACGATTTTTACTCGAATGACAGGCTGTCTTTTGCAGAATGTTAGTGTAATAACTCTAACCGCATAGAAACTTTTTTATTAATACCGGGTGTAGCAATTACATCGTGTTTTTTTTCATAAAATTTGTAACACCCTGTAGAGTTCAACATTAAACTATCAAGTTAAAATTAAAATCACAATTTAGCCTTACCTTTTTTAACATTTTGTTTTTTGATTTACTCCATTATCTTTCTGATTACACGAGAAATTATAGCGTAACATAATTTTATTGAAAATTAATATCCAAATTTAACAATGAAAAAATGAAAAGAAACGAAGTAAACTAAAGTATCAGTAACAAGTATTTCCGCCTCTGGCACGAATAATTCCTTGAAAACGGTGGCCTATACTTAAAATAAAAGACCTTATGTCATTGTGGTCCATTATTTCCCATGTTTGAATCAGTCTCTGCCGTACGTCTACCAGGGTATTCAAGTTACGTTCTTCTTGTAATTTCCTCCCAAGAATGTCCCAGAGATTCTCTATCGGATTTAAATCCGGGCTTCGAGCTCGCCATGTCAAGGTAGCAATACCAACTTCCTCTAAACCAGTAAAACAAATGCATCCCCAGATCATTACAGATACTCCTCCAAATATGTGGTATGTGAGAAATTACACTGAGCATACCGTTCGTTGGGGCGTCGATATACACGCATACGCCTGTCATTGTTGTACAAACAAAATCGGACTCATCCGTAAATAACACCTGTTGCCATTCCACCACTAATCAGTTACGATGCTCTCTGGTAAAATTTAGCCTCGCATTCCGATGAGCTCTAGATAAAGCTGGACCTCGAGACGCAATTCTACGTCTCAAATTATGTTACCCGTAGGCTCTGAGGAATAGTTTCTGTACAAACTGTATACCGTTAGCATTTTAACTGAGTGTGAAGGGTTAGAAAACGTTGTCGTAATGCTGAGAGTCTTAAAAATCGCTCCTGAATCGGAGTTGTTAGTCGATTCCTTCCTTGTCCCGACCTGCGACCATGACTTCCAGTCTCTCTATATTTTTGTACAACTCGTGAAACGGTTGTGTAACTTACGTTCGTTCACCAATTCTTCGGGAACTCCAATCTTCCTCAAACAATATTAATGCTTGAGTACATGCTTCGTTAGATTTCGTGTTTCACATTTCACACTGCATATTGATCAATAAAAGAACTTTCAAAAAATACGTACAATATACATCAGTATCTTGACAATTACTGGTGCTCCTTGTTTTTCCAAAGCCTGCTACGTACTTTAGTTCTTATAATAATTAAAATCAACAAAATCATGTTACGCTTAAAAATGGTGTTTCTCGTGTAATAAGAAAGATAATGTTAAATGTTAAAAAAAGATAAGGCTAAAGTATGATTTTAACTTTAACTTGATAATTTAACTGTTGAACTCTACAGGTTGCTTTTTTATGAAAGAACGCGATATAAAGATATTTTTAAAACAAAATCATCATTTTTACCTGCCAACCTACATATACATTTACATAGGTAAGTATAGGTTATGCAATCGACTTTTTTTTCACTGTCGCTAGCTCATTTTACAACAGCTAGCCAAGTTTCGCCAAGATCGGCCATCATGTCCGGATGTGTCTGTGTGTGTGTGGATGTATGTTAGTATCCACGATAACTCCAGAACGAAAATACCTACTTACTTAAAATTTTGTATTTAAGCTTGTTTTCATTTGGGTTAGAGCTGATTCTATTTTGGGAAAAATCCAGCGGCGGAGAGGGGGGGGTTATTAGGGTCAGTTTTTTGTTTTTATCAAATATGTCTAAAACAGCTGCATATTTCAAAGATATAAAAATACCTAGATTCCTGTTCCTGAGTGCTTTAGCACGATAGGCCTTATTTAGCCTGTTTAGGTCCACAATCATAAAAAAAAAAAAAAAAAAGATATAGACCTTAAACATATCGATTATGTTCTATGCAATTTTTTGATACGGCGCGTAATTTAGCGGCAAAAAATTCCTAAGGTATATTTTAAGTGTTTTTCAATATCTGAATAGTAAAGTGCTTGGGAAAAAATCATAATAAATGTGTCCGACTTAAGTGCGAAATGAGTCCTTCTCAGGAATAAGCCTGATGACGGAAGCAGAATCCACTTCCGAAACGTCGCGGTACAAAAGCAAGAACTGTGGAAATAGGTCAATCAACTCAACTAATGTGAGACCACAGTTACAAAACACTTATAATAGAGAATCCTTTTATGTGTTCATCAATCTTAAATTTGTGTCAATCACTAGACCCACATTTTTAGCGTAATTAACAAACTTAAGACATTTTTAATTAGTGTATCTAGTTTGTTGATTATTTCTTGTTGTTTGTGTAGAATATTTCGAAGACCAAATAATAAAATATTTAAAGGGTGATCAAACGCATATGTGACAAAGTTAGTTTGGGTAGGTAAACCCAAACTAATATTATTTATGACATCTACTTCGTTTTCATCAAAAGTGCAATATAATTAAGCACCATCTGCATATATGTCATAAGTACAGACTTTTATTGTAAACAGAAAATAAAGGTGATGTAAGAATAGATTCTTGCAGAACTCCACACACAACTTCCATGTAATCAGAAAATATGTCGTTATGTGAAAACAAGTAATCGCATTGTGCTGAAAACCTATGTATTGTAAGAGTGCAACTAAGAGACTGTGGTTGATGGTATCGAACGAGTTTTATAAATCAAGTAACAATTGTTCCTTCAGAACACTAAAATTGTCATCTACCTTCAGTACCGTCAACGGGGATAACATTGGCCGTTTATGGCTAATTTGACCCAAGAAGGAAAAAAAATTTCAATGCAGAGTACTTGTTTTATCATCTAAATCAAACGATTTGGATTTTAAATCATTGATGGCAGAACTGGTCATGAATTTCAATTTTTTTTCGGTATAATTTCACCACGGCAACAGCATCTGATAATCATTTTTATATTGGTTTTTTGTTTATTCTTATTGGTTACTTCTGTATTCAACAAAACAGTGTTATACAATGGTATAACTACTACTGCTACTCTAGAATATTAAAATTAAACTATTTTTGTTGGGCTTATCAAGTTATTTTTTTTTTCAGTTTCAGAATCAAGATTCTAAGGATAAGAAGAAAGTAGGGACCACTTCTTACGCAAACCAGAAGGAGACGAAGAACGCTTCTTTGAAACCCATCTTACAAAAATGTGTGAGTTTGGATTCCCAGTGGATGAGATGGATTTCCCAATGGTTGTTAAAGTCGATTTGGATAAAAAGGAGCTCAGTATCCCTATATTTAAAAATAATCTTTCCGACTATGAGTGGACAAAACTTTTTCAATGCGCTACAAACATCGAATTACCTCTAACATCAAGAAAATCATAGCGAAAATAAGAGAAGAAGAGATTATTACTTATATGAATAATTTGAAGGGTCCCTCAGAGACACCCCACTTTCTTGTATCTCGAATTACGTTGAAACAAACGTATCATACGATCTAGGCAGTAAAAGAGTGATTTGCAAAATGTTGAAAATATTTTCAACTTCAGTACGAACTCAACCTCTATTATGATATGTGGCAGTGCTGAGGGAAAATGTTCGCCGCCATACGTGGTGCAGCACATTTAGTCTTCATGGACTGAAAATGGTCCTCAAAGCACCCATTATGATAGAACAACTAGTGGTTGATTTGACGTAGCAACACTTGAGAAGGCTTTGGAGTAGAATCCTAAGGAAATGGAAGGAACCCAAGTCCAGGTCAAAATTTCCTACAATTACCAAACGTGTGTCCCCTACTTTGTTACAAGAGCTAATGAATAGTTTGTGAGAATTTTTGAAAAACTGTGGGATTTTTCCATGTAAACGTCGTTTACCATTAAAGAAATCCGATGTTGATGTAGATAAAGTAGGAGAAGCTTTTATAGAGCAGCTTGAAAAGAAGCGAGCTAATTTCCTGACTCCTTCAATCCAGTCTACGAAGACAAGGAAGATGTTCGACGTACCGGATTATTATATTATATATTACCTCAAAAGGCTATGTTGGGGAATGGATGGAACAAAAATTAAAGTGTTGGCGGTGGCCTGAACGGACAAACTCTATGCTGTATGAGTGGTAAGATGTGTTGTGGAAAATCGAATTCCTAAGATAATTTGTAAATGAAACCAATTTTCCGTAATAGAACTTGATCAGTTTGTTAGAGCTTATACTCTGTTCCACCTTATTTTGCATTAGAGCATGCGGTGACATTTTTTGTAGTATTATTCCCATTTGTCAATTTGACAAGAAGTCAATTTGACGAGTGTCTCGCGACAGTAAAATTTTAGGCTGTCGTGGAGATAACGCGACTTCAATCTGTCTAAAGATGAAAATAAAAAGGAAAACTAAAATCTACGGTAACCTAGTTACCTCTTAATGGATTGTAGAGTACCGCAGCTTGGATCCTAGGTTACCGTAGATTTTAATTTTCCTTTTTCTTTCCATTGTTTAGACGGATTCAACTCGCGTAATTTTGATAATAGCCAAAAAATTTACTGTCGAGACAGACTCGTGTCAATTTGACGCCGCGCTGTCACAAGTAATCGTGCTAAGTTGCCAACTTAAGTAACGCATATGATGTCAAGCTCATACTGAATTAATAATAATTTGTTACATTATAACAGCAACACCTCAAAATTTAAAGTCGAGATGTCAGATTTGTGTACCTAGACGAAACATGGATTTATCAAAAATATCTCTCCCCTATTTTTACCGAACAAAAGTTTGGTATTTGAATTCGTTGAAGCTGTGTGTCTGTACGTGTGTTTTTTGTGTTAAGCAATATTGAAAATCTGACTAAATAATAGGGGTCGCCATTTGTACGAACTTTGTATCTCATCGGAAACATGGTCAAATCGGGGGTCAAAATATAATAAAGTTTAAAATTATAAGTTTGCTAGAAGAGCATTCTCAACTTGTTTATTTTAAAAGAGTGAAAAAGGAAGGGAAGTTTTCACGTATATTGCATTAACAAAACATCTCATTGTATTAAATGAGACACGACATTGTCATGTATGACCAATGCAAAGAATGTACAATTTCGGTTTTATGTAGTTAATAGACGTACAAGTTCTGAAGACTAAAATTAAGTTTTTTTTTAATAGCGCACTAGAGATTCAACAATTTTCGTGAAAAGTCTAAATAACATTAAAAACTATATTGCAACGCTGCATTATTTTCACTTTAAAAATATAACCTACAATTTTCAAAAGTCAAGCTATGGTACTAACTTTTTGCACTTCTGACAGTACTACTACACTCTCCCTAGATTTCTATGACCTGCTCTAATACAGAGTGATTAATCTCAAGTGTATACCACGTGATCAAAATATTTAAGTTGGTACCACTGATAGGTTGGTAAGAAGCTGTATTGCTCTAGCTACTCTAGAGCATGGTTCGAGTAAAAACTGCGATCAGTTTCATTCTGTATGAAGGTCGTTAACTTATACATATTATAAAATATTATCTTAATTTAAATAATTACTATTTTGTATTTGATTAGACTGCATCCCTATAAAATACAACAAAATAAATAAAATATTATTTAATGATTGGATTAAATCATTACAAAATAATGAATCTTAAGTATTTAAATGTTATAATTTCATTATAATTAAATAAAATTTACAGTACATGTAAATGTAAATACGATATCACAATTTGAAATTCAGAATATACAGGGTGAATCTTATCTAACCCGCCATAATTAAAGGAGTGCTAGAACTCATCATTCTAAGCAAAAAAGTTTATATGTACATGGGTCTGGAAATGCTTCGTTTCCGAGATACAGGGTGTCAAAGTTGAAAAAAGAAATCGCGTTTTCTTCAATATCTTTCGTATGTGGAGGTTTTTTGGGATGACAAATTTAAATTTGTGGTCCATTTAGTTGTGGTTTCTAGGGGGCGCCAGCGGCAACCATTTCGACCCCTTTAAATCGTCGCAATTTTTTTGTGCTACACTGTATACCATTTTGGACTAGAAAAATCGATCTTCCTATCTTTTCTGCTAAAAAAGGTATATCTTAGTGAAGTCGCTAGGAGCGACCCTTTCCGAGAAAAACGCATTTAAAACTCATGATGCATACACATTTTCGGAGGGTACCCTTTTGACAGGTTTAACAATTGGGATTCTTACTTGTTTATTTATGTGTCTGCTCTAGCAAATTCACTTTTTTTAGCAGAAAAGATTTGAATTTGTCATCCCAAAAAACCCCCATATAAAAAATTTCATGAAATTATTTTGAAACAGTCGAAATATATTGAATAAAACGCGATTTATTTTTTCAACTTTGATACCCTGTATCTCGGAAACAAAGCATTTCCGGACCCACCTACATATGAACTTTTTTGCTTAGAATGATGAGTTCTAGTACTCCTTTAATTTTGGCGGATTAGATAAGATTCACCCTGTATAATTTGTCTTGATATAGACAGTTTGTAAATAACTCAAGAAAATAAAAAAGTGAAAAACGAAGGTATAATATAACATAAACTGACATAAACTAAAAAGACTAAAACCACACTAAAAATCCAAAGCAGCCAACTGCAAAACACAACAATATTAACAATTAGGGATTTTTGTCATACCACTACAGTACTACAGTTCTTAAAATAAATAACTTTCTGATTTTAAAGTAGTTATTTTAATAATTATTACATGATTCTGGCATTGAATATGAACTCATAAGGTTTACTACCAGATGTAGGATGTGTTTAATTGGGATAACATTAGCTGATGTTACTTGACCACTTGATTGTATTTTAACATTAGAACATAGTAGCCTCAAGCACAGGTAACATTAACCCAGTTTAAAAAAAATCAGATACGTTAAAGAAAAAACTATCGCAAAATATTTAGCAAACCAATCAAAAAAGCGAACAATATTTCTTGTAAGTTCACTAAAAAAACGTTTTTACTAAGTGGCCATAAGTATCGGTACTAAATATTGTATAATAAGGTAATATTTAATGTTGATTGATTATCATTGTTAGCGTGATTTACTGGATAATAAGTTTAAAGATGCTTCAGTTGCCAGTACATTAATTTCTGATGGGTGTCAAAAAAGGTTTTCTTTATTACTATTATTCGTGTTTTCGATTTTACACTTTTTTTTCATTTATGTACTTAAACTGACAAACCAGCATAACTATTAATGAGTAGCTAAGAAATATGTTTGTTATCTGTACCCGGTTTCCAGTAAAAAAAATAACTAAAATATAGCTTCGTACACTCGATCGAACAAAACGTAGTTTTTTTGTAATAATTTTAAACGAAATGAAAAAAAAAATGATTGCATGAAATTTCATAATGGTTTAATAATTAATTATATAATGGCCTAATAACGTTTCAGCTATTTAAACAATATTACATCAAAACATGAAATCAGAAAAGTAATATCCCAACATTTAGGAGACAAAGGAACATAGGACGAGGATGGTGCCGATGTGTGACGTCATCTATTTTAGATAAGAAAAACAAAACTACTGTAACTTAACATAACTAGATCAGATAAACAAAACTACTGTAACCTAACAAAAGTAGATTAGATAAACAAAACTACTGTAACCTAAGAGGAAAAAAGAGCACGAACCAAGAATCGAACCCGCACCAAAACCGTAAAAGGCGACTCACACCGCCACCATCAACGTTCTAGCAGTTAGACATGGAAAGTGGTATTTAAACCATTTATAAAAATACCTATTTATGTAGATAACGCATGCGCAGTTTGTCATTAGCAACACATTACTGTCTTCCTTCGTGTCATATGGTCCTTTGTTTACCGCCTCATTAAAATTTTTAGCTTCTGTACAAATGAAGTTTAGTTCTGTTGTCAATTCATATTTTACTGACATTGCTACATTTGCAATTGTACCTTTTAGATAAAGTTAGTAGGTACGTATGTGTAGCGTGCAATAAAATGTTTAGTGGACTAGTGCACTAAACGATAACATTATAACATTTTTAGATCAAAACATGCAAAGGTGTTCCTTTTTTGTATGAATGTAGAAAAAACTTCTAATGGAACATCGAAAAAAATAAGAAAATGTCACAAAAACCATTGAAACGTGGACCAATGTTATACCAGTTGACGGTAATGACATTTTACAGGCATAACCCTTTCTAAAACTATATTGTAATTATGATATATTCAATTTTAATAGATGTTCTTTTATATAAAAAGATCATATTTTTTTCTAATATTTTGAAATTACTGGTTCACAGAACGCCAAATGGAAAAATAACGGTGTTATGTATAAATATAATACAACTACACACATGATATAATGAACCAGACAAAAAAACAGCGACGCATGAAGCTGCAATCAATGAATGTGGTGAAGAATGGTGATTGGGTGCTCTTGTGCAGAATTTATAGCACGCTATTTAAGAGGTCGAATATTTTCTAATCATATGCGAAGAACAGAGAAACATGTTTAAAAAAGCGCATTGAGATTAGCGGAAAGTGCTTCCTGAAAGATGTAGGTCAATTTCTCTATTAGGTCAGTACCGAAAATAAGTTTAGCGGACATCCTGTTTAGTATTATGTGCGAAATAACTGAATCGGGCGACCCCTAAGATTAGATGTGGATTGGGCAAGTTTCAGCGCCCATTGTACGCATGCTGCATGCTAACTTCAAAAATTTCGAATCAACAATGCTTAAAGTGCAGTAATTCTGTAATATACGACCGGATCGCTTTCGTCCTTAATTTTTCTTTAGACCTTGGCGAGTATTATTTAGAACTCGTTCCAAAACTACTGGAACTGTAAAAAGCTTAATAACAAAATTAATATTGTTTTAGGTCGAATAACTTTAGCAACTCTCAAAATAGTATATTTTTCGAGTGAAGTTTACCAAACTCGGCTTCGCCTCGTTCGGTAATTTCGCGAACTTAGAAAAGTTTTTCCGGCGAGTTCAGCACTATACTTTTTCTGTGACCCCATAACAAACTTAATGCACAAGATTCTTTATTTAACTAGAACTATAAATTCTGTTAAATTTTAATTATTTTCTATTTAGATATTGTTTAATTACAATATTTGAACAATTAATATTATAGGGGTTTCACAAGCAAATTTTTTATGTGAAGTAGAGGATGCCATATCGGTTACGCTAACAAATGTCAGTTCAGATAGAGATGTGCCGTAACTGGACCCTGGCGCAGCTGTTGTTGCATTTTGTACAGACTGTAACATTTTTATTTGCTGCTTGATTTGACAATAATCTTTCCGAACAGTGGTACACTTCCAACCTCCGTCGCGTTTTAGTTGAAGAAGGTCACCTCCTGAATTCACTAGTAGCATATCGGAAGTACTGCGAAAGCTATGTCCGCTATATTCTTGAGGAAAAGGCAGATTTAAATATTGAGCTATTTCCATAGGAAATTTACTAAATTTGTTAATTCCGACAACTTGCCTTCTACACTTTCCAATCTGATAGTTAATCTTAAATTAATTTGATCCATATTTTGTGGACGAAGGTTCATATATTTTTTAGAAATTTCATAAAAATTTCCAGAAACATGGAACGAACGTGTTATTTTGTTTTTGTGTTAGGTATTTCAATGAGAAGCATGTTTGCAGAGTCTCTGACATTATTTACTGTCAAATATTAATTTGTAGAAACAATACGTGATTACCTTACCTTAGTCAGCAAATATTTTGAATCGGATGCATTTGTTAAGAACATTTATTTCTTGGGCAGAAAAGTTTTAGACTTCTTACGTTTATAAGCGCCCGATTTTCATTCTAGAGAGAACGTAACATGGAATATTTACTGATATCAATAATATCATTTTTTATTGATATTGTTGTTCTTAATATCGAATGTATAGACCATAGATTGCAAAATATGCAAGCAACACAGTTTCCGAAATTGAATATGCTTGGTTAGTCTATGAATTTACTACAAATTCCTTCATATCTCTTCTATGATTTTTTGTGTAATAAGCCCGCAGATGTTTGCTCTGCTTGGTTTCTTATCTCTGGTGGAGTATTTGAAACATCCAAGTCACTTTCTGAATTCATAGCGAAACCAAGACAAAAACAAACTGAGGTGATTTAATAATGACAGCGATACAGCAACAGCAGGCAACTAGATATTGGTGAAAACTAGTAGGTTTATTCGTCTCTAGTGACGAATGTTAACGCCTTTTCATAAAGGGTCATAGAAAAAATATTTTTTATCCGAAAAATTTTCTATCAACGTTGTTTAAAATCCTATATTTTTGGATTTAATTCGTATTTTTTTCAAAATTACTTTTCCAAGGTTGCATTAAAAAATGTTTTTACTATCAGGAACTCTTCATTATGTGTGGAAATGTAATAATTAGGTGCCAGAACAATTCGATCTCAAAATTGACTTTTCAAAAATGTTTGAAAAAAAAATGTTATGTCAGGAACTCTAGTACTCACAATAGTAAAGCAATTGAACTATTCAGAACTATTCCATCTTAAGATCGAATGTAAAGTTTGTACCCATTCTTCAGACAAAAATTTGGAACCGTTAATTGCGGAACTCTTTTAACCTTCAATAGAGAACAGCAAAACTCTTCGAAAAAAGCAGGAACTCTAATCCGAACTGCGAAATGTGTATATCGGGGTTCTAACTTCACACGCCCAAATATGTGTATGTACGGGACAGTGCTGAGTCTGACGAGATGCATTCAATAATTGCTGATACACAGGTTGTTGAATTGTTTCAGGAAGTTTCACGATCTCCTACAATAATTTCTAGGATGCGGACGAATTTTCTAAAATGGTCTCGAGCATAAGCATGCTTATCAACATAAGGAACCGTTCCTTAAGCACAGTTTTCACGGTCAACTAAAAATCCCCACGTCAGCATCTCCTCGCTATTCATGGACATCGCCTTCTCCTGGAGAGTCTTCAGCGTACTCTCCTCCACAGATGCCTGAGCAAGATTCTAGGAATGTGTTCTCCGATAGGATGCTTGAAGTATCGAGTCAAGATGATGACATCATTCATAAGTCTGACATGATTGAGAGGGCATTTATGAATTCGTTAACAGAATACCTTTATAAATATACATATAACATGCATTAATATTATAGGGAAAAGGAAAAGTGGCTGTTTTATTTGACTTACCTTGATAAATTCTTGTAAGGCACTGTATATTTCTTCTAATACATTTTCATAAAGTTGGAAATTGTATTTTTTGGAACTCGATAAAGGTATGCAAGGCTGGAATATGAGTCTCCCGTTGCTAAATATTTTAAAGTGATTTGTTATTTAAGTTCTGCTGAAATAGCTTCTCGCATTATGGTATTCTGTTTTGATATCTTTGGCCGAATTTTAGTAAGAAGTTCCTTGAACATGACCTCGCTCATAACGCAGATTGTTCCTGTATCAGGACTTATCTTCAACTCCCAGTTCTAATTTTCTGTACACAAGGTTGCACTACTTTACTTGGCGCCCGTTTGAAGCAACTGCAAATTCGGTTCGATTATTGATTCAACTGTGTGAATGCAAATCGTTTGCGAATTTTCTTGATCAACAAAAATCGTTCAAATAAAATCGCCTCGTGAGAACCTTACTTTAGGCGGTGTAGTTTAAATATAAACATCTACCGTAATATACACATATACATAAACTATAAACAGAGCCCTCCTTATGGTGGAGCGAGTGTAGCGTCCGCGCCTTACTAAGGTCCCGCACCGCGGGTCCTTACTCGTGCTGTAATATTTTTAGGTTGAGATTTTGCTCCTAAAGTTTTTAGTTATTACGTACTTATTGTGACCAACTGAACATGCAATATATGAATGGTTCTTATGGTTGAAGCACCCTAGGTTACAATAGGAACAGGACGCGAGGCCCTGCGTTACGTAAAGAAAAGCAGCATAATCAGTAGCAGATAGCTCGGAGAACTGCCGATTGTGTGAATTGTATGTTGCCGGATTGTGTGAGACGTGACTGTGACGCGCCACCTCGACCGAGGCTGTCACAGCAGGCTCTCTTCCTTCCCTCTCTCACCCCCATGCCACCAAAACAAGCGCACATGACAACCTTACATTCATTGTATTGTCTATGCGGCGTAGGTTGGTGGGTGCTTTGGTGCATTTTGAGTGTTGTTTGATAATTTGATGGAATACTAATAGCGTACTAAAGTCTTTGACTGTTTATTGTTAATTTATTATATTGTGTATTGTGTAATTGTTTCCATAAATAAAGACACGAGAGAACGCGATAAATTCCGAAAATATCTGAGTGGATATGAAAAGCAAAAGAAAAACAACAAACGGGAAATGTTCGCAAAAGAGGGCGTTTAACAAGTTTTTAAAACCAGAAGATAAACATGAAGGTGAAGGTGACGAAAGTCACGTGAGTAAACAAATAATTCCAAGCACTTGAAGTTCTAGTAACAACAATGTCTTGAATAAAGATAAAGATTTGAATATTGTTGGTGTCAACACTGTTCCCGATTCTGATGCGGTTGAAACTGGAATAACAGCATCATGTAATCCTTTGAAAAATTCAATTGAGAGGCTACTTTCAGATATCCATGATCCTGGTCTGTGGCCAGAAACATTTACACATTCTCAATTTGGCGAAATCATACAAAAGGGTCCTTTACAAGTGTCAAATTTTTGTTTTCCAAAAAATGTAGAAAGAAGACATTTTTCTGCCAAGTTTTACAAACGTTTCATATACAACGGAGAACAGGTGCAAAGACGTCAGTTAGTTTACAGCAACAGTAGTGATAAGGCCTTTTGGTTTTGCTGTAAATTGTACGGTAACAGCACTGCTTCTCAGTTAGCTGGCGAAGGGTATAATGATTGGGCACATCTTGGTAGGGCGCTTGACAATCACGAGACATCACCAATACACGGTCAGAACGTTGAAAAGTGGGTGGATTGTGAGTTACGCTTAGCTGAAGCGTTAACTATTGATGAAAAACATAAGAACTTAATATAAAAAGAAAAAGAACACTGGCGCGAAGTACTCAAATGAATCGTTTCTAGCATTAAATATTTAGCACAAAACAATATTGCTTTCAGGGGGTCGAACTGTAAGCTATACGAGCCAAACAATGGTAACTTTTCAGGCCTTATTGAAATGATAGCTACGTTTGACCCAGTCATGCAAAATATTTGAGGCGAATTAGATCGCTTGAGATTCACGATCACTATCTACAAGCCAATATTCAAAATGAGTTGATTAAACTGTTATCTGAAAAAGTGAAAGATAAAAATATTACAGATATAAAAATAGCTAAATATTTTTCTGTACTACTAGACTACACTCCTAACTTCAGCCACCAAGAGCAGTTGTCTGTGGTGATACGTTTTGTTAAGATTGAAAACAGTGCAGCAGCAACAATGAATGGGAACGGGGGTGTGAGTGTTGAAGATCATTTTATCGATTTCCTAGACGTCAAGTCAACAACAGGCAAGAACTTAACAGATGTCTTACTAGAAGAACTAGATAAACTTGGCTTGGGGATTAAACATTGTAGGGGGCAAGGATACGACAATGGGTCGAATATGAAGGGTATCCATTCTGGAGTGCAAGAACGAATTTTGGAAATAAACCCAAAAGCGTTTTACATGCCCTGTGCAAGTCATAGTTTAAATCTCTTGATTTGTAATGCTGCAAAATGTTCACCTAAGGCCATGGCATTTTTTGGGGTTGTTCAAAGAGTTTATATAGTTTTTTCAGCGTCAACAAAGCGATGGGATGTTCTGTAAAAACATGTACCAAATCTGACTGTTAAACACTCATGAGCAAAGTTGAAAGTATAAAAGCACTTCGTTACCAGATTAAGGAAGTACATGATGCTTAAGTTGAAGTAGTAGAGACCACTGACGATCCCAAAGTAAAATGTGAAGCTAGATCACTTGCAAATGAAATAAGCAGCTATGAATTTTTACTAGCATTGGCTATTTGCCATGATGTGCTTTTTTCTGTAAATAGTGTAAGCAAAAACCTGCAGGCAAAAAAATGCACCTTGGCATAGCATCACAGTTACTTCAAGGATTGGTACAGTTTTTCGAGCGATTTAGAGTTGAAGGTTTTGTTGCAGCAACAATAGTTGAAAATGAAATGGGCGTAAAATTGGGAACAGAGCCAAAGTTTCAAAAAATTAGGCAAATAAAGAAAAGGAGAATATTTGAGAACGAATAAGAGCGTGTTTCAAAATCTTCTGAACAAAACTTTAAAGTTGAGTATTTTTATTGCATTGTAGATTGCACAGCAGTCTCTTACGAAAAAGTTTGAACAAATGGTCAGTTATGATGCTATGTTTAGATTCTTGTACAGTGTGAAACAATAAAACAAGGTAAACTACTGGGGAAGTGCAAAGCCTTATAGGCCACTTTAAGTTTTGAAGATCAGAGGGATATCAACGGAAATGAACTGTTTACATAACTGAAGGTTCTTCCTGCTGAAGTTGAAACAGCTGCTGGGGTTTTAAGATTTATGAATAGAATTCAAAATCCATTTCCTAATACCTTCATGCGTATAGGATTTTACTTACAATTCCTGTGACAGTTGCTAGTGCAGAAAGGAGTTTTTCTCGCCTAAAGTTGATAGAGACATACTTAAAGATCATCCTTGAGCCAAGAAAGGTTAACGTCTTTGACAACACTATCTATAGAAGCTGATACTACAGCCAAAGTGAGTTTTGATGAAGTTATTGATGACTTCGCTGGAATGAAAGCAAGAAAAATAAAGTTTGTATAGGGAAAGTGTAAGTGCAAGACAATGTATAAGATATTAAACTCAAATTACAGTGTTTACGTAATAAGCTCCAAACAGTGATACAAAACTCTACATTTCAGATCAACTTGAAAAAAAAGGAAAAGGCAACGTATTTCATTCCCTCACCAAGGAGGAGGGTGGGCTGCTCGAGCTTCCCGAGCTCCTTCAGCCACAATCATGGATTCCCAGCATACATACATACATTACGTATATGTTCATGATGTGATTAAGGATAGGTGTGGTCAGGATATGATTGGAAGGAACGCGAGTTAGGGTTCTGAGGGGGAAAATACTACCCCAGCATTCGCCTAAGTAGCCGCACATGGTGTGCATATACGCTGTGACCATGCCACTACATGTGTATGAGGAAAACCCCCTGAAAAACCTCATACAAGGCAGACGGTAACGGGAATCGAACCAATTACCTCCCGAATGTTAAGCAGGTCGTGTCACCACTAGGCCACCAGCTCGGTTTCAGATCAACTTGAAATGACCTTCTTTATATTTACGATTTTGTTTCTTTACTTGAAAACATGAAAAATGGGTTGTTTCTTTAAAACGATCGTAACGTTTATTTAAGGTTGATATTATTTAAGTTCTAACAAAAATACAATAATTCATTATTGTTTTTTTTTAATGTTTAAACTACTGCTGGGACAAACTGTATACAAATCTGTTTTGTAGTGACATTTGTGCAGGTAGTGATAAGAAGAAGGGGTGATAGATAGCTTGTGAATGTTGGTTGGCCGAAGGGGGGAGGGGGTCGTTTATTTTCAAAATGCCCCGCAAAACTTTTGCACCAGGCCCCGCGTTTGATAAGGACGGCTCAGAGTATAAATAAATATTAGTGAGCGATATTAATACATTGTTGACCTGTCGTTACATTATTATAGTTTGAAAAGTTCGAGTTTAAAAATTTCGAATATAATCCTGCAATGAATCTACTAGTTGTCAATGTCATTTTTGAACTATTTTTTATTCACTCTGAGATTAGAAGCCCGATTTTCCCTACAGCCTATACAAAGAAAAAGAAGACTTTTAAGGCACAGTTTATCTAATATCATGGATGACTGAACACAACTGACATCCGTGTCTAATACTAATCTTCATTGTAATCATATAAATCAATTCGAGCACTCTTTGAAATGAGTCAATAAACTTTATAGGGAGACATCTGATTCTTCTTACTTTTTTCAACAAGCTTAATAAAAAATAAAAATTAATTTAAAAAAACTACTTTTGTTGGTCACTGATTTTATGGAGGTTAAAGTAATTCGACCGTGTCGGAGGTTGTAAGCTGTCCCACCACACCACATTCTTTAGCGACGGTTGTACTAGTTGCACAACAATTTTTAAAAAGGGAAAAGTGGATTACCTGTCAATAGATATTCATTCATCTATACTAACATAACCCCCTGTATCTATTATTGCCTTAGACAAGGAATTAGGTTATTACTATCACTCTATTACTAAACATAACCATTTTAAATTTGCATAATAACATACAAAGCGAGTTTTTAAAAATGAATTAATTTTACCTATTCAAGCGTTGAAATCTCTTGCAACAAACCAGTTAACAGTAATTATATACATTTAATTTGAACCATTTTAAATTAAGTTTTTCATATCTACATTTCGCATTATGGAAAACGATAAAGAAATTTAACGTGTGAAAGGAAGTAAGGTTTATGTTTATTGATTTAAAAATAATGCTATCATAGAGAAATAAATGAGGTAATTGAATTAAATAACTGAATATGATTATAGTTTTAATGACGTAAGTGTGATATAATTAAAAACGCAATGTTTAGTCTACTTTAGCTTATAATCAGAGGAATGCATCTCCTACAAGTTGAAGAATTGAGTGTGATGAACGATGCAGTAATAAAACAGTAACATTAATATGTGAAATTAATTATAAATAACGGTTATATTTACAATGCTAATTTATTTGCTGTTTTAAAAGAGAACAGTTAAATTATTAATTTGATGTATAAATTAGTATATAGAATTCTTGGGGCGTCTGACCTTAGCACCCCGACATAAACATTTCACAGTTTTGATTAGAGTTCCAGTTTTATTTTGAAGAGTTTTGCAATTCTCTATTAAAGGTTTAAAGAATTCTGGCGATTAACGGTTCCAAATTTGAGTCCGAAGAACTCGATCTGAAGATCGAATAGTCCTGAAAAGTTTTCTTTACTTGCTTTACTTTTGGTAGCAATAGAGTTCCTTTTGCTTTCATAAAAATTTTCAAAAAGTTTGATCGAATAGTTCTGACTATTCAACTCAGCCTCTCCATGTCAACTATCAACCAATTACAATTTAGTATTATTACCTTCCAACCTACATATACATATGAAGGTTAAGCAATCGAGTTTTTTTCTGGATGTGTGTGCGTGTGCGTGTGTGCGTGTGTGCGAGTGTGCGTGTGCGCGTGTGTGTGTGTGCGGACGTGGGGGCGTGGACACGCGCGTTTGTGCGGTGCGGCGTGTGCGATGCGTGTGTGGGTGGGTGCGTGTGTGTAGTTTTAAACATCCATGTGACATAGATTATTGTTTTTGATTTTAAAATGTTGCGTATTTACGTGATGAGCTTATTATTAAAATATATAAAGACATAATTATTCTAAAAAAACGTTATTAAAATTATTTCACATCTTTTAATTTCCATTTTGCAGGTTGGAAGGTCGTGTGGTGTTCTACACCAGATATTTTATATTTCGACCAATCAGAGCACAAGTGTGCGACAATTTCGCTAGCGGAATATTCCCGACAATTTTTTTCTCTTCCTGTGAAATTTAATTGCGTTCCGGTAAAATGTCAAACTGACATAAACTTGGACGTTTATTTTGTTCGTCAAAGTAATGTAGACTCCGACTACCATCGAAACCGCTATAAAACCTGCAATTGTTCTAAATGAAAACTAATTAATTAATTCATGACTTGTCAATTGACCGTCAATTTTGTTCGTTGAATAGTCTTTTAAATACCACTCGTGGCCGACGAATTGCATAAATTTTTGTCAAAGTGCTTAATCGCGTTTATTGCTTTAAAATTTGTATCGAAGCAATAAACACTCACACACTTTGACAAAAATTTTCGACAATTCATCGGCCACTTGAGGTATTGTATATGACAATTAATTACATTTCCACACATAATAAAGAGTTCCTGATAGTAAAAGCAATTTGTTTTCAACGCAAGCTTGAAAATGTAATTTTGAAAAATATACGCATAAATTCCTCAAAAATAATAATAAATAATATTTTGAGAGTTCTAGTCGTTCTTGCAATTGCGTATTAAAAAGTTATAGGATTTAAACAACTTTGATGCGAAATTCTTCAATGTTCGAGAAAACTTTATTTTTGAGAGTTGCAGTAATGCTGGCATAACTTATAGCTTATATTCTTAACGTTCTAAAGAAAACAATTATGCGCAAAAGTAACCCGATCGTGCATTGAAAGGTTATTCGACTTAAAGCTATATCGGTTTTGAAGTTTTGTTAAGTTCGAACGAAATCTTTTAGAGTTTCGGTAGCTCTGGTAAGAGTTCTAAATAGTACTCTCCGAGATTTTAAGAAAACCTTTAATGAGGAACGCGATTTGATCGTGTATTAAAAAGTTATAGGACCTAAAACAATATTGATGTGAAATTTTTCGAAGTTCGGGCAAAAATTATTTTTTGAGAGTTCTAGTAGTTCTGACATAAGTTATAGACTAAATGCCAAATACGAAGACATCAAGCTGCGCGAAAAAAATCACGTGACCGTGTACTATTCACCCGGAAAATATTAGTTTTTTAAGAAAAGTAAAAGTTACGTTTTGTACATGTTTTAGTTAATAATCTCTTAATTATGATGTTTATATTTTATAATTAGGACAAAAAAAACATTTATTTAA
The DNA here is from genome assembly GCA_036346205.1 of Vesta saturnalis. Lineage (NCBI taxonomy): Eukaryota > Metazoa > Arthropoda > Insecta > Coleoptera > Lampyridae > Vesta > Vesta saturnalis. The sequence goes on from JARFJB010001443.1 coordinate 227,983, forward strand.
TTGTGAAAAGTGAAATAGAAGGTTATGTTACTTGTTCATAAATTTACTCGGAAATGTTGTAATTCGCATTTTAATTATTAACCACAGTTCTAAGGGTAAATAATTCGTGTCTAAACAGTTTTATACTTTCAAAAAAGTACATTTTCAAGATTGTCGATGAAATAAAATATTACACAATTACTCTACACTTATTTCTTCGTTATCATAATCTTGGTGCTGTTTTCATTCTTTTATTAGAAGTGTTGAACGATTCTATTTCGCCACGTTGAATTGCACTCCCTTCTCTAATAATTCTAACGACGGTACTTTTAGATACTGCAGTTGCTTTCACAACGATATCAAGAAAGTTAACTATGAAGAAATGTAATCGTGAAAAAAATTGACAGATGTTAATCGTACAATAATGATACACCTTCATTCATATTTTTATGAAACTGATAAACATTCCAAATAATTTCGCGGGCATCTTGAGATAAGACACGCCTCTTCTTTGCTGGAAAGTTATGAAAAAAAAACTGTTTACAATTGATAAAAACGTGCACGAAAAATGAGGTTAGAAAACAATAAACAACACTACATTTTGTGGACGGAACATAATATTTACTTCTCACTCATATCACTATTCAATTTCTTTTTAATGCAATATTCGGTTTCTGCGCAGGTGTCTTCGTATTTGGCGTTTACTCTAGTTAATATTCTTAGCGTTCTAAAAAAAACTATTACGGACGAAAGTAATCCGATCGTGCATTAAAAGGTTATTCGATCTAAAACTATATTGATTTTGAAGTTTTGCGAAGTTCGCTCGAAAGTCATTTTTTTAGAGTTCCAGTAGTTCTGGTACGAGTTTAAGTACTCTCAGAGCTCTAAAAAAACCATTAAGTAATAACGCGATTTGAACATGTGTTAAACAGTTATACGACCACTGCAAACAACGTCGATTCGAAATTGTTGGAAGTTCGGACAAAAAATATTTTTTGAGAGACTCAGTAATTCTGGCATGAGTGTTTGCTATTACTGTTAGGGTTCTAAATAAAACTATTATGGACGATAGCAATCCGATCGTGCATTAAAGAGTTATTCGACCTAAAAGTATATAGTTTTTTAGTTTCTTTTTTTTTGTTTGTGTACGTAACCCACCATGGGTTCACATTGGTTAAAGTGCTGTAGCATCTTCTAACGAATCGTTATGTGGGGTTGTGTCTTCAATTACCTTAATCCCGTTATTTTTATCGATACATTTATCCTTCTATTATTTATTTCCGTTTTCAGTGCGTTCTGTACATTGTGATAAATTGACACGTCCACCTATATAATCTAAATGACGTAGAAAGGAGGAAGTCGTAATCGTAGAGCCAACTTTGAAAAATGGAATCAAGATATCAGTTCCAATAAGTAAATACATCATTAATCTTTTTATATTTTTCGCAACCTCAGTATTATAATATAAATTCCTTTTATTATTTTTTTTATATATCACACGCATACCTTGTATACTCAGTGACGTAGAAATTGCAACACCAAGAAGGAGTACGAATTTTGTATTGGAACTTGGTAGATTTATTGGGCTACCATTAAGTAATAATTGATTAACTTTTGAGAGCAGGTGGTAATGTCATAGTCACATCTGTCAGTTCTTTAACTTTTTCGGTCTGTAGTTTTCGTACGATTTGTTGTTTTTTTAAATTCTTAATTAACATTATTTTGGTTGCTGTTTTTTTGCCAACGTGTGTTGTTTCTTTGATCATGCCTACAATACGGCAACGCGATATTACCGTCAATTAAGTGAATTCGAGAGAGGGCGAATTATTGGTTTACGCGAAGTTGGTTTTTCATTTAAGATAACTGCTAACCATGTAAATCGAAATCGGTCTACTGTAATACTGTGTCGTGCTGGTTTGAGGATGACCGGAACGACTGAGTGTCAAGATCGTCCCTTAAGACAACGGGAAGTTAGATACCGGTTTTTCTCTATTCGGACAATTGGTGACCAGTGGTTTGGTGAAGAAGGTCGCCATATAACCCTTAGAATAGCTTATCGCCGAAACCGAAGTTTTGGGTTAACATCATATCGTCCGCAACTTGTGCTTCCTTTGACTGCGGAACATTGTCAGCAACGGTTACAATGATGCAATGAAAGATCTCCTTGGAATCTTGAATGGCGTCGTATTGTTTTTAGTGACGAATGTAGATTTTGTGTAGGCATGCACGGCGGTCGTATGAGAGTTAGACAAGAACGACGGAAATCTTCGATATACAGTTGAGAGCCACGTATACCGCACTGTGTCTTTGAGATATGAGGTGAAACTTGCATTGGAGGCAATACTCCAAGACGAGATAAGCCACCTCATTCAATCAATGCCACAGCGTGTAAATGAATGTGTAAATCAAAAAGGCGGTCCCACATATTATCAACAATTATTATCAAATTTTTGTAACTAAAGCAGATTTCTCTTCCAAATTTTGGTCATTTATTACCATAACATAACTGAATATTCTTACCAAATTTCATTCGAAAATTCCAACCCCTTCTTGGTATTCCAATTTCTATGTCACTGAGTATATATGTTACTGTACAGTGAGTCCCGATTTCGTTGTTTTATTTGTTTTTTAAAGATATCCTTGTTGTTATCAAAGTTAGAATTTTACAGTTTTTACACTCACGTACTACTTTGTTGACCTAAATTTCATGGCAAAATCGAAAATTACTTATAGCCAAGCGTCGATATTTCTACACTTTTTTCAAGGTCTTATACCTCGCTTAATACTATTGTACCGATATATTTCGTCAACGGTACTTATATGTTGCCAAGTACCGAATTCAATGGTGTGCTTAGAATTTTTCTATGGGGTGCGGTTTTTGAGTAATAATATAAACTTGCATTTTTGAAGTAAGAATCATAGTTGGCTTGGCAAGCATTAGCTACAGTTCTTTTTTAGCTTTTACAATATACAAATATAGACATTCCTGAAAAACATCTTTCCAAATATTTTTTTCAACAAGGTGGCGCCCCAGCCCATAATGCTTTCGCAATGAGGAATTGCTTAGAAAACCGTTTCCCACATAGTTGGATTGCAACATTCGGTTCGGTATTATGACGGTTTTGATAAATTATGTTTTTCAGACAACCCCATGGGAAGAAATCCAGTATTTACAGATCTGGAAATCGTGGCGGCCATAACACCGAATCCAATGTTGCAATCAAATGATTTGGGAAACGGTTTTCTAAGTAATTCCTCACTGCCAAATCATTATAGGCTGGGGCACCGTCTTGTAAACAAATATTTGGAAGATGTTTTTCAGGAATGTCTATATTTATATTTTTGAAAAGTTTAGAAAGAATTGCAGCTGATGGTTGCCAAGCCAACTATGATTCCCATTTAAAAAAATGCAAGTTTATATTATTACTCAAAAATCGAAGCCCCAAGCAAAATTCTAAGCACGGCACTGAATTCAGCTCTTCGCAATATATAAGTACGTTGACGAAATATATCAGTATAATAGAATTGAGCGAGGTATAAAACCTTTTGTGTGGTACGTGGGTATATTTTGTTTAAGGAATAAGACCTTGAAAAAAGTGTAGAAATATGGACGTTTGGCTACAGGTCAATAACAAAAGAAGATACTAAATTTTCGATCTTGCCATGAAATCTAAGTCAACAAAATAGTACATGAATGTAAAAACTACAAACTTCTGTCTTTATAATAACAAGATATCTTTGCCCCAATCGGGACAAACGGTACTTTTATATATTGGCATATTACTTTATGTTTTAAATATAATATATATATATATATATATATATATATATATATATATATATATATATATATATATATGTTTCTATTTAGATTTCCACAAGTATTCATGTTTAAATAAGACAATTTTTTTAAAACTTGTAAATAAACGTAATTAATTAACGTTTGAACGTCTTTGTTCCTTTGTCAAGAATTTATTTGACAATTACAGAAATTGAATAAGGTAACTATTTTAACAGTACAAAATTGAAACAGGTAACAATTTAATTTTAATCTGGACGAAGTCAAACACACTCGTCCAGATTAAAATTAAATTAGTTACCTGTTTCATATTTTGTACTTGTTAAAATAGTTACCTTATTTCAATCTGTAATAGTCAAATAAATTCTTGAACAATTAAAGTGAATTATACGTTATTTACACAAGTGTGTCTTATAATATATATATATATATATATATATATATATATATATATATATATATAATATATATATAATTACAGTGTGCAAATAGTATCGCACCAAATTGGATTATGTAGAAACGGTTTGACATTTAGATTTGACCTTTGGTGGGGTTAAATAATACATAAATACCCATATTTTGGTATCAGTTCCATTTCTTTTGTGCGGCTTGTGTTTGTTAGAGGCAGACATCTTGAAATTTTTTAAATGGCAACCTAGGTTGAGTTTGGTGTCATTTGGCAGGTAATTGATTTAGAAATACAGCACGGTATATCATAAGCTTGTTTATTCTAAAATAACGAAGAAAATTAAAATATTAAACAAACAGTTCAAGTGAATAAAACAAAAGGATTGAACAAGAAAATTGAGTTAGTTAATTGATGAAAATCACAATAACTACTCAAATTGGTGTCCATTCACTTCTTGCGACTCTACATGAGAAAAACAGGCTTATGATAATATCGTATTGTAGTATTTACTATGTGTTCGAATTAGAAAAGAGATAAAGAGTATTAAAAATTGCTAAAATTGATAACAATCAGTAGAGAACACCGAAATGCTACATTTGCATTACATTTTTGTATAAGTTGTATTTATTTACAGTCCTTTGTCTAGAAAATGTTCTCTCTATAAAGTTAATTTGGCTTTTTAATTTTCTTCGTTATTTTAGAATAAAAGAGCTTATGATGTACCGTAGTGTATTTCTAAATCAATTACCTGTCAAATGATACCAAACTCAACCTAGGATTTATATATATATATATATATATATATATATATATATATATATATATATATATATATATGTAAGATACATATATTACAAAATATTATGAATAAATGAGGCGTGGCGCAAATGCCGATAAATCCACAAACTTTGGTTGTGAAAAATTTCAAAAATCTCCTCACGTAAAAACAAGAGTTTAAAAAAATTGCCTTTGAGGCTTTAGATTATGATAAAACAATATGAAACCAATATTAATTTTATAAATAGAAATATTATTATATTATTATATTATAAACAAGCTCAGTAAAAAAATTAATGAAACTCTCATTTTGTAAATAAATAAAGTGCATATCAATAAAATAAAATCAAATCAAAAATTCTCAACAGAAAGAAATATCAACAATAACAAAAACAGAAAAGGTATGCTTATTAATACTTAAAAATAGTGAAGAAGTTGTATATGAACAGCAACTTCTTCTTCCATTCAGTCACAATACTCTGACACTTCACTTTCATGATTTGCGTCATTCTCAAAAAATTGTACAATTGCAAGTCTCCATCACTTTTCCATTCTTTCCCAAACTGCTCATCGAACAAGTGCTCTAGAGATTTAATTTTGTTTTTTCGTAACCCTCTTTGAGAAATATATTTCTCACGCAAGTCCGTTAAGCAAGTATCACTTGATTTTGGTTTTACTGTTTTTATAAATTTTTCAGATCCAGTTCGGAATCTCTAAAATTGAAAACCAAAAAATATTGTTTGGGCCATATTTCTTCAAATTAATAACTTTCAATTCAGAAATTCCTTCAATTTTTTTAAGTCTCTTCTCTAAGATTTTTTTATAAGAGTTTGTTCTTTGGTTTTAGTATCTACATAGCAGAATACTTACAAACTAATTTGTTGGTCATAGAAAGCGTCATTGATTGGCGTTTTCGGCAGAGGATGCACTTGCTGCAGATCAAAACAAAAAGTGACTTTAGCAGATATTTTTCTGTTTATCATCTTACAACTGATGGTGCATAGTGTATTAGAATGGATTTATCGGTTTCAAATACCTGCACTGGATTTATCTGGTTTTGATCGAAAGGGTCAACTTTAACATCGAATTTCTATGGGATTTATCGTGTTTAGGTAACGAAATATATATTTGCTGGTAGAGGCCGTTTAGTTGTACAGGAGACTATGCTTAACTCAAAGTTGGCTTCTGATGGATTTATCGGTATTTGTGCCTTGTGTCTCAAATATTAGGTATGTTAACATCTTCTATATGTTCGTTACATATGTATATACCTACTTTATTTCATTTTCGTCCAAACTTACCAAAGCTTCGAATTCAACATACTTTTAGGTCGAATAACTTTTAATGCACGGTCGGATTGCTTTTATCCATAATAGTTTTTTTAGAACCCTAAGAATAATAGCTCGAACTCATGTCAGAACTACTGGAACTCTAAAAATAATTTTTGTCCTAACTTCGAAAAATTTCGAATCAACGTGGTTTAAAGTCCTATAACTTTTGAATACACGGTTAGCTCTTATTCCTCCTTAATGGTTTTCTTTAGAGAAGAGTACTATCTAGAACACGTAACAGAACTTCTGGAACTCTAAAACAATAATTTTCGTCCGAAATTAACAAAACTTCAAAATTATACGTTTATGTCGAAAAACTTTTTAATGCACGATCGGATTGCTTTCGTACCCAGAAGTCGTGCTGGAACTACTAGAAATCTTATACGAATTTTTTTTCAAGCTTGCGGGGAAAAAACTGTTTTTACTGTCAGGAGCTCTTCATTATTATGCGTGGAAATGTAATAATTAACTGTCAGAACTGTTATACCTCAAAATCAAATTTTCAAACGTTTTTAATAATTCTTGAAAAATCAATTTTTTTATACGAGGATGATCCAGAAAGTAACCTCTGTTTTGAAATAAAAACCAAACCAGTGTAGATACAAAGATACAAAGAGTGCATTAGATGAGGCTTAAAACTACAACTTTTCTCTATTTTTCGACATAATCTCCCAACAAATTCAAGCACGGCGTTTTGAAACTCTTTGTCAGTTGCGAGGCACTGAGATGTAAGCCACCGTTCCATGTATATGGGAATACATGAAATTCGCTAAAAGCCAATTCCGAACTGTACGGGGGATGGTCAAAAACATCCCACTTGAACTTGGTCAAAAGTGCATTTGTTCTTCGAACTGTGTGAAGGCAATCGTTGTAGTGCAAAAACACAATACCAGATGTCAGAAGACCCCGACGCTTGCTTTGGATGGCTTTTCCGAGTTTTTTTTTAAGTTTCTCAGTAAACTGCTGAAGTGATAGTCGTACCAAGTTCCATAAAATCATGACCGTGACTTTTGTTGATAAATTTTGGCGGTTTTTTTTGATTGCCTGGATAAATGGCCTGCCCCCATTACATTGACTGTCGTTTTGTCTCAACATTCACGTATGTCATCCAAGTCTCATCACCAGTAACAATCCTATTGAAAAACCCTTCTCCTTCAATGTCATACCGAACACAAAACTTGCGATAGCATAGTTTTACGGTCACTATCTTATGCAAGACTCCTGAAAACTTCCGAAAAATGTTCGGAAAGTTGCGAGATTACGAATTGACGGTTCTCATGAAGTGTTTCATAGACTTTGTTCATTAGGTCATCACTGACAAAAGGCCTATCGCTCCTGTGTTTGCTCATCCATTCCTGAAAACACCTTCACTCATAATGCTTGGACCATAAATTGTACACAATTCACGATGAATTTCGACTTCTGAAAGATTTTTCGCCCATATAAATCTTATAACACCCCGCAGTTCATACTTGGCGAGATGTGCTAATTCGGCACTCACGTTTTAAGATTACAACAAACGAACTCGCGACAATACGATGCTCCACACAATTAGAAGCGTTACTACTCACCACAATGGCAAGTTGACGGCGCTACCCCCATTACTTCTAGTGTTAAGCGTAAACACCAGTTACTTTGTGGACGACCCTAGTGTGTCAGGAACTCTAGTACTCACAAAAGCAAAGCAAATGAACTACTTAGAACTATTCGATCTTTAGATCGAGTGTTTATACGAGGGATACTATTTATGTATTGAGAATGGGCAACACTGGTATTTCCAAGTGAAATTTGTCACTGTCATCTTAAAGTTTGACATTTTTGAGGTTATACGTACTCAGAACGTTTTGTCGTGCGAACACTATTTGTGTTGTTTACAGTAAGTTGAAAATTTCATCTCAGCCAAAATATGGAATTAACTCGTGAAAATTTTCGAGCTATGATTTATTATGACTTTCGACGTGGTCTAACTCAAGAACAATGCATCAATCAACTGAATTCCACTTTTGGCGATGAAGCGCCATCCACAGCCACTGTATATCGCTGGTACACTAAATTCAAATGTGGACGTAGTTCGCTCACGGATGAAGTTAAAGAAGGTCGTCCAAAATCAGTCGTTGTGCCGGAAAATATCGATGCTGTGCGAAAACTAATTGAAGAAGGTCGTCATGTGACATATCACGAAATCGAGAGATGTTGAAGCATTAGTAAGACCAGCATACATAAGATTTTGCACGAACATTTGTGTGTTCGGAAGCTGTGTGCACGTTGGATTCCACATTTGTTGACAGATGCTGAAAAAAATGCTCGTGTCAATTGGTGCCGTAAAATGATTTCAAAATACAACTGTGGTGCATCCAAAGCGGTATACAACATCGTCACAGGTGACGAGTCGTGGATTTGTGCGTATGAGCCAGAAAGAAAAGGCAAGTCCACAGTTTGGGTGTTTTAATATGAAGCAAAGCCAACAAAAGTTGTTCGTTCGCGAAGCGTTAAGAAGCAAATGGTGGCGTTTTTCTACACGAAAACCGGTCCTGTGGTAACTGTGCCTCTCGAAAATCAAAAGACCGTTAATTCAGCGTGGTATACGACCATTTGTTTGCCTGAAGTTTTCGGTAAATTGAGCGAAACCAACCCAAAACGACGAACCATTTTGCATCACGGCAATGCCATCTCACATACATCACATACAACAAACGAGTATTTGGACACACAAAAGATCGGATTGATGGGTCATCCGCCTTACAGTCCCGACTTGGTATCCAATGACTTCTTCTTGTTCCCACTAATTAAAAATAAACTGCGTGGACGATTTTCATCGCCCGAAGAAGCAGTTGAGGCCTTCAAAACGCATGTTTTAGAGCTACCATCTTCTGACTGGACAAAGTGCTTTGAAGAGTGGTTCAATCGCATGCAAAAGTGTATAGATCTTAAAGGTGATTATTTTGAAAAGCAATAAAAATATTTCTCATCAAATTCATTTGTTTATTCTTTCTATTCTCAATACATAAATAGCAACCCTCGTAATTTATAATTTTTTTCAGTTGGGAATTGAATTAGAACTCTTGATTGACATCCACTCCTAGCAGAAGGGATTATTGCATTGTAATGATCCTTTTAACCCTCGGCAAAAAGGCATGTATATGTTTAACGAGTGTATCTGCCTGTAGCATCGTAGTTCCCAAACTGGGGAACCGGGTTTGATTTAGTTTTTTTTTTGTCTGAAAGGTGACCTAATTGAGAGTTTTTTCTTAGCTATAAGTCAAGAATTTTTTCACATTTTAGAAGTTTTTTTTTGTGTCCGGGGTTTTTTAAATTTTATAAAATTTGTTTGTTATCTTAATTACTTTCTAATGACACTGGGTTTTTCCACTTAATTGATTTTTAATTACCTAGAATTCGTCTTCTTTTGCGCTAGCTTTTGCAACCGTACTTTTAAGGCCACTTTTTCGGTACATTTTTCAACCCCCATTTTTATCATATTTCTTAGACAAAATCTTCATCCTTTATTTTCTGGCATCTTCTTTATAGAAAATTTCTGCACCTTGGGCCCAACATCTTACCTTTTTGACTTCCTGCCACCTTGTTACCGTGCGTCTTTTTTGGCTTTCCGCCATCCTTGTTTTCGTGTACCTTTCTAAATTAAGGACATTTTGCAACTGCGTTTATATTCCCTTCTTTTAAGGCCCTACCCTTTATTTCTGCACCCTACTGCATTTTTGTTTTAGTATGTCCTTTTGGCTTAAGGCTCTTGTGGTTGAATTTCTAACAGACAGAATTCCGACAGGACGTCATTTTCAACGGCTAGGACTCCGTGAGGGTCCCATTTCTAACAGACGGGTGCCATTTCTAACGCCGTTCGTCCGCCACGCTACATTTTGATTCTGGCGGTGATTCAGTTGAAGTGCATTGGCAGCGAAAACTAATGAAGGCGATAGGAAATGTTCAAAACGAAAAAATACTTGTCTAGTAGCTGTGAATACTTACAGCGAGGCAAATGTATAAACTGCAAAGAGTTTTTGTTGTGGAGAATGTAGTAGCAAACGAAGACAAAGCAGCAAAAGACTGAAGAAAGCTTATAAACCGTAGAGTTTAATTTATAACCCAACTAAAATGACCACCAATTTCCATACAATACTACAGTATGGAAACAAACCCATGTCTTACATTCCTCAAGATCTTAGGAGTTATTCATCGGAATTTGGCGACATTTCTTTGACCCAGTTTTTACGTTTAGTGGCTTAACCGGTTGATTTGAGATGATTGTAGAGCAAAAAATCTAGTTGTAGCCTTTTCGTTAGAGGATCAATTTTATTTGCTAATAATTCCAAATAAGTTGCTCCATTCAGATTTCCATCAGTGAAGAATGGTCCAACAATATGATCTCCAAAAATTCCGGCCAATACAATGAGTTTTTGAGGGCATTGTGTACGAACTTCCCTACACCAATGTAAATAGGTGTAACTCCAGTAACGACAATTAAGAGTGTTCAGTCCGTCCTCTAACAGAACGGTTCACTCGTCCCAAAAAACAGACAAAGTAAATTTTGGTTATTAATCAGTTATTCGCTAAAAAGTTAGCAAAACTGCAGATGTCAATCCGGATCATCCTCTACTATTTACTACAATCATAATCAATTAGAAGCATGGGTGCTAAGAAATTGTTGCCGTTATCAAAATTGCTATGATCATCATCCAATAGTGATGAAGAAGAAATGTATGGTCTTGATCTTGATTTTGCCGTACATCGATGTCTCCTGAATCGGTAAGTAAAGTAAAATGCAAATGAGTTATGTGCAAATACCATTAGTGCAAGTCTATCTTTCGATTAAATAAGTCTATCGTAGCACGACTTATTGAGCAATTTTCTACATGGAAGAACATAAAATATGCGAAGTGGTGGAAATAAGTGTGTGTTCTGAGATGTTTCGGAGCGTTTTGGTGTAGGAATGATCACACTATTCCATTCAATTAATTTTGTTATAAATTTTCTGTTAGAAAAAGTTTCACGTGTTGTATATTATCCAAAGTCAGAGGAAGAAGAGGAAAAAAATAATCGAGAGATTGTGAAAAAGTAGCTTGGTTAAATTTTAACAAATTCTTAATAACATTTGTAGAAAACTGGATTCCGAATGTTATTAATGGATGTGTGGATGGCACATCAATAAATATTCGTACACCGGCAAAAAAACCAAAACATACTTATATTAATCGTCACGATATGCCAGCATTAACTTTGCAAGGAATATGCCATGACAAGAGGAGATATATAAATGTTTTTATTGAAGCACATGGAAAAGTTCATGGCGCGAGAGTGTGGACCTTGTAAAACATCAGCAAAGATATACCCGTTTGTTGAGTTCAAAATACCATATTTTCGGGGATCACGCTCATCCTAGTAGGAAAAGATTGATGGTACCGTACAGACTTCGAAAATCTAAGCAAATCTTAAACACTATTTAATAAGAAACTTACTGGAACAAGAGTATTAATAGAAAATACGTGTGGTGTACTAAAAGGACAATTTCGACAGTTAATTAAGGTAAAATGATTTTTTACATGTAATTTTTAGCTGCATATGGATAATATAAAACTTACGAAGTTTATAGTAGCAGTATGTGTTCTGTTTTGAAAAGAGAAGGTGAAGCAAAAAGAAATGTTATTAGAACGGCATTATTATATTGTACATAATAAAATAGTACCTATGTATTAAGGTATATATTTCTATTGCAAGGTTTCTTTTAAAAGTTACATTTTTCTCTATGACGTCGTTCCTTGTTTTCTTCTTTTTGTCTTGCTGTTGCCAGTAAGACAGCAGTAATTTTGTTGGTGTACGATTGTGATTGTGTTTTAGGTGTATTGCCAACATGTTCATTCATTTCGCAAGGTCTCCTTATTCTGACAGTACGAATTACATTTCTCATGACTTCTGGTTCAATGCTGTCATACGGTGCAGTAGTCATGCTTTTCAAAACGGTTTTGTACCGATTAGCTGTTTAAACTACTGTCCACGACGCAATAAACTCTGAATTTATTTTGTTTGTAATGTATTCCCACATATTTCTTCTTCAATAGGCCAACATGTTTTACTTCATTTTCATATAATTCCACCATGTATTTTGTTTCATTGTCAACGGCCAACATTTTCAAGATACAGGGTGTTGAAGTTCCGAAAACGGGAGGTTTTCTTTTGATTTCTCAGGAACTATACACACAAACAATTTGATATTATGTACATTACCCACACTCTACACGAGTCACACGGTGATAATCGTGATACTCAATTATTCGATACAGGTTGAACTTCTACGCCATTGGATGTCCTCGAACATTTTGTTTCTATTTCCGTATTTGTCAACTTAATACACAGGAATAAGGTCACTTGCGATTTTGTGATTTGACGGCTAGTTTCCAAGATAACCAAACAAAATTGATTTAATGTACTTCATAGCGTACGCCACTGGTTCACTATTTCGATCTGAAAATCTGTGTAGATGAGGAAACCATGAAGGCCAAGAAACATTCCATATTTGATTTTTTTTTAATCGCTTCGTTTGAAAGATACAGGGTGTTGTACATAAGAAGAAAACGTAAAATGATGTGTACGTTTTCTTTTTAACGTTTATGGTTAAATGAATGATATATCTATATTTCGTCATCCATACTTTAACGATTTTTTTTAAATAAATTTTTATAGGTGTACAAATAGAAACAAGCAAATTTTAATCCTAATAATCATAAAATATTCATACATTTTAATTCGCTTCACAGATAAAAATTTCCACTAACGTAAACCGGTAAACGCACCCTAACCTAAACATATAATATCGCAAAACCAAAAATGGTGAACCGTTGCACAGCACTCGAAATAGAAATAGAAAACGTTATAAGATTATTTTGATATGTTCTGATGTTTTTTCCTTCTAACTTTATTTTGTGATTACTTTACTGGATTTTTACCTTCTAAGTAATCGACTTTTTTCACTATTGCTAAATCGATGGGCGTGCGTGCGTACGTGTGCGAGCGTGTGTGTAGAGTATGTTCATATACTCGATAACTCAAGAACGAAAACTCGTACGTCTACATTATTAATAGATATACTTAAGGACTATATGTTGCTATTTTTATATTTTTCAAATATACAGCCGTATCAGAAACAATTGATAAAAACAAAAACCTACTCCCTCTCCGCCTCTGAATCTCTCCCAAAATCTAATCACCTCTAGGAGAAATAAAAAACACAATTTGAAGAACGTCAGCGTTGCCGTTCTGGACTTATCGTGGATAACACACACACACACACACACACACACACACACACACACACACACGTGCACACACGCATAAACAGGCACACACACACACAAACACACACACGCACGCACGCGCGCGCACCCACACACACACGCACACACATACTCACACGCACACGCATAAGCGCACGCACACGCACACACACACACAAACACAAGCACAAACACAAACACAAACACAAACACACACATAAACACGCACAGACGCGCGCCCACACACCCACATCCACGCCCACACCCGTACCAGCACACACACACACACACACACACACACACACACACACACACACACAAACAAACACACAAACACACACTCACGCACAAACAGGCGCGCGTGCGCACACAAACACACCCACATCCGTACCCGTACCCGCACACACACAAACACACACAAACATACACACACATTCACACACATACGCACGCACGCGCGCAACCCACACACTCACACGCACACACACACACACATACACACACACTCACTCTCACACACACACGCACGTACGCACGCACGCAGCCACCCACACACGCACGCACGCACACACACACGCACACACACACACACACACACACAAACAAACCACACACACAGACACAGACAGAGAAGGAGACAGACAGAGACGGAGACGGAGACGGGGACAGCGACAGAGACGGAGACGGTGACAGGGACAGCGACAGAGACACACACGGAGACAGAGGCAGAAACATGGACATACACATAGACATAGACAGAGACAGAGACAGAGAAAGAGACAGAGAAAGAGACAGAGACAAGGACAGAGACAGAGACAGAGACAGAGACAGAGAGACAGAGACAGAGACAGAGACAGAGACAGAGACAGAGACAGAGACAGAGACACAAACACAAACACACAAACACAAACATACAAACACATAAACACACAAACACATAAACGCACACACACGCGCGCGCACACACCCACATCCACGCCCACACCCGTACCAGCACACACACACACACACACACTCACACACACACACACACACACACAGACAAACACACAAACACACACTCACGCACACACACAAGCGCGCGTGCGCACACAAACACACACACACCCGTACCCGTACCCGCACACAGACGCACACACAAACACACACACGCACACACACGTACACACACACTCACACTCACACACGCTCACACACACACACACACACAAACACACTCACACACACCCACTCTCTCACACACACACACGCGCGCGCGCGCACGGACGTCCGCACGCAAGCAGCCACGCACGCACACGCACGCACGCACGCGCACACACACATAAACACACACACACACGCACACACAGACAGAGAAGGAGGCAGACGGAGACGGGGACAGCGACGGAGACAGACACGGAGACAGAGACAGAGACATAGACATAGGCATAGACAGAGACAGGGACAGAGACAGAGACAGAGACAGAGACAGAGGCAGAGACAGAGACAGAGACAGAGACAGAAACAGATACAGAGACGGATACGGAGGCGGAGACGGAGACAGAGACAAAGACAGAGACAGAGACAGAGACAGAGACAGAGACAGAGACAGAGACAGAGACAGACAGAGACAGACGGAGACTGAGACGGAGACGGAGACGGAGGCGGAGAGACAGAAACAGAGACAGAGACAGAGACATAAACACACAAACACACAAACCCACAAACACAAACACACAAACAGATAAACGCACACACACGCGCGCGCGCACACCCACATCCACGCCCACCAGTACCAGCACACACACACACACACACACACACCACACCCACACCCACACACACCCGCACCCGCACCGCACCCACCCACGCACGCACGCACGCGCGCGCGCACGCACGCACGCACGCACGCACGCACGCACACACAAACACACACAAACACACAAACACACACACACACACACGCGCGCGCGCGCGCGTGCGCGCACAAACACACCTACAACCACGCTCACACCCGTACCCGCACACACACGCACACAAACACACACGCGCGCGCGCACGCACGCGCACACATGCTTAAACACGCACATACACGCACACACACACGCACGCACGCACTCGCACGCACGCACTTGCACGCACACACACACACACACACGCACACACACTTCACACTCACTAACTCATTCACTCCCTCGCTTCCACTCTCCCTCATGTACTTACTAACTCACTCACTCACTCAGCCACACATCCACCCACTGCCCACCCTACTCATGTCTCATTGAAGACGATATTAATTGGTTGCACGGTGCTCAGACTTACTCTTCTATCTGGGTGTCTGCAATTAAGTTCTCTTGCAGTTTCTCTTGTCGAAGGCACATCATTGTGAGCAAAAGGAACAATTTTTATTTTGTCTCTTAGTTGATATAATATTATAATTATAATTATGGAAAATCTATCTTTAAGAGAGAAAATAAAAATTATTTGTTTTATAGTTTATTATTTGTTCATATAGTTTTTTGTACTAGTTTGTAGTTTCGAATAAATTTATGAAAATGACATTTATTTTTAATTTGGTTACCAAATCATTATTACTTCAAGTTTTTCATTTAACTTGGAAAAAAGAAAAAAAGTGGTGCGGGCAGATTTCAAGGGGTGGTGAAATCATTGGCATATACTGATTTCTTCCATAAAAATCGCTAATAGGTGTTCCTAAAAATTTTCTTACAAAAACTGATGTAGTAGGCCTTAGATTTTGAAGAAACGTGGCGCATTTTCCTCCAAAAAGAGAGTTCACCAACCTCCACAATTAAAAAACATTCGATCAGAATCGCACAATAAATAAATACTTTACAGAGTGACCCGAAAATGAATAGGTCACACTGTATGTATATGTAGGATGGAAGGTAAAAACGGTTACGGAGTACTGAAACGCCCTTCCAACTTAAGGGTCATTTGACCACTAGTCCTATTTACTAATTTGGAGGTTGTCGCTACCCCGCACACACGGTTAAAGTTGCAAAAATAATTTTTGCATAAAAATTGGTCCCTCTTGATATAAAAATCGACGTGTTATTGGATTTTTGCCCAAATCGTTGATATTGCCTAGTTTTACGGGAGTACAAATCTTCGTTGGGACCTGTATATATTAATTTAATATAAAATGAAAACTATCAAATTTAAAATTGAAAATCTTAACTAGCATATATTTCCAAATACACTGTGTTCACATTTTAATATTGTCCATACAATAGATGTTCAGCATTTGTGTAAATTGGTAACAATCGATTCATAGTTTTATTACAAATAAATTTAAAATACAATGTATATTTAAATTTTTTTTAAGGTTCTAGAAGTCATAATGAATTATAATGTGTTTGTGTATTTCCATAACTAACACGTCATCAGTAAATGCATTTGAAAGTGGTAAACAACCTATCTGGTAAGCAAATAAAAATAGGTCGTAGCGCAAAAAAATTCTTGATAATTAACTTTTTTAAAGTATTTCTCATTCATTTTTTGTACATATTTTATATCTTAATATGTTTTGGTATAGATTCACATCTTACATTCTAGATGTAATTTTAATACGGTGGAACATGGAAATAAAGAACTATTACATTTATTTTATGTATTTATTTACATAGATGTAAACAATAGTAATTTTCTGGTATTAGTCTTCTTCCGTTCTGTAGTTTGTATTTTTTGGTAGTCCATTAAATTAGGTACCTCAAATAAGGAAGTTACGGCGTTTACTTTAGAATTGTAAGCACTTAAATAATTTTAATCATTCAAAATCTCTCATTATACAAATTAATCGAGTGAAAATGATGATTATATCACCATTGTACATTATATAAGGTGTTGATAATTAAAGATAGGTACCTGAAAACATATCTGATAAATTAAATACCACTATTTAGCATATAAATTATTTATATAAACTGCATACGTAGTAAATTTACATAATATTAATGAACCTACCCATATGTAATCTCGCTATATAGTTTTATGAATGAAATTTGACAAAAACTTTTGTACCCCGATCCGGAAATGATTCAGAACAAATTAACGCAAACTAAATTTATGATAGGCATATATGGATGGATGGATATAAAAAAAAGTAAATTGCATGGGGGACACGCGACTTTAATAAATGAGAATACAGTCATGACATCAATTGTAACAATTAATACCACTTCAAAAAATCGTTACCCTTCTACTTTAATGTACCCGCATTTGATAAAAGAGAATTAGATTTCAATAGAATTTCTGCTAATAGAAAGTATTAAGGATTCATTATACATATTTGTATACAATTAAAATTAAATAGTCAGCTTCATTCTTGGAAAGAGATTCATTCATAATTTTATCATTTGTGGATAAGTTTATCCGAATTAACGACTGCAGGTGATTAAATACAAGGCCTAGTGTTATATTAAAAGAATGCACCTTTGTGATCAACACTATTGAATTTCAGAAACAGTATAATTTTTAAAACTGCATAATAGAAAAGCAAAATACGTAGCCTTTTTGGGTTTTTTAATGGTGTATTTTTATTCACATTTTACATAAATCTATACGTTTCCATAACAATTACTGTTATCGTCTTCAGTAGTGGCAATTCTTCCAGAATTGTTTAAAATGTTAGAAAGAATTTATAAAATATGAAAAATGAAAACGTAAACATAAGCCTGCTATTAATATAATAGTTTGATAAGCGTATAAAGCCAACTATACAATCTAAGTTTAGTAAAGAATAACTAGAACCTTAATAAAATTAAATATTAAACTGTCTTGAAGATGACAAATCAGAATATAAACACTGAAAAATGTCATATCACAGAGCGAATTTAACAAAATTTAATCAAATCATGATATAAGTAAGTGTAAAGTTGATAATGTAATTGTAATTTTTTCAGTGAAAGCACACTGTAGTAAATTAATATGATTTTTAATTTTAACTATACATGGTAAATTATTACAGTACTGTGGTAACTTAACATATAAGTTGAAGTAAAGTATTTACTTCAAGGTCTAGGAAAAACACATCAAAAAACCTGGACATACCAAAAGCCTTTTTTTTTAATTATAAGATTTTCTCCTTGTCTATTGAATTTATTATGATATTTATATACTTGTATCTCAATAGCTTCACGAACATAATAATAAAGTTGATCAAATTGAATGCCATGATTTATATTATTTAAAGCAAGTTCAGCTACTGCAGATTTCTCAGGTTGACCTAATCTACAAGTTTTTACATCTTGTATCCAAGCTACGTTTAGCGGTTTCCATGTATACTTTTCCACAAAAACAAAATAACTTCTGCACTCCGGAAGATGAGAATGTGTTTGACACATCTTTAGGTGACCTTAAATGTTCTTTAATTTTTCTTGTAGGTTTAAAAACAGTACTAATGCTGTGATTAATTAGGATTTTTTGAGTTCTATCTGTAACATTAGTTACAAAAGGAAGAAAAGCAGTACCAACATTAAGCACTAGTTTTTCTTTATGGTTATGTCTAGCAGGTGTAATACATTATTAATATCATTAAGGTGAATATCCATTACCCTGTAGTGATCTTGTTAAATATTATATTCATCTTTCAAAAATTCATAATCAAAAATTCGTTTTGTTCCATCAACCAAAGATTTAATTACACCAATTTTTTGACGTGGATGGTGGTTTGATAACTTATGAAGGTATCTGTCAGTGTGTTTCGGCTTTCGGTAAACCTTAAAGAGGTGTAAATTAAAGCTTAATTTTGATTGAACATGTTCAAAGTGATTGCAAATTACAATATGGGATCTACATATAAACCCAGGAATTTTATACATGAAGAAGTTGGTATATCAAGCTGTCTCTAAAAAAGAATTAACGGTTCACTTTTTGATCTGTTAAGTTTTAATTGATTTGCAGTACACCAATCATTTTTTTATTCGGAGAACTGCTCTGTTTCAAAAATTAAGTGATTAATATAGCTACTATGAAACAATAAGGTTATGTCATTTGCATAGAATATACAATTCTTTTTTGAAGAGATGTAATTGGGTAAATCATCTATGTAGAGTAAAAATAGGAGTGGTCCAAGGATACTCTCTTGAGGACTCCTCTAACAGTCGGTAACTTATAAGAGTATTAAAAATTATTATTAATTTTATTAAATACATAATTAAAAAGTTTACCTCGAGTAGGATTTGAACCTACGACCTGTTTATGTATATAGCACTGATGCAAATTCTAAATATAATGAGGTTATAATTAAATTACTTATATTAGTGGAATGTGAGCCTGCAATATCGCAAGGATTCACACATACCAAAGCAACTTGATTAGTATTAAATTATTATAAGTTTTGTTATGAACGAATAAGTTCAAAGGTAAATATGTAATTAAAAATTATTATTAATTTTATTATGAGAGTATTGATTATTAACTCTTACACATTGCCATCGATCTGCTAAATATGAGGATATCGAAGATAAACTTGTTTTTCCAAAATTGTATGCTTTGTCTAACTTACTAAGATTTCATGGGAACCAATCAAATGCTGAGGGATCTAGAAAAATTGCTGTACAATATTCCCCATATTCTAATATTCACTGCGTTGTGTTAAGTTTGGAATATTTTTTTTGAACGAATTCCATATTGTACTCGTAAATAATAAATTAAAATTCTACTAAATTCAACTATATGTATTTATGTTAAGGTACTTGAGAATGATATGTAAATATTATTAACATAATATCTATTTATGGTAAATCGGTAAGTATTTAAGTATACTTAACCAAGCCAGTGGAGGTAATGAGTTCAATTCCCGTTACCGTCTACCTTGTATGAGGTTTTTTCAGGGGGTTTTCTTCGTACAGATATACTGGCACGATTACTGCGTATACCCATAACATTTGTGGCTATTTATGCGAATACTGGGGTAGCAACATCTCCCTCAGAACCCTAACTCCGTTCTTTCCGATCCTATCCTGACCGCACCTATACCTAATCCCACCATACATATATACTTAGTGTATGTACGTTGGGAATCCATGATAGTGGCCGAAGGAGCTAGGAAAGGTCAAGCCGCCTGCTCTCCCACTTGGAGAGGGAATGCAACACGTGGCCTTTTCCTTTTCGTTCCTAATCAATAACTTTTCTTATTTGTACAGAATGACGTGATTTCATGCGAATTGTCCCTAAGGCATATGAAGAAGTAAAGATACACAAAAACTCATTAGATGTTATGGATCGGATTTGAAAGGGTATCTTCCTTGGATTATCAATTATTTTATATATCTTCCCATCTGCTCAATTTTTGCCTATTTCTAAAAATGGTTATAACTTGCTTATTTGAGCAGATAGAGAAACAATATTAACGATACTATTTATGTAATTTTTAGCGTAGATTACGATCAAGTATAATACAAGGTTTTTGACTTATGGCATAACCTTATGTTTTTTTTAAATAGAAATCATTTATGTTTTTTTTAAATAGAAACCATTTTATTTTTCCCTATTAACATGTCTACTTTTTAAAATGTAAACACAATAACATTATTTTCAATAACTAACAAGTTACAGAATAAATACTGCAGTAACTGATAAATTTGAACGCGGTCTTGATGGTACACTGTGTTGCCCTATCTAATCAAATGGTTTTTGGTAAATAGGAATCGTGTATAATTTTTTCCCCATTGAGAGAAAAAGAGAGGAGGTTAGAGGAGGGAGAGAGTTTAGTTGATTTAGTTGCGTTGTTATCTGTAAAGTAAGTTTTAAATTATAGTCCTTCTGACGAAACGAGAAATGTTAAGTTTTTAATGACGCAAGTTGGTTGTCGTTTTCAGCGTTCCTTGTTTGGATGCATGAGCTAAAATAATAAATGAAGCGTCAGTGTGTGACTTCGCTTGTATGCATGTTTCCTTTATATAATCGGGAAGATGCAAAATTGATTCTTTGCACCTAGTGAGTCGATGTTCATATTTTGAATGTGGAAGTAGAAGACATGTAGTTGCATAGTAGTTGTGAGGGTAGTAGGCCTAAAGGCCGGGGATTAGTTGTGTAGCGGAATGTTTGTAGTGTGTAATGGATTGGATACAGAAAAAGTGTCGATGCAGTAAGTTGGCGCCACCTTATTTAAAGAGTTTCGAAATATGCGAATTTTTGATTATTTACGACTTAAACAACCCGTTATTATTGTAACGTATGAAGAGCTTAGTGTATTTTCGAAATAGGGGAGTTTACGGTTCTTCATTTTTTGCTCAACCTTTTTGTATAGTTATGTATTCTAAACAGTTGAGAGTTGAGTAGAGATTCTGCCCAAAAATGTTTCAAATAAATGGTAGGATGCTATGTATATTACTACAGCATTTTTACACCAACAAATTTCAAAGAAAATGTCTGCAAAATCCTAAGAAACTTAAATTTCAACAGTCATTGCTTTATAACTGTGTATGTTATCGTCTCTAGATGGAGAATTACTGATAGAAAAAATCTTTGTTAAATACTCACTTATTCTTAGAACTTCAGAAAGTGGAAAACTTATTTTAAAACAGAACTGAAAGGAATTTTTTTACATGAAGATTTAGGACTGTTCAATCACTATCTAGATACACTAGAAAGATTAGTACATTATACTTGACCAAGAAACTTACTTTAAGACGTGTTCTGGAAAAATTCAACATGAGCCATTTCAAAACCACTCATAACTCCTTTAAATCCAAATGCAAAACTTTTATAAGAAATAGAGGAAAATATCTGGTGTGAAATAACACACGACCTTCCAACCTACAAAGTGGAAATTAAAAGAAATGAAACAATTTTAATTATATTTTTTTAGGATATACATTCATAAAGAAAACAGGCAACATTGTAAAAACAAAAACAATAATCTATGTCAAACAAACACTTAAAACGTCAAAAAAATGTTATAGTCCGTAAAATGAATAATTGCGAATTTCGGCTTAGCGCTTCATTTGGCGTGCACACTCGTAGTTTGTATCTATTTCGTTCTAACACACAATATTTGGAAATAGAGAGAATGGAATGCTACATTATCGTCGCTGCGGGTCGTGAACTAAGACGGACACTATACGTTTAAAACATCTGGATTTGTGTCGGGTGTGTTAAAAGAAGATAGTAATATTTGTTTTAGGCGCACTTTAAAGACGAAATGATCTATTGTAATCATTTGACAGTGGTGTTCAAAAGTTTATTTCGGGTGTTTGTAACTAACTAAATATGTTATATTCCTTCAATTTATAAGAATGAATTAAAACGTAATTGAAAATACAATAATACTATTTATTCTTATAAACAAAATTACCTTATAATGAACTACTTTCTACACAAGTACATTAAAGAATGTGGGTCATTAATATATCATTATTTTACACAATGTAGCAAAGTCTACAAATAGGTATGCGAATAATTTATTTTTGTTCAAACCATTTATAATTTTAAAATTCAGTATTTTTGCAAAAAATAAAAACTACAAGTAATAACTGTAAGTAAGCATGTAGTTTAATATGCAGTTTTAATTAGAAGAATGTAATATTTACATAAAAGAAGCTTTTTTACAATTAGAGTAGGAGAAATTAACAAAAAGGATCTAATTTACAACTAAATTTGTAACACTGTGTTTTTAATAATATCAAGATTTTATTGAGAATTAAAAAAAAGTGTACGTAAACTTAAAATTAAAACATTAACTATCACTGTCATCTGAAGTATCACCATTAATACAAATTACCAATGGTTCTACTGTTATATATAACACCTTTTCACGTGACCACCATTGAGATATAATTTTTTCTGTATGTGTAATAGTTTTTTTCCACACTTCTCCATCGCATTGTTTCAAAACCTCCTCCCACATTTGTAATACAGCGGCATCAGAATAACCTTGTTTAATTCAATAGCATTAAATTGGTAACGATACGGAGGTTGTCTAAGCACGAAATAACCAGATTCATTAATAATGTCATCTACAACGTACCGCTTCAGTTGTCTATGTTGTTTAGCAACAAATCTACCTTTAAATCCGTGTCAACAAGAGAAATTGTTTTTTATTAACCAGTTTCGTAACTCTTCCTTTTTCCGTGTACTCGAAGGAGTTTTCTCTATAAGCCGATAATGATATGATGCATTGTCCAAAATAATTAATGACGGTTCCTGTAGATTAGGCAACAGCTGATGTTTCAACTACTTCTCAATAATCACTAGATTTTGATTTTGTGGCAAATACTAAACTACAGTTTTTAATAAAACCATATTCATTACCAGCGTATAAAATGATAAATCTTTTTTACACTTTTTGGTGTGTCGTCTTGCCAAGATCTCTTCTGTGATCCCCTAGAAAAGATCCACGTTTCGTCTATAAATACCATCTGAAGTGGTGAAGCCGATTGTATATTTTCATGGTATTTTTTTGGAACTGCTTGTGTGCTGACACCATATTTGATTTTTCACAAAGTGCTCTGCGATTGCAGCCTTGTTTATATTAAATCCTATACTATGTAAAATCCTACTTATAGTTGGTCTGGATGCTGTCAGTAACCCTTTTTCTTGTAATACATTACTAATTGTCTCCAATGTAACCATTTTCTTTTGGGAATACATATCATAAATTATGTCTCTTATGGTATGTTTTAGCCCTTCTTGTATATCATCACTTTTACACTTAGTTCGTGGTTTTTTGATAGTTTTTGGCATTGAAATGTTCCGCTTTTTACTCTCGACCATTTTGTGTAACGTATTGAAGCTAATTTTTAAAGCTTCTGCGGTTCTTTTGTTCACTGCGTCAACATTACACAGAGGATCAACATTATCCTTTTCGCAACAAAAATACTCATACACATTAAACACGAGTTCATGGCAACGCTGGTTTAAGAACTTTCCTGGCATTTTACAGTTGTTACAACAATAGTATACAAACAGTACTAACGCAAATTTGAAATCTGTAGACATTACTGCATTGTGTAAAATAATGATATATTAATGACACTACATTCTATAATGTACTTATTTAGAAAGTAGTTACTTATAAGGTAACCTTGTAAAATTATTTACCATGTTGTATTTAATTGAATAACATAATGGAATTCCAATTATGTTTAGAAAAATAAATTATATTATTGTATTTTCAATTACCTTTTAATTTTTTTTTATAAATTGAAGGAATATAACATATTTCAGTAGTTGTTAGGTACAAATACGCGAAATAAACTTTTGAATACCACTGTCAAAGGATTACAGACAATTTAGTCTTTAAAGAGACATCTAAAACAAATATTACTTCTCCTTCTAACACACCTGACACATACAGATGTTTTAAACGTATAGTGTCCGCCTTAGTTTACCACCCGCAGCGACGATAATGTAGCATTCCATTCTCTCTATTTCCAAATATTGTGTTAGAACGCAATAGATACAAACTACCAGTGTGAACGCCAAATAATGCGCTAAGCCCAAAATTCGCAATCATTCATTTTACGGACTATAACATTTTTTTTAGGATAATTATGCTACCTCTAGGCAATATCGTAAAAGCAAAAACAATATTCTATGTCAAACAGACGTTTAAAACTTCATGACAGACGGAGGTTAATAGACATTTAGATGCTAACTTAAAAAATTAAAAGAAATGAAATAATTTTAATTATAATTTTTTTAAGATAACTATGCAATCTCTTTCATACGTTCACAACGAAAACAGGCAACATTGTAAACACAAAAACAATAATCTATGTCATAATGACGTTTAAAACTTCATGTCAGATAGAGATTAATAGACATAAATACATGTTAACTTAAAAAAAAATTCCAAAGCCGCCCGCTTCTATAAGATATCAATAATACAGTTTAACCATTTGCATACATATTTAATTATTTTTTAGACTTGCCTTGCATTATATTAAGAAACTTTATGAAGAAAAGTTTTGTAAAATTAAATTTTCTTTAAAAATATGTCTAGACTTCTTGTTATTAAACTAATCGTTGTTCAGATATTGAAAAAAATTGAACTACCACTTAAATTCTACCTTAGGAATTTTTTTGCCGCTAAATTCCACGTCCTATCAAAAAATTGCATAGAACATAATTAATCGATTTGTTTAAGGTCTATCTCTAGGTATTTTATATTGTTGAAATATGCAGCTGTTTTAGAAATATTTGACAAAAACCAAAAACTGGCCATAATATACCCCCCTCTCCGCCAATGGATTTCTCCCAAAATCTAATCAGTTCCAAGCAAAATGAAAACAAGCTTAACTACAATATTTTATGTACGTAGGTATTTTCGTTCTGGAGTTATTGTGTATACTAACATACATCCACACACAGACCCACACACATCCAGACATCATGGCCGATCTTGACCAAAAGTGGTAAAATGAGCTAATAAGTCTATTTAGCGATAGTGAAAAAAAAGTGGATTGCATAACCTTCTATACCTACATATTTATATATAAGTTGGAAGTTAAAAACAGAAATGAGAAATATTCCCTATCGCAAACAAAGCCAGATATATCTTTTGCTGCAGGTATCTTAAACGAAAATCCGGGACGAGCTCAATGGTATACTACAAAGAGAGTTCTGTCTAATATAAAAGCAACTCAATCTCTGATATTAAAATTACAAAAAGGATGGCAACCATATCCATATAATGATTCCGACTGGGCTGACTATCCAGATAATCAGATAAGTCCACTACTTGTACTGCACTAGTTATACATTTATATTTTGCGAAGCAGCCATATCTTGGAAGAATAAAAAACACAGTGGTATTCTCCTCAGCCACATGATCTGAAACAGATTCATTTAGCTAGTTGAGAAATAAATAAAAGGTTAGCGGACGTATTCAAAACGTCTAGCATTACAATTACATTACAAACATATGTAAGTTAAGGTTTAATTTGTGATGCGAGGTGTTGGAAATTGAATAATGAGACTTCGTACCAAATGTGACTGGTTTCGGGATTCTTCTATGTCTTCATGGCAACTGTACAAAAAGTAATTTACTTTTTGTCGTAATACAAAAAATAATTTGGCCTTCACCAAAAATCAGCGTCATGTGAATAACGTTCATGGGTTGTCATAACTTGAATAAATACAATTTCAAAATACTGCGCTTCATGTTGTCCAGTAACTTATTTCCTCGAAAATTGACGCTTTTTATACTAATGAAACAAATAACTATTTTAGTAATATTCTGTTTATGTTCTCATTAACACAATGCAATAAATTGCCATTTATTTATTTTTTTTTTGTTAGCTTCCATTAAAATTCAGTTCTTGGCCTTTAGTTAATAGTTTCGAACATCTTGTTTAGAATGAAACACCCCCCAAAGTAACTAACGGTAATTGTTAATAAATCAGGAACAAACTTCAATTTCTTCCCATACGAAAGGATGTTTTAGAGCAAAACATCCGCAACTGTGTACAACAAATAATAAAACATAATAATTCGGTGGTCTAAAGATTAGCTTGTTTATCTTTAACGGGTTGGAACCTGGATAAACTAACCGTTTTTTCTACAGTGTGTCCGTTTAATGCTTTATTATTAAAGTTACAAAAAAATATTTCCGGCAAAAAATAACAGCGTGTATCTTCCCCACAATATCGCACACAATAGGTTACGCTGAGTGCTTTAAAAATAAGAGCTATTTTCCAATTTACAATTTTAGTAAAAAATAACTAAATCATTAATAAATTAAATATTGTTAAACTGCCTTGAAGATGACAAATCAGAACACCATCTAACGGTCGTAGACTAACAGTGAAAAATATTATACCCAAAGAAACAGGAGAATTTAACAAAATTTAACCAAGTTATGATGTAAGTGTAAAGTTGTGAAAAACTTTAAATTGAAATTGATGAAAGCATCCACAAATAGAAACTTTGACATCAATTAAAATAATCCAGTCAGATCTAACAAAGAAATAAGTTTGTCAATAAATGCAAGTGTTATTTAGCAATGAAAAACACAATGTTATACATTTTATATCATTTTTAATCTTAATTTTAATTCCAACTACTTATGTTAAATTATGGTGCTGTGGTAATTTAATATATAGTTCGTAAAGCATTTACTTCAAGATCTAAGAAAAAAAACACACCAAAAACCTAGACGTACCAAAAGCTAAAATTAAAAATTAAGACGTACCATTATGCGTTTTTTAATTATAAGATGCCAAACCTATTTAAACGGAGATTGTCTTCTTGTCTATTGAAGTTATTAATATTTCCATATTATCAGATTAAAAGTCATAATTTAAATTATTTAAGGCATGGTCAGCTACCGCAGATTTCTTTGATTGACCTAATGTAGAAAATCGTTCTTTAAGTCTTGTATCAAAGCAATGTTTTGTGGTTCCAATGTATACTTTTCCTCATGAACAAGATAACTTATACACTCCGGAAGATGAGAATGGGCTTGAAACACCTTTAATTGACCTTAAATGTTCTTTATTTTTTCTTGTAAGTTTAAAAACAGTCCTAATACCATGATTAATTAGGATTTTGTTAATTCCATCTGTAACATTAGTTATAAAGGAAGAAAAGCAGTACCAACATTAAGAACTGGATTTTCTTTATGGCTGTGTGCAGCAGGTTTAATAACATATTAATATTACTCATCTTTCAAAAAATCAGGATCGGAAATTCGTCTTGCTCAATCCACTAAAGATTTAATTATACCAATTATTTGACACGGATGGTGGTTTGATAATTTTATCCTAATTAATCACGGCATTAGGACTGTTTTTAAACCTACAAGAAAAATTCCGGAGTGTATAAGTTATCTTGCTCATGTGGAAAAGTATACGTTGGAACCTCAAAACGTAGCTTTGATACAAGATGTAAAGATTTTGTGGATTAGGTCAACCAGAGAAATGTGCGGTAGCTGACCATGCCTTAAATAATTTCAATCATGACATTGAATTGAATTGACAGGACAAACTTATTATTAAGACAAGAAAAAAATCTCCGTTTAAATAGCTTTTGGCATCTTATAATTAAATAAAGGTATAATGGTACGTCTTAACTTTATTTGCAGCTTTTGGTATGTCTATGTTTTTTGCTGTGTTTTTTCTTAGACCTTGAAGTTAATGCTTTACAAACTATATGTTAAATTACCACAGCACCATAATTTAACATAAGTAGTTAAAATTAAACCCAAAACCGAGACCGAAATCGAAATCGAAATCGAAATCGAAATCGAAACCGAAACCGAAAGCGAAAGTAAAGTCAAAGTCAAAGTCAAAGTCAAAATCAAAATCAAAATCAAAATCAAAATCAAAATCAAAATCAAAATTAAAAATTATATAAAACGTACAACATTGTGTTTTCATTGTTAAATAACACTTGCATTTATTAACAATGCTATTTCTTTGTTAGGTTTGACTTGATTATTTTAATTGATGGCATTGTGGATGCTTTCATCAATTTCAAATCAACTTTTTTCACAACTTTACACTTACATTATAACTTGATTAAATTTTGTTAAATTTGTTCTTGACATTTTTCACTGCTAGCCTTCGACTGTTAGAGGGCGTTCTGATTTGTCATCTTCAAGTCAATTTAAAAATATTTCATTTATTAATGATCTAGTTATTCTTTACAAATTATATTCCATAGTTGGCTTTATATGTTTATCGAACTGTTATTTTAATAGCAGACTTATGTTTGCGTTCTCAATTTTTCAGATTTCACAAAGTTATTTCAGCATCTTTAACAATTTTGAAAGATAATATTACTACTGACGAAGATAAGTGTTAGCGAAATGTTTAGATCGTATAACCTAAATACAAAAACACACCATAAAAAATCCCAAAAAAAGGCAAGTATTTTAATGTGTAATAATGGTGACCGTTTACATTTTCAAATAGTGCCATTTCCATATAATATTTTTGATGACTGTCATACCGTGTAGGCGATTAGGGCAGATATATTAAGATATTAGATACACAAACATTTTTCCGTTTTGTGGAAATCGATACTAGATTCTTGCATTTTGTTAAAATGACTGTCTTGTGTACAAGGTAGGTCAATACACGATAGTCACATTTTTTCAAATATGATAACTTCATTCGATTCTTTTTGTTATTTTGTCATTTCTACTTACCTTTCCCTATCCCTAAATGCAATATTTTTCCATATATTCACAGGTCTTTGTTAAAAGTAAATTATTTTCAAATAATTATCAATATTATAAGTTTTGTTATGAACGAATAAGTTCAAAAGTAAATATGTAATTAATATTTTGAGCAAGTTGTGGAAAAGAAAAAAAATAACATTTGATTTGGTGAATAATGAAAAAGTAGTTTACCTACCGAGTGAACTGCAGGATGTAGAGTTACTTAATTATCCTTTCTTGACATCATTTACTTGTACTAATAATCCGGTAACTACTCAATGGTACAGCAATACAAAAAGTGTAATTCTAGCGTAGATTTTAGAACATACAGTTCGACCGAGATAGTTAGGATAGTGTCTCATTTGCGATTTTGCTGTGAAGGCACTGACAAGATTAATATTAAGTAATGTATTAACTCTTTGTCTTCCACTTGTCATTAACCACTTAACTTTCATTTTTAATTACTGTTTAGAAAACTCTGTATTTCCTTCGGCTTGGAAAAAGGCAGTTGTACATCCTCTTCCAAAAATAAAACGAGTTAAAAATGATCTCCGACCGATTAGCATATTACCAACTGTGTTTAAGATTCTAATAAAACTTATGGAACATCAAATTATAGACCACTTGAATTCCTATGACATTATACCAAGCAATAAATCTGGATTCCGTCGTGGATTTAGCTTCTCTACAGCTTTAGCTTCAATTACAGATGATATTCTGAAGACTTGGGACAGAAATAAGTTAACTGTGTTGATTTTATTAGATTTTAGCAAGGCACTTGACACTTCTTCCTATAGCATGTTACTTTCAATCTTAAGTTATATTGGTTTTAGCGATGCTACGTCACTTCTTAAAAATTACTTAACTAATAGTCTCCGAGCTGAGCGTTATGGAAATTTAACCTCATCTTTTAAGGGTGTTTCTAGTGGCGTTCATCAAGGCTCCATTCTTGGCCCACTTCTTTTTGTGTGTGTGTGTGTGTCTATATATATATATATATATATATATATATATATATATATATATATATATACATATTAGACTGGCCCCATATATTTCTGGTCTCACCCCCAATATTGTTACCATTCCACTAAAAATCATGTGTAAGAAATTTGGTGCAAATATTTTAAGGATAAGTCGACCCTCATCGCAAATGAAACTGAAGTCATGGGAATTTTTGAAAATGTGCTTTATGTGTTATGTTATTTGTTATTTTCTAATATTACCGTTGATTATAATGAAACCTTCATTATATTATATTTCTCGCAGCTGATCAACACCTTTCAAATGGTATATTTATAACTATTTTACCCCTTAAATTAACCGAAATATAATAAAGAAAGTATAATTTTGTATGAAAAATCTCGAATTTTGCTCATGTTTTTGGCGTTAAAATTATTCTATAATAAATAGAAGCATGTTTTGTCTTTTGATTTGATACATGTATTACATTACATGTATTATGGCAATATGATGATTCTAGTGTGTATAATTGCTTTTTTTCCTATCACAAGAAACACAACATCTCCACGAAAACAGATAGGAAGCATATTTGGAAGCACGTGATTTCTTTTCGGTCCGTGTTAGATATATAAATATTTGTGAGTCAGTGATCAACGATTAGTTTCAGACATTGTTTCGTACTAGGAAGTTTGTTTTAAGTAAATTGGTCAGTTATTTACGCATAATGTCTAATCGTCGATTGTTGAGAAAAGATACTTCAGTATACCTAATAGGAAATTATTCTTCACAAATTGTTGGCAGTAATTTTCCGTCCATCAAACAAGTATTAAGTGTATTATTTTTTTACCTCCGAGAAGTTAAGCTCTCATTACGGGAGAGTAGTAAATTAGTTATTGAGGAAGTGATCATTTTTTGGAACAAAGCCCGCATCCCAACACGTGACGTTCAACATTGCATTAAAAAAGTTGACATCGCACACCAAAACGCCCTTGCAAAAATGAATATAACAGAAGACAAAGCATTTTTAATAAATCAAAGAAAAAAAGGTAGGGAAGGACACATGTACGGCCTAGATGCAGTATTAGCTGCAAAGGAAAAAAGAAAAGAAGAGCGGGAAAAATCATATGCCTTACTGAAAAAGTGAAGTCAGGAAGAAACAGAACTTTTAAGTAAATAGTAATTGATTACTTGTGTATATTATTTTTATTATCCTATTATATTTCCATGTTTTACATTTCTTAAACCAGATTACATTTCTTAAGCAACTTTAGCAGTAATAATGTAATAATGTAATATATATATATATATATATATATATATATATATATATATATATATATTTCCAGGGGCATCAGTTTCGCAATTTAATTCTTCTGTTGAAAGTTCCGATGAGGACGATTATCTACATGAAGATGACGAAGGAAGATGTCACGATGGAGAAGCATCGGCTTCACCAGAACCAAAGAAAAGAAGATTAGTAGGTAGAAAGAATATAATTACCGAAAAGTTAGTTGCCGCGTTAGACAAATGTAAAGTCAGCGACAGGGATGCAGTTCACGTACTAACAGCGGTAGCGGAAGCTCTGGAGTTTGAAATTCATTCTCTGTCCATAAGCCGAACCACACTACAACGCTGCAGTCAGAGTTTGCGCAAAAAAATTGCAGAAAAGCATAAGTTATATTTCATTGGGATAGTAAACTGTTAAGAGATTTAAATGAAAGTGACACGGAAGACGGATTAGCCATAATTATTACAGATGGAAATGTAGAACAGATTACAGGAATCCCAGTCATACCGAATTCATCCGGTAGAGAGCAAGCCCATGCAGTTTTTAAAGTGCTATTGGATTGGGATCTGGCAGATAAGATTAAAGCATTATGTTGCGATACAACAGCATCCAATTTTGGTAGGATTAATGGTTGTTGCAAATATATTGGAACAAATGTTACAAAGAGACTTATTGTATTTACCATGTAGACATCACATTTATGAACTTGTATTGAAAAGTGTATTTGATAAGGTGATGCCACCCTCCAGTGACCCTGACGTTCCCTTGTTTAAACGTTTCAAGCAATCGTGGAGTAAAATTGACAGCACGAAAATCAAGTCCGCGATGGAAATAACTCGTGTTCAGGAAATCTTTAAAAATGATATAACTGAAATTCTTTCTTTTGCCGACAATAATTTGAAAACTCAACTGCCTCGCCATGATTACAATGAGCTATTGCAACTTACTCTGTTATTCTTTGGGAGAAGTGCTAAAGGTAAAGTTCGAGCTCCTGGGGCAATGCATCATGCACGGTGGATGCAAAAGCAATTTATTGTTTAAAGATCTTTTTATACAGAGATCAATTCCATCTAACAGTTTCAGAGGAAAGAAGTATTTTACAGATATGTATTTTTATTGCAAAATTGTATATCAAAGCATGGTACACAGCCCCCTTTGCAAATCTCGCACCTTACCATGATCTTCTGTTTCTTAAAAAATTAATACTTTTTAAGGAAATTAATCGTGAAATTGCGGACGCCGCAATACTTAAATTTAAAAATCATAGGTGGTACTTATCTGCAGAAGCTTCTGCATTAGCGTTTTTTGATGACAAATGTTAAAAGAAATATGGTTGATGCATTACAAAGTGATAGGTTATTTGGAGAGGGTAATAAAATAGAAATCGACGTAAGGAGTATCTTGAATCTGACTATTTTTGATTTCGTTTCGAAACATTCAAAACGTTTTTTTGAAAGGTTCAATCTACCTTCAAATTTCGTAGAACAAGATCCACAAACTTGGGGAATAAATGAACAGTACAAACATTGTCTTGAGATCGTTAAAAAAATAAAAGTCGTTAACGATGCAGCCGAAAGAGGGATTAAGATAATTCAGGAGTATAATAGTAAATTAACAAAAAATGAAGAACAGAAAAATTATATAATCCAAGTTGTAGCATCTTACCGTAAACGTTTCCCAGATGTTAGCAAAACAACCATGGCTACATAATTTTGAACTATAATCAAAATTAATTTATAAACTATTCTTCCTTTTAATTACAATGTATATCTTGTATTACTTGTAAATTATACATTAAATTCAATAAAGAAAATGTTCATTGTTCATTCATATCATTGTTGCTCATTTCCAAAACCTATTTTCAAAAACTGATTTTTTTAATTTATCACAGTTTCTTTGGATATTTCATCTCCCATGAGGGTCCACTTACTATTAAAATAATGTTACAAAACTTGGTATATATTACTTTTTAATGAAGTAGAACAGTTTAGTAGTGTGAGACCAAACAAATAAAAAATTAAAAAATATGGGCCGGTCTAATATATATATATATATATATATATATATATATATATATATATATATATATATATATATATAAATATATATATATATATATATATATATATATATATATATATATTCACAATTCAACGATTACATTCCATGCTGCACAACTAATTTTTATGCAAACGACACAGTTATATCTACCGTTTCACTCTTCAGAGATATAAAACTCTAATAGATGTAGAAATCGAGATGTTGCGTCTTTATGAAGTATTGCTGCTAATCATGGTCTTAAAAATGCCTCTAAATCGTCGCTAATTGTGTTTGGTCCTAATAAGGCACAGAAGTTGGCAAGTTCTTGCTTAAATATTAAAGTCAATGGTGAGAGTATTAAGCCTGTGGATGAAGTTCGCAACTTAGGACTTATATTAGACTCTAAATTGGGCTTTCGTGCCCATATTAGTAAATAAACAAGTGCTGCTAAAACGCTTACATCCCCACAGACAATTGCTTAATCGGGATGTAAAAAGAATGCTCTGTGAATCACTTGTATTGTCCAACTTCAACTACTGCGACACAATCTATGGTCCATGCATTACTGTGTTTGATGCGGGTAGATAGAATTCAAAAATGTCCGAATTCCAGTTTAAGACTAATTTTTCACATCAGACGTTTTGACAGGATCACATAAACTTTTTGACTGTAAGTGGTTGAATATGGAGAACAGGAGGATGTTGCACTCTAATTATTTCTTTCAGAAAATAATTCTTTTTAAAACGCCCCCTTATTTGTACAGGGTGTCCAACTAAGAATGCGAGGTACTGTATCTGGGAAACTATCCATCGTAGAGGCTTGCGCAAAAAAAAAGTTAGTACTAAAACGGCCAATACGAAAACCTGGAAAATATTCACTAAAAACCTTCCTCCTTTAAATCGGTCCTTTTTAGGGCCACAACTTACATAATAGAGAAACAATTCCAGAAAAATATAGTTAAAAAAAATAAAAATTTAATGGATTTGCGTATAAAGTTTTCTTTGGCCGATATTTTAGCTTAGGGACAAGATATCGAGATTCGGTTTTCGCGAGCTTGTTTAGGTATCATTTAGCTACTTGTTCATAAAAAAAGTCATACCAATGCATTTAATTTTTTTGCGAAAATTAACCGTTTCTGTCGGAATGTCGAACAAAGCCCTCTAGCAACGACATGTGAAACTCACAAAACTTCAAATATTATAACATTTGTAGCCCAAGAATAGCCCATTTCAACGCGCCCAAGTTTGTTAAAACGGCTTAGCCGTTTCGAAGACACGGGGGGTTATTTAAGAAAACCTTTGAATACCCCCCACCACTTTATTTTTAGACATACATCAATAAGTATCAAACAAAAAAAGTTCAGATTATCCTCGACTTTAAAGTTGTTATTTTTTTATTAAATTAATATAGCAGAATTCACAGAAACATCACGTTTTTAGATTCAAGATTGCAGTTACGCCCCCTTGCGGCCATTTCAGAAACTTGAAAATTTTTCCAGGTTTTTGTATTGGCTGTTTTAGTAATAATTTTTTTTTGCGCAAGCCTCTACGATGGATAGTTTCCCAGATACAGTACCTAGCATTGTTAGTTGGCCACCCTGTACAATTGCATTACACTCAAGACAAGCGTTCATAATTTAAATCTCAGATTCAAAGGCTTAATATCTCCTCCTATGCATTCAACAGTAATGTTAGAACGTAGCTTTTCTTTTAATATAGCAAAATTATATAATTCTATCTCAGAAGCCTGTAAACATGAAACTTTACTATATTTTTGTAAGACATTATTTGACCATTTGTTCACTAAACATTAGTTGAAACATGATTTTCGCTGTGCGACTAGCTTTACCATTAGTTAACCTCACATTTGTAATTGTTTTTTTTTCTTTCTGTTTATTGTGTGAAATCTGGATGTTTTGAAGGGTTAAGTGGTAGAGCAGAGTGTTGGCAATAATGTTGTCAACGATTCTGAACTTCCCCTTGGGTTTCACATTTACAGTATTTGAATAAAGGCGTTATTATTTTAGAATCCTGATTCTATGAACGTTATCTTATATACTTTTCACGCAGTTGTTAGAAATTTGCTAGAGTACCTACATGAAGGATAACGATAAAGATATAATGTGAAAAAATTAAAAATAATAATTAATTAGAACTTAGTAAGTGTAGCTTAGTTTAATGATTGCAAGAAATCGTCATTAAAAACATTGAATTTCTACAAATTGAAAAAGATAAAGCAATTTCTGAATTTATCACATTTATAATTTAAAAATCATTTTTAAATTTTAGCTATTAACAGTCCCAATCTTATATTAAGAAAAACTAAGTTCAATTTTCATCAGTTTTCTCTAGCAAATTATTTCAATAGTTATTCAACCATCGACCATTTTGCAAAATATACT
Organism: Vesta saturnalis; assembly: GCA_036346205.1. NCBI lineage: Eukaryota > Metazoa > Arthropoda > Insecta > Coleoptera > Lampyridae > Vesta > Vesta saturnalis. The sequence continues at coordinate 264,361 of JARFJB010001443.1, forward strand.
TTTCTCTGAATGATTTTTTAAGATTCTGTAATACTTGAGGCGTAAACCTGCCGTATTCTATCTTCATAACTTCCCTTGTTGTAGTTGGTCCTCAGTCAACTTTGGATTTAACAAAACCCCACAAGAAGTCCATGGACGTTAAATCCGGCAATCTAGCTGGTCAATTAACTGACCCTTCTCTACTTCTCCATTACAGAAAACATTTTCATTCAATACGGTCTTCTACCACACCTTCTTTGTAGTGTACAAGGGCTCCGTGCAACTGGAACCACATTTGTTTTTTTTATATTCTGTGGAAAGTGCGCTATTAGCCCTGTAAAATTCTCCATAAGAAATTATAAAAATCTATAGTTATTTAGACGCCCTTCGAAGAAATATTTCCCAACTGCATAACCACCTACTAGTTCTCCCCCCACATTTAAGCTCTGGCAATGCTAGCAGTTTTTCAATTACATGGGCATTACTAGTATCATAAAAATGGTAATTACGCCAAATCCATTTCGGTGAAACGTAATCGTCAGTAAATAAAATCTGTTTTAAAGAATTATCGTTTTCAACCATCACATTCTGCGGTCATCACAAAATTTAACTGCTTGCAAAATCAAGTTCTAGTAGTTCCTGATGTGGTTCAATATAGTAGGGATGGTATTTATTTTAAACGTTCTGCTACTGACTTAAATTATGAGCTGTACCTACAATACTTGCTTGTGGATTTTATACACAACCAAGGCAAACAGCTAATTGGTTGTCTTCATAGTAGTTTCCTTAGTTTTTTAATTCTTCTTGTGTTGGGGTGCCTTCTTTCTGGAAACTTTTGAGCGTAACATCTGGATGTCAACAAACAGTTTCCCAAACATTCACCAACTGTATAAACCATATCGATTAATTCTTGCTCGGAATAATCATTCATTTTTATTTTACGTAGGTGTACAAATAAGTTTCCAGCGTTTGACACAGGTTGGCGCCACCAGAAAATTATGGTTAAAATTGTCAGATGTAAAATGTCATTATCGGAAGGTTGGACATCTGTCACCAACATAAGCTTAAAATTATTAGTGATTTTTACCAGTATACTATATTTTCTTATGTGAGCAGAAATGTCAAGTTTGAGCCGAATAAGCGTCATTTGCGAGAACTTGTGATTTACTTCAGTTTGAAGAAATCTGCAGCTGAAGCGCATCGGTTGTTTGTAGAAGTATATGGTGAGGCTGTTGTTAGTGAGACAAGTTGGCATGGGTGGTATCAGAAGTTAAACAACGGTGAATCTGACATCAAAAACAGAGAACGTAGCGCAAAGCCGAAAGTGTACAAAGGCGTGAAATTGGAAGCAGCCAAACGCACGAAAAACTTGGACTTATATTAGTAGTGACTCAACAAGCAGGTTCACATTGGTTAAAATCATCGGGAATGATTCAAAGGCAAGGAAATTGGTTTCCATGTGAACTGACGCCGACAAACGTCCAATTGTTGACATGTAGAATGCTGCTTGCCAGACATACACTAAAGGCTTTTCTACACCGTATAGGTACTGGTGTTGAAAAATTGTTGGATGTTCCAATAAAAGTTGCCGTGAAAAAAAAATGTCACTTGTCATAATTATTATTGTAATTACTTAGTGATTATTCCTGTACTGACGTGTTTATTTTTCTTTTAATAAAAATAATTAAAACCAACTTCCTGGTGTCTGAAAAGCTTCATTAAACAATTGGTTATGGGCCCAGATACCCTACAATAACAGGAAGCTTGGAACGTACAGTACAAGTTAAAATCAGTTTCGGGTGTTGCTTAAAAAAAGAAAACCGATTCGGAGAACACACGAGAAAGTATAAAATGGCGTCGACTGATCCATTGTCGAAATTTAATGGTGATAACTGGCAAGCATGGAAATTCGAAACTCAAGTCATCTTGAAAGGACGTGGACTGTTTGAAATTGTGTCTGGAGTTTCAGTGAAACCAGAGGATGAAGCAGGCAAGTGTGGATTAAACAAGATGCTAGAGCTCAAGAAATTATCGTCACAAGAATTGAGCATGGACCGCTCACACATATTCTATTTTGTGAGACCTCATATAAGATGTGGAACAAATTAAAAATAGTCTATCACAAGGAGTCGGTGGTTAGTGTCCATTTTCTTCAACAAAAGTTTTTCATGACCGATTTTGGTCAAGGACCTATGCCATCTTTTTTATCCAAAATTGAAGAGATCCGGTCAAAGTTGAAGCAAGCTGGAGAGGAAATCTCTGATAATATGACTATTACAAAGATACTGATTTCTCTACCAGAACAGTACAAGCACTTTAGGTCAACTTGGAAGTCAGCTTCTGTAGAAAAACAGACTCTCAACGAGTTGACGTCACGTTTATTGCTTGAAGAAGAAAGGTCTAGTACTGATGAAGTGGCAGCAGCTTTGGTATCCAGAGTCAACGTCGGGCAGTGCGCAACTTGTGGGAAATCTGGACATGCAAGTAAAGACTGCTACAAGAACAAGCAATGTGATATTTGCAAAAAGAAAGGGCACATTGCCAAATACTGTTTCTTCAACAAGAAAAATAAACAAAAGAAACAGAGGGAGACTAAGAAGCCAGGAGATTTTACCGCATTAGTTGCTAGTGCTTATCAGCCGTTGACTGATTCTTGGTTTATGGACAGTGGATGTACTCATCATATGTGTAAGGTTTTATCTTATTTTGAAAACTGCAAAGTGTTGGAGCGCAACCGTATGGTGCGGTAAGGTGATGGTGCCAAAGTAATAGCTATGGGCGAAGGCAACGTCTGGCTGAAGACTTTCAACCGAGAGACATGAAATATGGTGCACCTACAAAATGTTCTTCATGTTCCAGACTTAAAAGTGAACCTATTCTCTGTTATTAGTGCCTTGGACAAAAACTTACGCATGGTGTCAAACAATAACATTTGCAAGTTTGTAAAAAACGAATCAACAGTTGCAATTGCAAAGCGTGAAGACAGAATGTTCAAAATGTGTTTTTCTGAGGCCAAGGAGAAAATGGGTTTAGCCTTAACCAGCGTCAGCTCAACGACCCCAACAGGTAATTACTGCAAAAATGTGCATTTTGCACATGTGCAAAATATTCTTTCACAGAATAATATAAATGTAAAAAGTTTGAAAAATCATTTCTGTGTTGCATGCATTGAAGGAAAACAATGTAAAAAACCACACACAACAAGCATTACAAAAACGAAAGCTCCAGGTGAATTTATTCACACAGATTTATGTGGAGCAATTGAGGAAACATCTCTTGGAGGCTCAAAGTATTTTTTACTACTTAAAGATGATTTTTCACATTATAGAACTGTCTATTTTTTGGAAGAACAAAAACAGGTATTTTCAAAATTAAAAGTATTTCTTGCATTATTGAAAAACCAAGGAATAAATGTCAAAGTGATGAGGACAGACAATGGTACTGAATTTGTAAATAAGGCTGTAGAGACTTTATTAAATGAAAATGGAATTGTTCATCAAACTACAGTAGCTTATACTCCTGCACAAAATGGAAAAGTGGAGAGAGATGAGAACAGTAATGGAGGCTGCAAGATCAATGTTAAGGGAAAAGAACTTAAAGAAACATTTATGGGCCGAAGCTATTAACATTGCTGTATACGTGTTAAACAGAACAGGAACCAGTTCTCTTCCGAAACAAACTCCATTTAATATCTGGCATAATAAGACATTTGATGCCATGCTATTAAAATCATCATTTGGTGCAGAAGTATGGACTCATGTTCCCAAACAACGCAGATTGAAATTGGACAGCAAAAGTTGCAAAGGGTACTTTGTTGGCTATGGAGAAACCACAACGGGATTTAGGATTTATTATCCAGGTAAAGAAATCTGTTCAGTAGAGCGTGAAGTACTTTTTGTACCACACAGAGACAATTCACTTCCTAGTCTAGAATGTCAAATAATGGAAAACTTGACAGATTTTGAGCCAGATTTCACAGAAGATAATCAAGAACCTATGGAAGAGCTACAAAATGAAGTACAGCAGAAAAGTATTCAGGATGAGATAGAGGGACGCGTAACAGATAACAGTATTACTACTGAGGGGACCACAGAAAGTAACCAACTCGTCAAACCAAGCCACCAGCAAAATTAACAGAGAATTATTACTGTTACCTGGCATTTGCTGAGGGTGAGCCAACCACACTTCAGGAAGCACTATCATCACAAGAAGCTCCAAGATGGATTCAAGCCATGGAAACGGAGACAGCAGCTCTTGCAGAAAACAACACTTGGGAAATCGTTGGTGAACCTGTGAGTGATGTACTAGTGGTGGACACTAAATGGGTGTTCAAAGTGAAGCAAGATAAGAATGGTAAGATTAATTTGTACAAGGCTAGGTTGGTTGCGAGGGGTTTTGTTCAACAAGGTTTAGATTTTAGTGAAATTTACTCTCCTGTTGTTAAGATGGCAACTATTAAAACACTTATTGCATTAAGTAATAAAACAGATGATTGCATTTGGATGTTTGTAGTGCTTTTTTAAATGGCTCAATTAAAGAAGATATTTATATAACTTTGCCAAATAACTTTGATACCCCTAAAAATAAGTGCTGCAAACTTCAAAAAGCTTTGTATGGTTTAAAGAATGCACCTAAGTGTTGGAATGAAAGCCTAAATGAATTTATGTTGAGTCAAAAATTTGTAAAAACAATGTCAGATAAATGTTTATATTTTTTTTGTAGATGAAAATTCTAAGGTTTATTTACTAGTTTTTGTGGATGACCTTTTATGTACCGGATATGGTCCTATGTTAACTCGCATTATTGATATGTTAAAAAGTAAATTTAAAATGAAAGATTTAGCGCTAGCAAGCTACTATTTAGGTATGAGTATAAAACAGGATTTGCAGAATGGTATTACAACTTTGGATCAGATTCAATATCTAAAGAATGTCTGGATAAATTTAATATGTCTGAATGCCATCCTGTAAGCACTCCAATGGATCCGAATTTAAATTTATCACTTTTACTAAGGGATAAGTCTGAAAGTGAAATTCTAGAACAACATTGTAGAAAACTGATTGGCTGTATTATATATGCCATGCTAGGTACAAGGCCTGATCTTTGTTCTAGTATAACTTTTTTGTCCCGTTTTCAGACTTGTTCTAGTTACGATTTGTGGGTGTGTTTGAAGCGTTTACTTAGATATATCAAGGGTACTGTAAATCTGAGACTAATATATAAGTCAAACATAAGCATACTGACACTGATGCTGACTGAGGCAACAATACAATTGACAGAAGATCCACAAGTGGTTACTGTCTTCAAGTTTGTGGAAATTTGGTTCTATGGGTGTCAAAAAAACAACCAACTGTAGCTTTGTCATCTTGTGAAGCTGAGTATGTTGCACTCAGTAATTGTGTCAGTGAAGCTTGTTGGTTGAGAAACCTAATTCTCGAGTTAAATCTGTACGATGTTTTTTCAATTACGATATTTGAGGATAATCAGTCAACTATTCGACCATGTAATTCACATGAACAACTAAGCGCATGAAGCACTTAGATATAAAATACCATTTTGTAAAAGAAAGAGTTGCTCAAGGTGTCATAGATATAAAGTATGTGAACACCAGTGATCAAATAGCTGATATATTAACTAAACCATTACCTAGAGTTTCTTTTGAGAAATTTAGGAGTCTTATGGGTTTTTCTTTAAACTAAAATCAGAATACCAGTTTTGTTTGTAAAATACTTTTATTGAGGGAGGGTGTTGGTTGTTCCAATAAAAGTTGCCGTGAAAAAAAAATGTCACTTGTCATAATTAATTTTGTAATTAGTGATTATTCCTGTACTGACGTGTTTATTTTTCTTTTAATAAAAATAATTAAAACCAACTTCCCGGTGTTTGGAAAGCTTCATTAAACAATTAAAATGGATCCAATATGATAGTCCAAAAAGAAAAAAATTATGGGGACCATCTGGCTATACTTCAACATTTGCAGCAAAGTTAAATATCCATGGAAAAAACTATTGTTGTGTACTTTGTGGGATCAGCTTGCTGTAGTATATTATGAGTTGCTTAAACCGAACGAAACGATTACTGGGGATGTCTACCCAACACAGTTGATGAGATTGAGTCGAGCACTTAAGGAAAAACGCTCCGAATACTACTCCAGACACGACATGATAATGCTTGTCCATATGTTGCGCCACTTATTTGGAAACACTCAATTGGGAAGTTTTACCCCACCCGCCGTATTCGCCAGGCGTTGCTTCTTCTGATTTCCACCTGTTTCGATCGATGGCGCATGGCCTGTCTCAGCAACACTTCACATCATATGAAGATACCAAAAATTGGGTCGATTCGTGGATAGCCTCACAAGATGAAACATTCTTCCGACGTAGCATCTGTATGCTGCCAGAAAGTTGAGAAAACGTAGTGACGAGCGAATAAAACAGTAGGTTCCGTTCTGTCACCATAAATACCCAATTTTTTATGAAAAACTGTGGAAAATTATCTGTACACCTAATAATTTTTTCCAAACCTTTACAAAACATATCTAATTAAATTATAAATTATTTATAAACGTAAAACACTAAAAATTTTCATAACATTGTATTCCTTTTGAAACAATTCAGAAAACGTGACCTTCGCATTTGGATCTACCCTGTATACAACCATTATTTTAACAAAGTACAATAATATGTATCAATTCGCACAAAATTTGAAATGCATAATCAAGTGCTAATATGTCTGCCCTGCAAGGTTTGAAAGTCATAAAAAATGCTACATAAAAATAGCTCTATTTTCTAAACTACTCGGTATACCTTGTGTGGTATACTATAAGAATAGAAACAGTTTACAGAATTCAAATACTTAATAATATACAGTATACAAAAGTACAAGTTTAGAGTCTCCCGAAATTATGTAGCATCCTGTATACATATACAGGATACTATTATTTATCGGATTTGTCTGAAACATTTTTTTCTATCTTTAATAATAAAACTATAAAGTCAAGTAAAACTATAGGTACCATATCAGTGTGATGTTATAAAAGATTTGACGATAGATGGAACCGATTAATAATAGTACCACGCCTGATCTTTTCAGTGTTGAATATTTTAAAGTATTTTCGCATTGGCTGCCATTTACGATTTATTTTTCAATAGGAAATCTATGTTACTATAATTTATATAATTCTGCTTTTTTCCAAGCAAGAATATCACGTGTTACTTGCTATAATTATTATTTTACTTGTTATGCTTCCATCTGATAATACTAACTTATTGTAATCGGTCCAAAAATTGGAACTGAGACCGGAAATTATCCATTTTGGGGTGTAATGCGTGCGTGAGTACGTGTGGCTCGTTATGTGCCTGTCTGATTAATCGTTCGTACGTCTTATCCCAAAAGCTCAAAAAGCGATCGCATTCAAATTTGGCATAAATATTTAAGTTCTCAATGTCCAGACCGCAGTGATTTTTGGTGGTGGTGATTGCAATAACTTAAAAACTTGTACAGCGGTTGCATTCAAATTTAACACAGCCTATAGTGAAATTTAGTGACGATCGGTACAGAGATGACGGAGATATAAAAGTAACATGAAAAAATTACGTTACATTTCGGAGTGATCTAAGATAAATGTGTAAAACGCGTCAGCCGTTACGCTAGTGTATAATTTGTTAATTTGGAGTATATATTAATTCGGTTTAACAAATTATATTAATATACTAGAGTTCATAATACGCATAAATTAAAACAAACTGTGCTATGGTCAATGGTAATAATCCATTAAATAAAGGTTCGAATCTGGAAAGAGGTAAACTTTTTTGTTTAATTTAGTAGTATTTAAGAAAAATACAAATGTAAAATGGTTATAATGGAAATCTAGGAAATGTCCTTTAGTTTAAATACGAAATACACTAATTAATTTACCTAGATAAGTATTTAAATTATTTCATTAATTCAGGCAATATAAGAATTGAATTCAAATAAAAACTGGAAAAATAAATTAGTACTATATACAGAGAAATGATTAAGCATAAATGTAAATAATATTAATTGAAAAAGTTGCATCGAGTTATACCTTAGTAACAAGAGTAAATATTAAATGCAGCTTCCCTAAGTACATATTATTTGTAACTTACGATGGTCACAATGTATTTACCTAATTACATTATACTTGGGTTAAGAACACAATTAAGTAAAAGGCAAATACCACCTTGTATTTATTGCAATTAATAAAATTGTAGGTTTGCAATAAAAAGCGAGATCAACTTAAATTTTGGAATATCATTTTCTGGATAACTCATTTTATTAGTAGATAGCGGTTTGAGCGACGGGTTTGAAACTCATGACTTGTAAAACCTTAATTAAAAAGGAAAAAGGACAGAGTATAATATAAACTGCTTTATATTAACTTCATGTAAATTACATGTAAATTAATAATGTGAATTAGATCCAATCATTACTGACAATTTATTTATTCACTTAACGTCTTTAAATATGTTAATTATCTTTTTAAGCAAATTAATCCATTATCAAACGTTTTAGGATGAATAACTTAAACGCCCATCTAGTACTACAAGAGCCTCAATTTGTATGTTTACTGAACGAAGTGATTCTGTGTTTTCACTATTAGTAACAATAGACCATGTGTACCTATAATGGCGGACTGGTTTGGCAGCTTTATCCTTTTGATATTGGTTCTTTAGAATACTTTTCATAAATTTATGTTTCAAAAAATATAAACTAATTTATCGTGTCCACTTTAAAGCAGAGCCTAGACACCTAATTGTTTTGTGCAGGTATTGTATGTCTCTGGTTTCTTAGTGTTTTGCGTGTCCCATTTTCTATTTCATTTAACTTTGTTCTAGTTTCTCTCTTCTTTGTAAGAAGTGTATAAACAATCTGCAAATTTACTAAAAAATGGATACGCCTAAGAGAAATGTTCTTGCTTCGAGGTAATGTGTTCTATTTTTTACGATTAATTTAAGGAGGAAAGGTAAAACGGCATGTTTAGATAAAGGCTATTCAAGCAACACATCCAGATGTATCTTTTATCGATTCCGAAAAGATCCACAGATCAATTACAGTACCAACCATCATTTCTGCTTAGTATGTACGCGCCCATAGTGTTTGTGGAAGGTACTTTAAAATGGCCGGCGCATCTGACTCCCCTACACCGGGCGGCAAATTTTATGGGCGCCGTTTTGACAGTCAGAATGCATAATTTTTGAGATATATTTTATTTAGGAATATACAGTATGTCCAACATTGGTCTGTGCAGTTTTGCTATCTTGGAAACTATAAGAGATTGAAAGACGGTTAAATGGAGAAAGTTTTAGAGAATTTTGAGCACACTAAAATTCCATTGTGAAATCAAGGCTATCTCAAATATTTTTCAAAATATTCGAAAAAAACAGAAAATCGACAATTTTTATTTTTAGCTTATCTGTTTTATTTGAACAGATATAAAAAAAAAATTACACTTTGCCATTGCCACTTTTTATCCTCTATTGATTGGTGACAGAAAAAAATTAATCCGGAGTTTCGTCAGTTAGAGACCATGATCAACTTTATTTTTTCATATGGGCGGAAATTAGCTAATGGTATAAAATGATACCTTTTTTACTCTAAATCCCACGATGTATAACACTTAATGATAATTCGACGTTTCGAGCCTCATTCTTGACATTTTCAAATATTTCTTTTTTTTAAGAAACATTTTTGGAAAAAAAAACACTACCAAAGCAATTTATTCTGCAAATGTACATTTATTTTAACTCATAATTCATAATAGGACGTTTCGACTCATCAAAAGCATCATCAAGAAATCTCTTATGAACAGTAGCTACCTATTCGTAGATAACTATTTATTAAGATATCGAAAAAGCCTTTCCAAAACTTGTCTTAAGAATACTCAAATGTTTACTTGGTATTCATAAATAAATTGCTCAAGCAAAGAAGTGAAAATAATGGGCAATATTCAAAAAACACATAGTAGTTATTAGGGTATTATGTTAAATGTTACTCATTTAAACCATAAAATTATGACTAAAAAGTAATTAAAAAACATTTTTAGCAGTGAATCATACATTTTACAACGCAACGATATCAAATAATTTTTATAGTGTTTTGATTTCGGATTTTCGTCAAAATATTCGAAAATGTTTCCGTTGCGATTCTCATTATCGATCGCATACTTTTTTGAACGTGGTTTTTCAAAACATCCAAATTCTATTAAATTTCTTACTATATTATTAAAATGATTTCTGTCAGGTTGTCTTCTTTCGGGGTACATTTGAAAATAGTCATCACTAGCTCTGGTAACATTTCTTTAATTTTTGATATAGCACACTAATATATCAAAATTTTCTTCGCCATTTTCAAACAATGTTCATTAAAATGTGAGAAACTATTGTAGTCTTTTGACAGATAACATAATTGTTTTAAACTCATCAAAGCCTACTACCAGAAATGTACAATAATCGAATTCATTATTTAGCTGTAGTTAATTTTTAAGTGTTTTAATAGGATTTTTCACATTTTTCTAATTATTTTCACTTAAAGTAAATGTATTGTTAGGTGTTTACTTAAATTTAAACTTAATAAAAGAGCTATTTATCTGTCATTGTTTAAGACAAGGTTTGGAAAGGCTTTTTCGATATCGTAATAAATAGTTATTTACGAATAGGTAGCTACTGTTCATAAGATATTACTTGATGATGCGTTTGATGAGTCGAAACGTCCTATTATGAATTATGAGTTGAAATAAATGTACATTTGCAGAATAAATTGTTTTGGTAGTTTTTTTTCAAAAATGTTTCATAAAGAAAAGAAATATTTGAAAATGTCAAGAATGACGGTTGAAACGTAGAATTATCATTACATCGTTCGATTTAGAATAAAAAAAGGAATCATTTTATATCATTAGCTAATGTCCGCCCCATATGAAAAAATAAAGTTGATGATGGTCTCTAATCGACGAAACGTCGGATTAATTTTTTTCTGTTACCAATCAATAAAGAAAAACAAGTGGCAATGGCAAAGTGTAATTTATTTTTTTATATCTGTTCAAATAACAGAGATATAGCTAAAAACAAAATTGTCGATTTTCAGTTTTTCGAATATTTTGAAAAATATTTGAGATAGCCTTGATTTCAGAATGGCATTTTAGTGGGCTCAAAATTCTCTAAAACTTTCTCCATTTAACCGTCTTTCGATCTCTTATATTTTCCAAGATAGCAATGCTGCACAGACCAATTTGGGACACACTGTATGTATGGAAAAGAGCTTGCTCCCAAATTTTCTTAAACTTAACAAAATACAGCGGTGTACTTTGGGCGCATGGCAGTTGGAAAATAACTGATTTGTATCGAATACTTAGTGCGTCGGACATTTTTCGTCCACTGTAATAAAACAAACAAAATAAAAGGTATTTACAAAGGTTATATTATAGGTCCACCCTAGAATTTCATATCATACAGTAATTGGTGATGTATGTTCAATTACCATTCTATTACGAACATGCTAGCTGTTGTATTATGGACAATTCAAGAAATATATATTATTTCGTTATTGTAAAAATTTGTTCTCTAGCCTTTAAAACCGCAACAGGTAAGAACTTATAATTCTTACATTTCTGTTCATTCCTGAAAATCGGACGATAAAGATTATCGCCCGCGCAGGGTTTTACCTGTTTCGACATGTTCTTCATACCCCCAATTATAAAATACGAAGACTTGTTTGTTTTATTTATACAGTTACTGTGTTCTGGAAAAGTGCGATTAATTTTTAAGGTGAGTTCCTTTAATTATTTATTATTATTTGATATGTAGTTTTTTCGAATCAATTCATGCCAGCTAAGAGTTTACGGGTGGTTCTAAAATGTGTTTCAAATTAATAACTCATGACTAAACTACAATCTTGTTACTTTTATTTTTTTAATTTTTCTGGATGAAGTCCATTTCTCTATTTTTCAAATGGCGATTTTTTTTAAACTTACATCAAAATTTGAAATTTTTGGTAACACATTCTTTGTTTACGGATATATCAAATTTTTTATTTGTAATATGTATTTATTGAAAAGTGAATTTTGATCTGATTATTGACGCGTGACAAAATTCGTAACAGGTGAAGATATATCCGCGCACACGTAATAACGCAACTACTATTAATTTTTCTTATTTCAAAAAATATTCAACATTTACTTTCTCCTCAACTTTTATGTTTGTTAAGAAGTAAATAATCACCTCAAATGAACAAATTATCAGCTATAGATGGGAGTTCCACAAAAAGCAACGATGTCGTGTAAAGTTTCAATGTTTTTCTTTATGGTTCTCATTCTACAATTAAAACCGTACTTTTGTACGTATTTTCGTTTTAGGGTACAACAGTTATACATAATTTAGCTACCGAATTTAACAGTATTTACGGTGATTGTGCATTGAAATACTTTGTTAATAATTTATTGTATATTTTAGAATGTTAGATGGACGTAAAAAGTTATCTGGTGCTCAGTACAAAAGAAAAAGGCTCGAAAAGTAATCACAGACTCATAAACAGGCTGGAAATTTATTGAACTGAACCTGGGAATTAAGACAACCCTGAGTTGTGCTAAGCTGAAGCAGACTCAAACTAACCGTAACCGATAATGACACATCTAGATGAACCTATTCCGGGAACTTTCAAAGAAAATACACAACCTATGGTTATCTTGATTCCTATCCAGGATTTGGGCCATAGAGTTTGTCAGACGCTGAAAGATGCTGATGACATTGATAATATGACAAAGAGAGCAATTCAAACGCTTGTTTGAGAAGTATTGTCGCACCATCCATATTCTCCTGATTTGGCCCCGTCAGATTTTCACCTATTTCGATCACTTTCGAACAGTTTGCGGAGTGTTTCGTTCAATAATGATGTGAAATTACGGACTTGGTCGGATCATTTTTTTGAGTCAAGGCCGAACGATTTTTACCGTAGAGGTATTGAGAAACTTGTTGAACGCTGGGAGGAAGTCGTTAATAATAAGGGAGAATATATAATTGATTAATATGTTGTAAAATTTTTGTAGTAAAATATATATTTTTTTTTAATAAAAAACGCCGTTACTTATACATCAACCTGATAAAAATAAAAAATAATTTGTATAGATAAAAATTAAAATACTTTTTCTACCCTTGCTGTTAAAGTTCAACTTTATCTATGGTCGGGCCGGCGAGAGGTGTTTTATCTTTTAGTAAAGCATGGTTCAAGATATTAAACACATATGTCGTTATTGGTTCATATAGTTAGTAATTTTGAATACCAACAAAACATCGTCAATGTTTTTAGGTTATTTTCAAATTTAAGCCGCGCTGTCAAAACACGATGCGATTATACGAAACGAAATACGAAGAATAATTTGAGGTTAAATACCAAAGAAGACATCTGACAGCGTCATGCGCTTTGACTTTAGAATCGACATACGTTTTTAAGTCCTGCATTTAAAATACACAGTAGACGTATATTATATAACCCGTCTTTCTTTAAGTGGGAGCTTCGCACTAAGATAAAAGGAAACAGATGCATTTCACAGTAATAATTATATCCCCATCCTAGAGTCCGCCATGAGACACCTCTCCCCGGCGCTACTATACCCTTGCTGTTAAATTGAAACTTGATCTATTGATTTGGGTTGTTCAAAGTACGATTTAACAATTGCTATAGATAAAATAAATAAATAGGTGTTCCGGGGTACGTTATATCCCACAAACAAAATATCAGTAACAGTAGCTTTTATTTAAAATATTATTAATTTTGCACAAAATATGAATTCTGCTTTTCAAAAAAAAAAGAACAGCTACTATAATTATAAACATATAGGCATGTATACTCCATGCCAGCCGGGGAGGTACCACCACCCTTACCATGGGCTCCTTAATATTGGGTCTCCCATTTTCTGAGCTCGGTAAGGGCTGCCGGTTACCTTTTCCATCATCCTTAATCTATTCTCATCCTTATTCTTCCTTCTCGCCCTCACTGTCTTCCTATCGGATTAAAAGTCCAAAATTAAAAAATAAGATGGCTGTGGTTTCTAGGGTTATAAATTCCGGACGTAAAATCCTGTCCCATTCGGATGTCCGGGAGGGCAGGGCCCAAGTGACCTCGGTCATCGAAAGTATCAACTTTCTGATTCACTACTGCAACATCCGCGGTATCAGGTCTAATCTTAATGCTATTCACCAACATCTTGAACAATTACAACCTGATAGAACCTTGTGGTGTTTTAAGTCAGCTCGATGGAGTGATTTACGGGATTTCTTTGCAACCTTTCCATGGCGTGAATATTGTTTTAAGTCATCCTCTTCTTCGGACATCGCTCTTTCAGTATCTGAAGTCATCCTCATGGGAATGGAGTTATACATTCCGAAAAAAACAGTACCGTGTAGGTCATTCACGTTCCCAACCCTGGTTCAATAAGGCTTGTTCTGATGCAATATCTTTAAAAAATAAATGTTACATTAAATGGAAATCTAATAAATCGGTTGACAGTCATGTAGAATACGTTGGTGCTAGAAATATCTGCAAAAGTGTCATCACTAAAACTAAAAAGTTGTTCGAACAACGAAAATGCAATGAACTAGCTACATCTCCTTTAGGCAGTCGTAAATTTTGGTCTTTAGCAAAAGCCATTAGTAAAAACTTTCGAACATCTTCATTTCCCCCCCTGGCATCTATTGACGGATCGGTAGTTGCTGATTCTGTAGACAAACCCAACGCTTTTGTGGATTTGTTTGCATCAAACTCGTGTCTCAATGATTCTGGAAAAGATGTGCCCCTAGTCAACTCTTCTTCATACGTTATGAAACCAATTCATTTTCGGTACAAGCTCTTGGAATCGATCATCAGTAGGTTTGATCTCAATAAGGCGACTGGCCCAGACGGTATCCCAGCTATTGTCTTAAAGAAATGTTCCCCCGAACTAGTACCAGTCCTATCTAAGCTCTATACGATCTCTATATCTTCTGGGGAAACTCCCCTTCATCATGGAAGTTAGCAAATGTTCAACCTATTCCCAAAAAAGGTGATAAGACCGATCCCTCAAATTACAGACCAATTGCCATCACTTCCATTTTGTCTAAAATCATGGAAAAAGCCATCAATCAGCAACTGCTCAAGTTTCTTGAAACTAACAAACTCCTTAGTGACCACCAATGTGGGTTTAGGCAGAGTCGTTCAACAGGCGATCTTCTTTCATATGTGACTCAAGTTTGGAACAATACAGTAGAACAGTCCGGTGAAACAGTTGTAGTCGCTTTAGATATCTCAAACGCATTTGACCAAGTTTGGCATAAGTGTTTACTTGCCAAACTCACCTCGTTTGGGTTAAATGATACGCTCATCAACTGGATTTCTAGTTTCCTTGATAAAAGACGAATACGTGTCGTAGTTGATGGCTTTCTTTCAAAAGAAGTTAGCATTAACGCGGGCGTACCACAGGGATCCGTTATAGCGCCTACACTTTTTCTGCTGTACATAAACGATCTTATTTCTTCAACAACTAGCCCCATCCATTGCTTTGCTGACGATAGCACTCTTCACTGTAGTTCATCTCAGTCTACTCATAGTGATAATCCACCTTCTATGTCAAATCAAGAAAGTAAAGCTGAAATGGCAAATTCAATCAACAAAGACATTCAACGTATTCTCGAATGGGGAAGCAATAATCTAGTTAAATTTAATGCTAACAAAACTCAGTGTTGCCTTATGTCCGCCAAAAAAGATCGATCATTTCCTGTTGTAAGTATGAATGGCTCAGTTCTTAAGTTTTCAGACTCTATTACTCTGTTGGGTATGACTGTATCTTCAAATCTCTCATGGGTTGACCATCTTCTGTCAGCTACCAAAACAGCTGCCCGTAAAATAGGCTTTTTGTACAGATCTAAGCAGTACTTTACCTCTCGACAACTCCTTCTGCTGTATAAGGCCCAAATTCGGCCTCATCTGGAATATAATTCTCACCTTTGGGTTAGTGCTCCCCAATACGCTCTCGATATCGTTGATCGTATTCAAAAGAGAGCGATTAGGCTTATAAATGACCCGTCCTTAACTTCTCACATACAGTCCCTTGAGCATAGAAGGATGGTTTCAGTTCTTTCTTTGTATTATCGTTATTACAACGGCTATTGTGCTGGTGAATTACATTCTTTGATACCATCTCCGGCTATCTTTGCGAGAAACACTCGGTTCGCTCATTCACATCATCAGTATGCAGTACAAATCTCCACTTGTCGTACCAAACGGGCGCAATCCACATTTTTCTACACGGCTTCTAAACTCTGGAATGATCTCCCTAGTTCCTGTTTTCCTCTCACTTATGATATGTGAAAATTTAAGGTAGCTGTTCATAGGCATCTATTGGCAATTCATTATCCCTCTATCCATCCTCCTAAGTGTTCCTGAGTGCTTTAGCACGATAGGCCTTATTTAGTCTGTTCAGGTCCACAATCATAAAAAAAAAAAACAGAACAAAAAAACATGATATTGCTAACTTTACATACTATTATGTCAAACTCAAACACATTTTTAAGACAAACGTCTAAGAAACAAAACAACTTAAATTGAAGCATTAGAAATAAGAAAGTTATGGTCTTTCGAATGTGGCATAATTTTCGCAGCCCAAAAACGCCTGCTCTAAGTACATTGGAGTGTCACACTGCATACAAACATAAAAGGTCTTTCTGTCCTTGCTTCTCGGGTAAACTGAACATCTACTACTTGTTCGACGTCGTTTCGGGTCAGGTTCATGACGTTCCGCTGGTTCCAACTCTCGTAGTCCGCGGCGTAAACAGGGAGTCTGTCTACGATAACTTCTAAACTCTGATATCAGCTGCATACCAAGTTCTTTCAAAAATGCACGTCTGTTCAAATTATAATTTTTCGTATTTTCTTTATATATTACTTGAACATTTACTCCGGCGGCGTTCAAGAACGAGAAAAATAAAGTACGAGGCCAGCGGCGACTGTTACTTGCTACATTATAATTAGCAGATAGTTCATCCAATGTATCAACACAGCCCTTCGTAGAATTATAAAAATCGATAATTTCAGATAATTTTTTATCACCAGATTTTTCAACTATAGTATTATCATGGTGTAAAGTAAAAAAAGAATGACATCTTTGAGGACAAACATTGAACTGCGGGGTTCTCTGGTTCGTATGTTTAGAAGAGCTAATGGTATTTCACGTTTATTTCTTCTGAGTGTCCCAACCGATGTAAGCTAATGCGTCTTGAATAGATTGATCATTCGAAGACAGCTGGTAAACCAGTTATCGAAAGTAATGTTCCGTTTTTTTCCCGATACTGGCTCGGTCAAACGTTCAATTATATCTTGTGGGTTGTTACTCCTAAGAAAAGGGCCTTCTGGCTGTTTGCCAACGTGTATTTCCATGTTCAGGCAATAGAATGTTCTTGCGTCTACGAGAGCGAATACTTTAAACCCATATATTGCGGTTGTATTAGGGATATATTGAAGGAATGGCGCCCGTTCTCTGAAAGGATCCAACTTCTCATCAATTGTTAGGTTTTCACCAGGCGTTTAATGCATCTTACAGTTATAAACTAAATGTTCAAATACTCGATCTCTTTACGTTGTGCTATGTTGGTGACGTTGTCAAATCGTAGCGACTGTAGTAAAATATAATATCTTTGCTGTGATGTTGTACGGGACATCGTCGATGTTCCAAAGATCCGCGGTATTTTGGCGATTTGCCTTATATAATTCAGTCAAATAAAGCAGGCCAATAACTGCTTTGATTTCTGCTTTATCTGTAGGTTTTACTAAGTACTGATGTCTATTGTCATATTTCGCGGCTTTACTTACTAATTTGACATTTGTGTAACGAACAATATCATCCAGTACTTCTTCTGTGAAAAATAATAGCAAACGATCAAGAGAGATATTATTTTCTCGCGCCACGCCTTTCACGCCGGGTAAATGTTCTTACGTTTCGGTTGTTTGAAAGAGTTGACCATTTTGATTTAGTAGTATCCAAGAAATACCTACTACTACTGGCAAGTGCATCAATTTCTGAGTCTTCCGATTCTACAGCATGTTCAGGCAATACTTCCACTTCCTCTTCTGACTCCTCTTCTCCGTGTTCTATTTTTATTTCCGCTTCTACTTTTTCCCCTTCGGACTCACTGCCTATAACATCATCCACGAACCCATCAAATTCGTCCCATAACCTCTGAAGTCTTTGTTGGGCTTCTTCGTATGACATACTGCTAACATGTATCACGATAACAAATAAGTTTTGAGGAATACAATAAAAACTCTGTTATTTACTATTCAAAACTATGTACACGAAAAACTACGTAAATAGTGTTCCGGGGTATATCATACCCCAACCGCCTTCGCCGAGATCTGATTCCAAACTAAAAGCCCATAGACAGGGTAGCGCAAGCGTATTTTTGCAATTAATGTTAGAACTTAAGCTACTGATCGCTGGATGTCACTAGATGTTCTAATTTTAAATTTATAGCTGTAAACAGAGGTGATAGGGTATAATATGCCCCGCAACACACTACAGAACAGATTGTCGCAAGCATTTAGACCTAAACATTTCAACACTTCCTTGCGTATATATTTTACAACTTTGATATACACAAAGCAGAAACTGGCACGAACAATCATAAGCACAATACTCGCTACAATTCTCTTTTACGACCTCATATATGGGACGCTTGGTAGCGAACGTGTTAAATTGTCAAACATGACAAATGCAACAAATATCAATAAGTATTTGTTGTATTTGACATATATAAACAAGTATACGTAGCCGGCGGGAATAAAGTGCCTTATTAATCGGGATTTCTATTATTTATATTTTCATGAGTTTGCGTCCAAGAAGACACTTTTTGAAATATCATATAAAATTGACCAACAAATACAATTATTATAAGCTTTTAAATTTAGAATTTACATCAGTTCTACATACATAAAGACAAAATTTACATCGATTAAACTTAGAAGATGAGTTTAAATACGAAAGTTGTCTATTTTTATAAGCTGCATAATCTAAAAATAGTTTAGTTTCTACAGGGTGTATAAATATTATTTTATTTTTCGATTCTCCTTATAATTTTACATCTTTTTTTATAAGAATTAGAAAGCTAAATCTTACAGTTTTTGAGATATTTGCAAAGTTAACTAAAGACTGACATTTTTATGTAGTAATTCAAGTAGGCGTCTCTCAGTTATTTTTAAAGATAAAAAAATAATCTTTGGTATAGAATTTATTCATACATGAGCTTACTTTAATCTATTGTCATAATTGGATTTAAATATACACGGTGATCACAAAAACTAATTCAATAACATAAATTTGAAAATGCTATATCTTCATTTTTTTAACTGGCATACCCTATATTTTTTTAATTCCTTGTCTTCGTCTATTAATCGGCTTTCATTTCTATTAAATATGTTCTATACCTATCTCTAATAGTTTCGGAGATATTTAAGTTTGTTCAATTTTTTTCGTTGATAACACTGAAGAAGAGTAACATTAGTCGGTCAAAGCAAGCTGTGGATACATAAGAAACTAAAAAATATTAACTGAAATACATAAATTGTAATTATAATAAATATTGTATGAACCACCATTTTTAAGAAATATTTGAGATTTTTTTAAACGATTCATCGTAAAATTAAACAATTTAATCAAAAAAGCGTAAAACAAAAGATGAACGAAAACAAATGAAGAAACCAAACTTGTCAAACAATGCTAATATTTGTGTAATATTGTATACTTACTTCTTAAATTACAAAATGAATTTTTCGAAAGAAGAACTTGTTAATATGACCTACGTCCTTGGTGAAAGCGATAATAAATTGTCTTTTAGCTCATCGAATTTATAAGCAAAAATTTCCAAATGCACGACACCCGCAAGTTTCAGCATTTGCAAGATTGAAAGGGCGTTTCGAGCAAACAGGCAGTATTCATTACGAAGACAATTTAGAACGAGAAAGAACCGCAATTAACGAAGGTAATGAACATTTAGTTCTTCAATCCGTGGTTGAAAAAACTCACGTTTCTTGCCGACAATTGGAATTAGAAGTAGGAGTTTCAAAAACATCAGTTAATAGAATTATACAAAAATATAAATATCATCCATACCATGTCCAACTTGCACAAGAATTAGACGAGGATGACTTCGTTAATAGATTAAACTTTTGCAATTGGGCCATAAATAAAAATTTAGAAAAACCCAACTATTCTAGCACGATCTTATTTACTAATGAAGCTACTTTCCACAAAAATTGATACGTTAATAGACATACTTTCCATTATTACGATACTGAGAATCCCAGATTTATAATTCCTGTTGATCATCAACACCGCTGGTCACTTAATGTTTGGGCCGGAATTATTGGGGAAAGAATTATAGGAGCATATTTTTTTGAAAACACGGTCATTGGAAATTAATTTTTAAACTTCTTGCGCAACGAATTTGAAACATTTATTGAAGATTCACCTTTACAAACCCTTAGAGAAATGTGGCTGCAATTAGATGGCGCTCCTCCGCATTTTAGCAGAAACGTTAGAAATTATTTAAATATCCAGTTTCAAAACAAATGGATTGGAAGAGGAGGGCCGATCTCCTGGCCTGCAAGATCGCCTGACTTGACAAAGCTGGACTTTTTTCTTTGGAGTTGGATTAAAGAAAAAGTCTATCAAACTCCTCCAACGACCGTGGATGATATGAAGTCAAGAATTAGAGACGTCATTCAAAATATAAATGTTTCCACGTTACGAAAAATAAATTTGTCGTTTATTCAAAGACTTCATGTTTGCCAGCAACAAAATGGTGGTCACATTGAACATTTACTATAATTTTAAGTGTTTGTATTTCAGTTAATATGTTTTTTAGTTTCTTATGTATTCATAGCTTGCTTTGACGGACTAATGTTAATCTTCTTCAGTGTTATCAACGAAAACAATTGAACAAACTTAAATATCTCCGAAACTATTAGAGATAGGTATGGAACATATTTAACAGAAATGAAAGCCGACTAATAGACGAAGACAAGCCATTAAAAAAATATAGGGTGTGCCGTTTAAAAAAAATGAAGATATAGCATTTTTAAATTTATGTTATTGAATTAATTTTTGTGTGTATATTGAAATTCAATTTTGACAATAGATTAAAGTAAGCTCATGTATGAATAAATTCTATACCAAAGATTATTGTTTTATCTTTAAAAAAAAAACTGAGATACGCCTACTTGAATTACTATATAAAAATGTCAGTTTTTAGTTAACTTTGCAAATATCTCAAAAACTGTAAGATTTAGCTTGTAAGTAATTCTTATAAAAAAGATGTAAAATTATAAGGAGAATCGAAAAATAAAATAATATATAGGGTGTTCTATTTAAAAATCAAAAGTTCTATATTGTACCGCTTTTATATTACACCCTGTAGAAACCAAACTATTTTTAGATTATGCAGCTTAGAAAAATAGATAACGTTCGTATTTAAACTTTTCTTCTAAGTTTAATAGCTAAGGAGCTATCGACAGAATACGCACTATTGGGACACCCTGATATATATATATATATATATATATATATATATATATACAGTGTCCAGTTTAAGATGAAATGCATGGGGATATTGGAAACCGTTAGAGATACGAAGATGGTTAAATGGAGAAGAAGTTGCGTCATTATATGCCCAACAAGTAACCATGGTTACATGTCAAAAATCCTTCCATTTACTAGATACAGGGTGATAACTGAAAATATGCGTTTTCTAAAATCGCTATATCTTGTTTCTTGCAAGAGATACATCCACGATTTTTGCAGGATGGGGTAACAGGTAGGAGGATTTCAAAATGATTTTGAAAAAATCTAGGCCTACTAGATTTTGAGATAATGCACGCAACTTTCGATTTTCTTATGGAAGCCATATTGGATTTTTGCATTTTGAATTCTTCATAAAAATGCTTTTCAACCATATATCATATGTTTATAATCTGCCAATGAGAAAGTGTCAAATTACACAATTAAATTTATATCAAAGCAACCTTGACATATTATGTATTTTAATTAAATGAAAATTAATCTACAAATTAAACTAACTATTGAGAACAATATTATTGATTATTAACATAAATCATAATAATAAAAGTGACAAAAACAACAAAAATAAAATTTAATATTATACTGAATTTTACTATTAATTAATCAAATGCTCGAATAAACCTCCATTCTCTTGCAATAATTGAATAGATGGTTGATTGGCAAAGGCCTAGTTTGATATAAATTTAATTGTGTAATTTGACACTTTCTCATTGGCAGATTATAAACATCTGATATATGGTTGAAAAGCATTTTTATGAAGAATTCAAAAATGCGAGATGATAAGGAACTCTTGTGATGCAGTGCTAACTCGATGCAGATGGTGTTTGCAGGAGAATGAAGGTTTATTCGAGCATTTGATTAATTAATAGTAAAATTCAGTATAATATTAAATTTTATTTTTGTTGTTTTTGTCACTTTTAT
Organism: Vesta saturnalis; assembly: GCA_036346205.1. NCBI lineage: Eukaryota > Metazoa > Arthropoda > Insecta > Coleoptera > Lampyridae > Vesta > Vesta saturnalis. The sequence continues at coordinate 286,877 of JARFJB010001443.1, forward strand.
TATTATGATTTATGTTAATAATCAATAATATTGTTCTCAATAGTTAGTTTAATTTGTAGATTAATTTTCATTTAATTAAAATACATAATATGTCAAGGTTGCTTTGATATAAATTTAATTGTGTAATTTTACACTTTCTCATTGGCAGATTATAAACATATGATATATGGTTGAAAAGCATTTTTATGAAGAATTCAAAATGCAAAAATTCAATATGGCGTCCATAAGAAAATCGAAAGTTGCGTGCATTATCTCAAAATCTAGTAGGCCTAGATTTTTTCAAAATCATTTTGAAATCCTCGCTACCTGTTACCCCATCCTGCAAAATCGTGGATGTATCTCTTGCAAGAAACAAGATATAGCGATTTTTAGAAAACGCATATTTTCAGTTATCACCCTGTGTCTAGTAAATGGAAGGGAATTTTTGACATGTAACCATGGTTACTTCTTAGGCATATAATGACGCAACTTTTTCTCCATTTAACCATCTTCGTATCTCTAACGGTTTCCAATATCCCCATGCATTTCATCTTAAACTGAACACCCTGTATATATATATATATATATATATATATATATATATATATATATATATACCGGGTTGGAGAATATTTCTTCAACAATACTAAAAAATATTATTTGTATAATCTTTAACGTAGATTACGACGGTGTAGTCAAAAATGAAGTTTAATTATGGCACAAACTTATGCTTTTTTAAATAATAATCATGTTATTTTTTGACATCAAAAAGTCTATTTATTGTGCTTTTCAAAAATGTAAAAATGATAATATTATTTTCAATTACTAAAATGTTACAGAATAAATACTGCAGTAATTGATATAAATTATGAGGCGGTCTTGACAGTATGCTGTGTTGCCAAATCTAGCGAAAGGGTTCTTATGCAAAATATCTATTTCAATTCCATTTAAAAATTTATTCAAATTCCTTCCTTGTAGTTAGTTTAAATACAACGTAACGTAAGAGAATGCTGAAATATTTTGCACCCTTTAGGCTGATTAATTTTCTTGATTTAGAACAATTGAAAATATATGTGGGAACTGATGATCCACAGATTACTTAAAGATATTCCAATAATTAAGAAACAGTCTGATCTATGTAGTATTTTGGAAAATGAAATAAAAATTTTGATAAATGGAATAGAAAATGGATATAATAAATAACATATTTTTATTTATGTATTCGTTTTGTTTCTGTAAAATCACATGAAAGGTTGATTACCTAAAGAAATAAATCTGAAAATAGTTCTAAACAAAATGCTGAAGTAAAAGTATTGTTTATGCACTTTTTAGCGTAGATTATGATGGTGCACTGAAAAATAAAATATGGAAGGTTTTTTTTCTATTCGTTATGCTTTTCAAAAATATAAGCACTATAATATAATTTTTTGTAATGTAGTTAAACTCTTTAATTGTCAAAACTGTTAAAATGAAATTTCAATTTTTAAGGAATGTTAACAATTGATCATTTTTATTCAGAAATTACACTTACTCGCCACACTCGTGGTCAAATCCTCACATCTAGTGCAAAAACACATTTATTTTGCAACTTGTTATATAAATAACTATTTAATAACTGCCAAGTTACGGAATAATTACTACTATTAGTTTCCAAAAGTAAACAAGTATATACAAATCGGTTTTTTTATTCACATTTTTCAAAATGGGTTTAAAGAAAATACATAAAACCCTTTTGATTAAATATGGCAAAGAACCCTTTAGGTAGATATGGCAATACGGCATGCTGTCAAGGACGCTTTGAAAGTATCAATTACTGAAGTATTTATTCTGTAACGTGTTAGTTGTTGAAAATAATATTGTGTTGACATTTTTGAAAAACACAAAAATCAGACTTTTGAATGAGAGAAAAACAACATGATTTCCATTTAAAACACATACTTTTATGCAATAAGCCAAAAACCTTGCAATCTATTTCATTTTTGACTACACTATCGTAATCTACGCTAAGAATTACATTTCACTATTGTTTCTCTATCTCGTCAAATAAGTGAGTTATAACATTTTTTAGTAATTGGCAAAAATTGACAATTGAAAGGTAGCGAACAAATGAAAAGAGATAGCAAATAATTGACAAACCATAAAAAGTACCCTTTCAAATCAGTTTTTGTGTATCTCTACTCCTTCACATACAATTCCCTTGAAATCTGACCACCCTGTATACATCAACAAAGAACTTCGTTAGTGTACACACCAACATAAAAAGTCAAACATTATAACACCCGTTTGTGTCTCACAATGTACAGGGTGTCCCAACGATAGAGTAAAGTAAGTTTATGCTTAACTAGAATTATTTGTGTAAATATTGTATGAACCATGGGGTAGAGGTAAGAAGTGTGCATTTTTTTAAAATATTGGAAGTTATATAGGGTGTGCCAGAAATGCAGGACGTGAAAAAGTATATTTTTTTTAAATAGAACACCCCGTATTTGATTTTAGTTTTTAATTCTACGTGTCCATACAAACATATTTTGTCATACAAAAGATTGGCTGAAAGTTTTAGTTCTTGAGATATTCGCGTTTAAAGATTATTATGGTCATTTTCGTGGGGTTGATGAATGGGCAATTGTTCCGTTATTTCACAATAAAAAATTGATATTTCGTGTGAAAAATGAGTGATATTATACTAACGTTTAGACCGAGTAGTATTTCTAATTTTCTCAACAGGGTGTTTGTTATAACCATTCAAATTTGAAAATTCTCAAATTAAAAAATCAGTTTTTTTAATTGCACACCCTATATATTTTATTTCATTTTATTCGGGATTAAAAATCTATCATTTTGTCAAATATATCCTATATCTATCTTTGATAGTTTTCGAGGAATTTCGATTTTTCTCACTAGCTACGTTACATACGATACTATAACATTATTGTGGATCGTGGTAGCCATGGAAAACAATTGCGACGAAATAAAACAAACCACCTAAGCGAGAATATTAACAGTTTTTATTAATGAGAAACGGTAATTCAATAATTATTCAACATTGCGTCTTAGTAAATGCTCAAATAGACGGCCTTCTTGCTGAATACACATATTGAGCCTTTTTCTCATGTTCTGTCGCACTTCGGATAACATAAGAGGGGTCACTGTGCGACAAGCTTCGCGAATTCTATTTTCCATGTCCTCCCTTGTTGTAGGTTTAATAATACACACCCGATCTTGTATGTATCCCCATGACCTGGGTGGCCATAATATAAAGCCATTACGTCCTATCCATTTCTCCGGGTATTGCTGGTTCAAGAATTCCCTTACGTCCCGATAAAAATGTGGAGGTGCACCATCCTGTTGCAACCACATATTTAGTCGTCCTTCTAAATTGATATCCTCAAGTAACACAGGCAATTCTTCACGTAAGGAATGCAAATAGCTGCGGCCCGTTAATGGATCATCAAAAAAATAGGGACCGATAATTTGGTCATTAAGTATACCACACCACACATTTAGTGACCAATGATTTTGGTTTTGAACTTCTCGTAGCCAAAATGGATTATCAATGGCGTAATAGTGCATATTATGCCGATTTACAGCCCCATTACTTTTAAACGTCGCCTCATCGGAAAACATTATGGAGCACAAAAGTTGTTATTTAATTGCAGCCGTTGATTAATGATATTGCAGAATTCAATTCGTCTTGCAAAATCCTCTTCTCGCAATTCTTGATGAAGCTCAATGTGATAGGGATGGTACTTATACTTCAGCGTTGTTCGATTCACGTTTGATTTGGAGGTATCACATATCGTCGCTAATGTTCTAGAACTCACTTGGGGATTTTCTTGAATATTTAATAATATTTCAAGTTCTTTTCTTCATTAGCTGCCCTTTTATTAACAACTTTACGTTTGAAGTATTTAACACTACCGCTAGAATCAAATCTATCCATCAAATTTTCCAAGCCAACAGTAGTAGGTATTCGACGTTCAGGATATTTCATTTTGTAGATTCGTTGTGCCAATAAAGGGTTTTTTTCAGCCTCGTCCAACACGTATATCATATCAATTAATTCATTTGTCGAATAATCCATAATTGATACAAGAATTGATAACAAGTTAAATACGAAAACGACAAATTTAATATGTGTTTATTTTGACAAGTAGGAAACCTTTGTATCTTAGTAACGCAATTATTATTTTCCATGGCTACCAAGATCCATGCAATGCAATGTTATCGAAAATAAAGTAGCTAGTGTGAAAAATCGAAATTACTCGAAAACTATCAAAGATAGATATAGGATATATTTGACAAAAATGATAGATTTTTAATCCCGAATAAAATGAAATAAAATATATAGGGTGTGCAATTAAAAAACTGATTTTTTTTAATTTGAGAATTTTCAAATTTGAATGGTTATAACAAACACCCTGTTGAGAAAATTAGAAATACTACTCGGTCTAAACGTTAGTATATCACTCATTTTTCACACGAAATATCAATTTTTTTATTGTGAAATAACGGAACAATTGCCCATTCATCAACCCCACGAAAATGACCATAATAATCTTTAAACGCGAATATCTCAAGAACTAAAAACTTTCAGCCAATATTTTGTATGACAAAATATGTTTGTATGGACACGTAGAATTAAAAACTAAAATCAAATACGGGGTGTTCTATTTAAAAAAATCATACTTTTTCACGTCCTGCTTTTCTGGCAAACCCTGTATAACTTCCAATATTTTAAAAAAATGCACACTTCTTACTTCTACCCCATGGTCCATACAATATTTACACAAATAATTCTAGTTAAGCATAAACTTACTTTACTCTATCGTTGGGACACCCTGTACATACAAAATAGAAAAAGCAATCAAATATATTTCAATTTAAACGCGTTGTTTTGTTTTATATAAATAATACTGTTACAATACCTTAAAGTTACAATATTTTATGATTGTTACATGCGTATTTTGAAAATATCTTTTTGCATCTTAAATTAAAGTGTTTGCAATAAATAAATACCTTCGTGGTATACGCTGCATAAATAATGTTTTCAGTATTGCTTATCTATCTCGTGAAATAGGCGAGTTATAACAATTTTTAGAAATAGGCAAACATTGGATGATAGCAAACAAATGAAAACAGATGGATAACACTTGATAAGCCACAGAATGTCCCATTCAAGTCTGCTCAGTTTTTGTGTATTTCCACTCATTTATATACTTTGCCTACAACTCACACGAAAACTGGCCACCATGCACATAAATGGAACATAACCTGTGCTTATTATCTGAAATGTGTATATAGATAATTTGAAGTATCAATTCTTTTTACATCAATTTACAATGTGAATACATAATAAAATACGAAAGCTAAAGTTTCATAACGGTATTGAATTTTCAAAATCAGTACCCAGTATCAGAGAGTTTAGTAGTAATCCATCATTTGCTACTTTAGTTAATATTTGAACGATAACAATTAACTGTGCTCAATATGTTAATGGTTTATTACATTTACAGTAACCAGCTGCATTTTCCTCAGCTCCATGTAAATCAAAGCAACAGAAAAAAGTCATATTAATTGAAAGACTCAAATGTGGAAAAACCGTCTTGCCAACAGTGTAGAATTTTCGAATTGAATGATAATTATAAACCTAGACATTTTGGTGTATGTGGAACACCATAATCTATGTTTGTATAGAATTATTCGTGATTAGTGTAATGTAATGGTTACAATACTCAAAACCGAATGGCCAATTTTTCCTTTATATAATGTGTTTCAAAATAAGGTGTCAATATACCCTCAAATTATGCCGTTCACATTTGTTTGTGTAAAATACAATCTTCATTGACTTCAAGAAATTCGTTTGTGTATTTTTTAGCGTAACTGGAATGTAAATAATTGAGGTTATGTAGTGTATACCTTTTTTATCCCACATTAGCCATATCTCAGAAATCATTTTGTAGGTAGCGAACCGCAAAAATTTTATTATTGTAATTCACGTTTGTCAAATCGCCATTGTTACCTCGATACAAAAGGTAATTAGTGAATTTTTAATATCTTGATAATATATAGTAATTTGCTAATGGTTTCGAAATATGTTATTTATATATTTTTTGTATAAGAAATGTGAGAATGTATGTAACTGATATTGGCTAAGAGTTGAAAAACACATGTTGCGGTTTGACTAGCAGGTGGACGCTTAAAAAACTGCTTTACTGAAGGGGCTTAACGAAACATTGGAATTTCTTATGCGCGCTCTTGATGTAAAAATGTCATTATTTAATGATTAATTACGGCTGAACATAGCGCAAATCCAAAGAGAGCTTTGTTTGGTATATTGAAACCCGAGACGTAAATGTAGGGTTTGTTATGGACGAATGCATATTTTTAAAATTAAGATGTCGTGCAATAGTTAATATGAAACTGTTCCAACGTAAATTAATGTTTCTTCTTCTTTTTATTACTTTTGAAAGACAGGGGTTGATTGTGGGAGTAAAGATAGGTTATTAGTTTCGAAATAGGAGGGGAAGGCAGTTGCGGTTAGAGGGTCAATCGAGCCAGATAGATTTTTGGTTAATTAAATACCTTCGTTGTAAACAGTTTGTCTTTAAAATATTTCTTGCGCGTACATTTTCTTTTGAATTAGCCAACGCTAATTTGTTTTTTTTTTCGGGTGCTAGTTGTAATGTGTTTTTCAAATATTAATCTATAAATAACAGTCACCCTTTTTGAAGTTAAACCGCGTATGTTAACGATTTGTGTCTGTGACCAATTAAGGCAATATACTCAAGTGTAAGTATTTGTGTGAATTAGCATTGAGAATGTGTAACCTGAGAAAGGGGCGCTGTATTTTTCTAACGCACTCAAATTTATATATCGGTCACGATGTTGCGATCTATTTATAACTTGTCCTTGAAAGGCCTTGTTTTAATGAGTTTTTTTTGCGTCAGTTAAGTAGAATTGTTTGCCTGCGAACTAATTTCTCTTTATATGCAATGGATTGTAATTTTTCATATGTGTTTTGTGCTTTAGTAATCACTAAACAATTGTGTACAGTGCATCCCATTTTGGTTGAGACAGCCAGATATCTCGGTTGTTGTTGAAGAAAAAACTTGCGGTTTCCGCGGTCCTGTTCCACTTTTTTGTGAAACTCAAGATGGCCTGAACAGATTTGGCCTAACTTCTTTCGTTTATAAATTACAGGGTGTTTTTGGAAACCCACTTTTTGGATCCTCTCCATATCTAAGAAGTTTCTCAGCGATAATGTCAAATTGAAAACTTGTCCCATAGAGAATTTTACGTAGAATCCAGGGGCGCACTCAATTTTTTTTCGGGCTATCGTTAAGACTCAAACTTATGATTTTTTCAATGCAACACCCTGTATTTTATTATCTCATTAAATTACTTTTTTCCTTCGAAATGATATATAATATATGAACATGAAGTTTTAAAAAATGCTCCAAAATTACTAAAACATTGAATTTTAATAGTGTCATGGATTTCAATGTTTTACTACAGGGATTATTATTTGTGATTTTTTTATAGTAGGTCATGGATGCTACAAACACTGTTGTAGACTTTTGGAGCATTGTTTTATCAAGTGACTGTGGAGAAATCAACACATCTGCTGTCATGATGATAAACTTTGATGCGTTTTATTGTGTTTGTTGGCGATTTTGTTAATTTGTGAAATTTTATAATGGCTGAAAGATTTTTTCAGAACAACGAAGAGTATGATATCATACAATGTTTCAATCAATGCCATGAAAATGTTGACGAAGCATTAGAATTATATTTAAACAGGTAGACTAGTAATTTACAATAAGACATTATATGACATATTGTTTTTAAAACGTTAGATATCCAAAGAGGCGCCAACCTAGTCGAGCAACGATATTTCGACTAAAGAATAATCTACTAAATTATGGTGCGTATTCTAAACCCCGACCCAAGACGTATAACAAGGAAAATAATGAAGTGGATAAAATAAATCTCTTAGCCAGCGTCCGTGTCTCTCCTCAGACTTCTTGTACGAAGTTAGAAAATGACACTGGCGTTCCCCGATCACGGGTACAAAGGATTTAAAAAAAACACAAATTGAAACCCTACAAAGTGAATATTGTCCAGCATTTATACCCTGGTGATGCAGCGAGGCGTGTGAATTTCTGTAATTGGTTTTTGAACCAAACTCGAAGGGACAATAATTTTGCAAGTGAAGTCATATGGTCAGACGAAGCCCGTATAAGCAGTGCCGGTTTATTTAACAGGCAAAATACAAGGCACTGGTATGATGAAAACTAACACCTAATTTTTGAGCAACAACAACAGGGTCGATTTGGTTTTAATGTAGCCTGTTTCTTATTGGGGACATCAATAAAACACCGCATTTTTGAAGGGGCACTCAACGCGAATAGGTACTCGGAAATTTTAGAAGAAGTAATACCAGAATTCCTGGAGACTGTTCCCCTCGCCTATCTTAATGCCATTTACTTCTAACAAGACGGTGCCCCTGCCCACAATTCGAGGTTGATTGTGCCGTTTTTAGAAGAAACTTTCCAGGACCATTGGATTGGAACAAATGGACCCATTAAGTGGCCTGTACGGTCACCTGATTTGTCAGTGTTGGACTTTTTTTGTGGGGTTTTTTGAAAAATAAAATATACGGTAAGAGGGACAATAATATTGAAGAACTTCGTGCAACAACAGATGCAGTTTTCCAGAATTTACAAAATCGGCCTTTCATAATTTTAAATGCATTAAGACGTATTAAGAAATTGTGTCAATTGTGTTAGGGAAAATGAACATCAATTTGAACAATTCAATGAATAAGTTACCGAATAATTACGAAATGAAATAGTATGAGTAAATATCTAATTAGTTGCTTATTCTACATTATGAACTTTTTATTACTATTTATTTGTTGCTATTAGTTACCTACGTTTTGTGTTTTGTTAGTGAATTAGTGTTAGTATTGTTCTTGTTCCTTTCATGGAAAAATCACAAGTAGTATTTCTTCAATTTGAACTTTTTTTGTATGAAAAATCCATAGCCTACTATTAAAAATCAATGTTTTAGTGATTTTGGAACATTTTTGAAGAATTTATGTTTATATATTATATATCATTTTGAAGGAAAAAAAAAGGAATTTAATGAGGTGATAAAATACAGGGTGTTCCATTGAAAGAAATCATAAGTTTGAGTCGTATCTCCATAACCATACCCCGAAAAAAAAATTTAGTGCGCCACTGAATTCTACATAAAATTCTCTATGGGATAAGTTTTCAATATGACATTATCGCTGAGAAACTTCGTAGTTCCAAAAGTGTGAATTTTCAAAAACGCCCTGTAACTTATCAACGAAAGAAGTTAGGAAAAATCCGTTCAGGACAGAAAACCGCAAGGTTCTATCTTCAACAACAACCGAGATACTTGGGTGTCTCAACGAAAGTGGGATGCACTGTACGTGTAAATTCCTTGTATTTTCTTTTGTCCTTGCCTTTATCGTATTATCACCTGCGCAATTTAGTGTTGTTGTATTTTATATGTACCGTAATTTGCTTTATTGCTTTATGTGCTTATTTACTTAAAGACCGACATGATTGGTTTTAAAGGGCCACATGTTTGGTATTATGATTTTTATTTTGATTATTTATGACACAATTGTGGGTGTGACTACATGGAGTTTCTTTTTTTTATTGTGTTTATGTGTAACTAAACTGCTTTTTATTCATTTTCTCTTCATGTTATAATTATGTACGCACTTTAACCTGATTTAATGGAGTTTTGTTATATATTTAACCCTTTCATTGTTTTTTTTTGTGTGTTATTTGATTTATTAATGTGTGCAATTACTTATTTATGAGTAAAGTGGGTTTTATTGGTGGTTCTTTCCCACAATAGCATATTAACGGGTTGAAACACCATTGTACAAAGCTCGTTAATTTTAATTTGAGTAGTTTCATTGTTTACCTGCCCCACATGATGCAACAGCACAACGTACCTACAACTAGACGGCCACTTCGTTTGATCAGATTTGAGGTTTGCGAGTAATTAAATATCAGATTTGCAAATAAATTCTAATGTTTTAATTATTGTCAGGAAAGTTCATGTAAGGCAAGCAGTCAATTTCAATAATAGTAACATTATTGTCAGTTAAGACAAGATAAATCACTTAGCGATTGTTTTGTTCTTGAATTTACATTCTTGCAAATAAGTTCAAATTACACCTTTCAAGATAGGGTACCTGGGGGATGCTACAATTTTATATTTTTAAATGAACTTTTCTATTCTTATCTTCAGAACTGTACCCTCCTCATTTAAAATATTTTCAATTATGTATCCCTTCCGGTTAACCGGAATTAGCTACCAACTACGTATTACATTAACAACAGTTTTTGCGATATCTCTATTCTTGTCTAAAATTTTACCCTTAGAACTGTTGAAAATTTTTATTTGTCTTATCAATTGTTTCTTTAATAGTTAAATAGTTAAATTTATTATATTAACAAATTTAATTTTTCTTTTAATTGGAACGCCTGTTTTTTATTACCCAAATCGATTTCTCATTCAAAAAAAAACGAAAAAAGTTTTATATGAATCATACAGGGTGTGGCGCGAAGAGTTCTGATTAAAAGTAATCGCGGATACAGTTATGTTAAAAATCTGAAATTACGAAGCTGGGGGTTTTCTATAACGCTGAGTTCAAATATAATATTGTCCTGAATGTGACACTTCCGGTTATACCGGAAGTAGACGTCAACTTTGTTATTTTAAATGGAACCTAATATTTTTTATTTTATTTTCGAATTCTGCATGAAATTGTAGATAAAAAAAAATTTACCAAAAATGAAGTATTTTCGAGATATTTCGATTTTTTTTTAAATTTTGAAAAAATCCTAGTCCACATTGAATAACGATATCTCCATTAATAACGAAGCTAGTGACGTGAAATTGTAACCAATAAACAACAAGCGCTTGCCCGTTAACTCCATATATCCATCTTATTGATATTTCATACAGGGTGTTTTAAACTTAGCCGCCAACATGCACAATTCAAATCATTTATAAGTTGGTTACTTTAAATAGAACATCCTGTATTTTATTACATTTTCCGCTGTATTTTTTTAAGCCAATTCGTTTGGTATCAATATTCCCTATACCTAAATCCAACCACTTTTGAGATATTTTACTATCTTAGTTAAAACATAACAACACTTAATTATTTCAACATTAGTAAAGGTGATATTTTGTTATTTTTTCATAAGTTATTAATTCTGAAAAGTAATTAATAGCCTGAAAGGATTATTAATTGTGGATATCATTAAAAACGTTGACTAGGTATTTTGTATTAATTTAATTAGATAACTTACAAACAAAAATAACTAAATGTAATATTAAACAAATAAAGTTTTATAATGTTCAAAATTAGCACCATCTACTTCTAAACATTTATGAATCCTTTTCATTAAGTTATGTCTTGTAATTCTGGAAATATTGTTATAATTAAAGTATCAATGTGACTATTTTGCATAAACTTTTTTGTCTAACATTAATACTATTTTTAGTAAATACAAAATTATCTAGAGGATGTTCATCAGAATTCAAAATAAATAACGAAATAGATTTCAATTTAATAATCAACAAATTAGTCTACTGTATAAGATGCTCACGACAATATATAGTTATGAATCATGCTGTCATGTCAAACCTAAGTTTCGAATTTCGATTTTTAAATGATGAATATCTCGATGTACACTGTACAAAATTTGAAAATATCGTTTAGATTTAAGAAATTATTCAAAATTTATTAAGTAGATTTTAATAACATGAATTTTATAACAATATTATAAAAATGCAGATAAAATTTACATTAGAAAATCATTCAGATATCATGTAAGTGAATATAAACGTAGTTTTACTTTAAACGATGAAATACTGGTTAAAAAATTTTACATCTAGACTTCAAAATGAATTTTTCGTATTAAATAATCAAATTTTAATATGATATTACTTGTAACTTATCATAGTTATACTTTATGGTAATTTCATGTTTGTCAATTCGTTAAAACCATTCAAAGAATCTACTTGATATCTAATCATGTACGAAATTATAAATGGTTTCATTTGTAATTAATGATATATTACGATAATTAGTTTCAATTTACTTCTAATGGAGGATTCTAATAAATAACCCAAAACATTAATTTTCTTACACTGTCACTAGTGGTTTATTTATTAATTTTTCTTAAATTGACCAAACTGACGGCAGTTTTTAAATCTTAAATTACCAGTTGCATTTGGTCGATTTGGATATCTTGCAAAAAGGCAAGTCCGTTCAACAATTATTACACTCGCCGTAAATAATAATAAATTTAAAAATCATCATTGTAAAACATTTGCCATGATTTACATGAATAAATGGTAAAAAACTGTCAAACAACATAAACAGTTCACGTTTAACTATCAAATCTTTGAAGCCATGGTACCTTTACTAATGTTGAAATAATTAGTTGTTATGTTTTAATAAGATAATGAAATATCTCAAAAGTGGTTGATTTAGGTAAATAGATAACAAACGAATTTTAAAATACAGCGAAAATATACTACAAAGGAAGATATGATGCAGAGAGTCTTACTTGCAATTCTGTAAAGACCATATCTCCAGAATTACAAGACATAAATTATGAAAAGGATTCATAAATGTTTAAATAGATGGTGCTAATTTTGAACACTTTTATAAAACTTTATTTGTTTAATATTACATTTAGTTATTTTGTTTGAAGTTATCTAATTAAATTAATACAAAATACCTAGTCAACGTTTTAATGATATCCACAATTAATAATCCTTTCAGGTTATTGGTTACTTTTCAGAATTAATAACTATGAAAAATAACAAAATATCACCTTAAATAATTGAAATCATGGCCTACCCTTTACTAATGTTGAAATAATTATGTTGTTATGTTTTAACTAAGATAATCAAATATCTCAAAAGTGGTTGGATAATTATAGGGAATACTGATACCAAACGAATTGGCTTAAAAAATACAGCGAAAATGTAATAAAATACAGGGTGTTTTATTTAAAGTAAGCAATTTATAAATGATTTAAATTGTCATGTTGGCTAAGTTTAAAACACCCTGTATGAAATATCAATGAGATGGATATATGGAGTTAACGGAAGCGCTTGTTGTTTATTGGTTACAATTTCACGTCACTAGCTTCGTTATTAATGGAGATATCGTTATTCAATGTGGACTAGGATTTTTTCAAAATTTAAAAAAAATCAAAATGTCTCGAAAATATTTCATTTTTGGTATAGGACATTGTGCACAAATTTTATCTAGAATTTCATATAGAATTCGAAAATAAAATAAAAAATATTACGTTTCATTTAAAATAACAAAGTTGACGTCTACTTCCGGTATAACCGGAAGTGTCACATTCAGGACAATATTATGTTTGAACTCAGCGTCATCCAAAACCTACAGTTTCGTAATTTCAGATTTTTAACATGAGAGATATCGGCCTCAGGTACACTGGTACAAAGAGTATTGAAGAAGTATCAGTTTTAGACCTTTAAGATGAATTTAGTTCAAAATTTATTACACGTAGATTTTGCAAGACGAGTGAATTTTTGCGAAACAATATTGATAAAAATGCAGGATGAAGAATTTACTTAGAAAATCATTTGGGTAGATTAATCGAGTGTTAATTGAGATAAAGTGCTATTTAAACGATAAACGAGGTAAAGACAGATTTAATGCTAACTTATTTTTTGAAATAATAATTTTAATAGATATTGTATGACTTACATGTAGATAGAAGTTATTTTTTATAAATTTATTTAGTTTACATGTCCAAAAAGCATACTGAAAAAAGTTAATTTCTTAAACAGAAAATATTTATTTATGGTATATTTAAATATCATATTTAACGATAATCATATTTTGCATACAAAAATGGCAATTGAAAGTTTTGTTTATGAGTATATTACGGTTTAAAGATTATGGTCTTATTTATGTTTACGCCTATGAACAACAAATGAAATTAGAATTATAATGAATTGAGGTATACTCAGAGATAGAACAACTAAAATATCCGTATATGTAAAAAAGTCTTTGTGTCATTTGATACTGCACTAAGTATGTACAGTGTGGCCAATGATTACTTAATACGAGGTTACTTATTATTTGGGAAACTATACATCGTAGAGGCTTGAAAAAAGTTATTACTAACTCAATACTAATAAACCTGGAAAATATTTTCATCTTTATAAGAAATGGCACGCATTGTTTTGCGATGAACTAGACAATCATATGAACTACAAAAGTGATGTTTCAGTTATTAACGAACATAATTATTGAACCTAATTGGCAAAATAACATACATTTTTTGTATAGTCTGTAAACCAATTAGTACTTATGTTAACATGTTTGTATTTTTTTAATAAAGGGTTGAATTAAAAAAAATTATTTGTCTGAAAATATTTTAAAATTTTTAGTTCTCATGACAGCGGACGCAAATATTTTTGTGTTCATAAGCAGAGAAATGTACTTTATTTTACTTTAAATATAGATTTTTGAGCTGAGTTTAAAAATAAAATAAAAATAACCTCAATATTTAGAATAAATTTTGCCAACAAACATTATTTTCTTTTCAAAAATCAAGTTGTTACGGTTAAAGAAAAATCTAGAATAACTGTGATGATTTAGCACGTGGTTGAGGTATCTCAGATATAGGCGAAAATCCGTATATGTGTGGACAAAAACTGTCCTTTGGCGTGTCATTTGGAACTGCCTGTAGTCATGTACAGTGTGGCCAACTAAGAATGCGAGGTACTGTTTATGGGAAACTATACATCGTAGAGGCTTGCGGAAAAAAAGTTATTACTAAAACGCCCAATACAAAAACCTGGAAAATATTTTCATGTTTCTGAAATGGCCGCTAGGGAGCGTAACTGCAATCTTGAATCTAAAAAAGTGATGTTTCAGTTATTATTAACCTAATATTAACCTAACAAAAAATAACTGATTTTTGAAGTCGAGGATAATCTGAACTTTTTTTGTGTGGCACTTTTTGACGTATCTATAACAATAAAGTGGTGGGGGGTATTCAAAGGTTTCCTTAAATTACCCCCCGTATCTTCGAAACGGCTACCGATTTTAACAAACTTGGGCGCGTTGAAAAGAGCTTTTCTTGGGCTACAAATATTAAAATAATTGAAGTTTTGTTAGTTTGACATATCGTCGCTAGAGGGCTTTGTTCGACATTCCGACAGAAAAGGTTAATTTTCGCAAAAAAATTAAATGCTTTGGTATGACTTTTTTTCATGAACAAGTAGCTAAATGACGCCTAAACAAGCTCGCGAAAACCGCATCTCGATATCTTGTTCCTAACCTAAAATATCGGCCAAAGAAAACTTTTTTTTAACTATATTTTTCTGGAATTCTTTCTATTATGTAAGCTGTGGCGCTAAAAAGGACCGATTTAAAGGAGGAAGGTTTTTAATGCCACCGTAAATGCTCGAAATGCTGACCATCACTCTGTGCATTGCTGAGGCCTCTTATGGGTAGACAAAACTGCAGCTTCAATATCGGTTCTGAATAGGTTACCTAGAAATTGCGATTTTAAATGCTTGTAAATTTATTCACCAGAATAAAATCACCCTTTTTGAAATTACTACGGGCAAGTAAGCAATGCCAAAAGTTATACGAAAGGCCTATTTTTTGTTTGTTTAAATGCATATTCTCTATGGATATATACGAAAAATACAATTAATAGAAGCAGGCAATGGAAACAGATACCTAAACAAAAAATACATAATCCTCAAATTGTCAATAGTTGTCAATGCTTTCGCGCTACTTTGAGCAATTTTTGTACTTTCAAAATGCGTTTTACGAATAATGAAGCTGTTGATATGCTTGTGGTTTATTTTGAATGTCTTCAGAATGCCGCAGTAGCTAAAAGAGCTTACGTGGCTCGATATCCAAATCGGCGTCCTTGCCATGTAAGAGTTTTTCCCGATTAGTGGCGAGCTTACGAGCCAATGGTAGTTTTCGGCCTACGTTTCAACGGCAAAGAACTGGAAGAACACAAGAAAATATTAACCGTGTACTGGGCTATATTGAAGGAAATCCTCATGTTAGCACAAGAAAATTATCCACTGAGTTGGGGATATCACGGACAACGGTTCAAAATATTTTGAAGGACCATAGGTAAGTTCTAATGGCCATCAAAATATATAGGTATTCGTTTAAACTTTTTTAACTACTTTAAGAATGCACCCATATCATGTCGTTTTGCATCAGGCCTTGAAAGAGGAAGATTTTGATCGAAGGTTAGACTATTGCCATTGGATGTTAGGCATGATACGCGAAAATAGAGAATTTTTATTTCAAATTCTTTGGACCGATGAAGCCACCTTCAGTAGTGACGGGAGAGTCAATCTGCACAATATGCATTATTGGTCTGCAGAAAATCCCCATTGGTTGCGTGAAGTTCAGCGCCAAGGACGTTGGAGTTTAAATGTGTGGTGTGGCAAACTGGGAGGCAGAATTAGAGCCATATTTTTTCGAGCAACCCCTAAATGGTAATGTATTTCTTGACTTTGTGGCCAATCAATTACTGTTGTTGGAAGGTGTCCCTCTGGAAACAAGGCAAAAATTGTTTTTGCAGTTGGATGGTTGCCCAGCACATTTTGCTATGAATGTGCGAGAGCATATTAATGCAGTATTTCAACAGCGGTGGATTGGAAGAGGAAGTCTGTTTCCATGGCCTACGCGATCGCCAGACTTAACTTGCCTCGATTTTTATTTATGGGGGCGCTTAAAGGACATCGTGTTTCGGACTCAACCTACCTACTAGAGTAGATATGAAAAACCGGATTCGTATCGCAATACGTACCATACCGATAGCCGAAATTGAAACTGCAGTTTTGTCTAGTCATGAGAGGCTTCAGCAATGCATAGAGCGTGATGGTCAGCATTTCGAGCATTTACGCGGGCATTAAAAACCTTCCTCTTTTAAATCGGTCCATTTTAGGGCCACAACTTACATAATAGAAACAATTCCAGAAAAATATAGTTAAAAAAAAAAAAAATTTAAGGGATTTTCGTATAAAGTTTTCTTTGGCCGATATTTTAGGTTAGGAACAAGATATCGAGATGCGGTTTTCGCGAGCTTGTTTACGCATCATTTAGCCACTTGTTTATGAAAAAAAGTCATACCAATGCATTTAATTTTTTTTGCGAAAATTAACCGTTTCTGTCGGAATGTCGAACAAAGCTCTCTAGCGACGACATGTGAAACTAACAAAACTTCAAATATTATAACATTTGTAGCCCAATAATAGCTCATTTCAACGCGCCCAAGTATGTTAAAATCGGCTTAGCCGTTTCGAAGATACAGGGGGTTATTTAAGGAAACGTTTGAATACCCCCCACCACTTTATTTTTAGACATAGGTCAAAAAGTCCGAAACAAAAAAAGTTCAAATTATCCTCGACTTTAAAGATCAGTTATTTTTTTATTAAGCTAATATAGCAGAATTCACAGAAACATCACTTTTTTAGATTCAAGATTGCAGTTACGCCCCCTAGCGGCCATCTCAGAAACTTTCCAGGTTTTTGTATTGGCCGTTTTAGTAATAACTTTTTTTTTGCGCAAGCCTCTACGATGGATAGTTTCCCAGATACAGTACCTCGCATTCTTAGTTGGCCACCCTGTACAAAGTTTCAGCGTGATTTTGTTACACTCTGAAGTGTTTAGTAAATTTTTGTTGGTGAAAACGGATATAAAGCGGAAAATTTGCATTGTTGGATGTGCTGTTATGGCCATGGGAGATTTTATGAATCAACGTCAAAAGAAAAGACGACTTATATGACAGAAAAGTGGCGCACTGAAAGAGAACAGTATTGTCACATGTCACTTTTACGAGAATTGAGAGAAAATAACCCAGACGATTTTAAAAATTATTGAAGGATGGATGGAAAAACTTTAGACGAGCTCTTAAAATTTAATAAGGCCCCATCTTACTAAACAAGATACTCCAATGAGATGAAGGATGCCTGCCAATAAACGGCTGATTGCCACGCTTCGTTTTCTCGCTACTGGACGTAGTTACGAAGATCTTAAGTTTACTACAGGAATATCTGCTCAAGTTTGGGAACGCATCATACCTGAAACGTGCAAGGCCTGTACGAAATATTACACAAGGATTATTTAAAGGTTAGTTATTTATTGACGTATTAAAGAAAGTTGAAAAATTCGATATTAAGTGTCCCGCGTTTTGTAGTTGCACTTGATCTTGTTCGTAGGCTGTGGGCGATGGTGTTGATGAAGGTGTAACCGATGATGCGAAACTAATTAATAAACAAGATGTCTGTACTTGCGGCCGAGGCTCATAAATGATAGTGTCTTCGGTTAATTTATTCAGTAATGCTTAATGTAATATTTTTATTATTAGAGTTTCGGCATACATCTTCTGGATTTGATTTAACTGCACATGTGTTGAAGTAACAAATTTATCAAAAGCTTCACTGTCGGATTCTTGAGAAGCTTCACATTTTTTCAAAGCTTCAGTACAGTTTTTCATAAATAGTTGTTGCTGTATTTGATGAGATTTGAAAATCTGTAAAAAATCATTTTTTGAAAAACCTCCGTTTCCATTTTTATTAACAAAGTCTTATTAATAATTTTAGTAAAATAATTAATGCTGTGAATTGTGATTGCAATAACGATCACGTGTATTTTTATTTCAGTTACCGTTAAGCAAAGAAGGTTGGAAAAATGTTGCTGAGGGCTTCAATTCACGATGGCAGATACTGTGGAGGAGCCATTGATAGAAAACATATAAGGTGCATTGTACTATAATTATAAAAACTTTTATAGTATTGTTTTGATGGCAAACGTGAATGCAGATTATGAATTCTTGTACGTTGACGTTGGAAAAAACGGTAGCCTATCGGATGGTGCAGTATTAGAACACACGACATTTTTAAAACATTTAATTTCAAATCGTCTTAATTTGACTGATAGTACAGAAAATAACGGAAATCTCAATTTTATATTTATAGGAGATGAAGCATTTGCTTTACATGACCATATTTTAAAACAATTTTCACAAAGGGACCTCACTCACGATAGGGGTATTTATAATTATATATTGTCTTAACTTAACCTTCACGCCATTACCTTGCGGGGTAGGCAAAACAATCCTTGTCTCTTATTTATTTTTCATTCACAATCTTTCTCCATGCTTTCCTCCGCATACCTCCCAAGCTTCTACAAGATTCATACATTGTCTCTGACATGCCCTTTTAATTTTATAACTCCTTATCTTTCTTTTATCGTACATTGTACTACATTCAGCTAAGTTTTACGCGGCCTGTCAGGCCAGCCTTTCCTCTAACCTCACCCACATTATTCGCTTCGTTAATCTTGCGTTGTCCCTTTTCTCAATCTGACCAAACCAACGTAATGTACTACTTTTATATCTATCCATCATCGTCTTTTTCTCGCCACACTCCGTCATTATGCATTCATTCTTTATAAATTTGAAATAATATATAGGGTGTCCCATTTAAAAAAAAGTTTGGTTCACCTTGGTAATATGTAACACCCTGTAAATACGAAAATAATTTTATAACGTGAAGTTTGAAGTTGCCTATAATTTTTGTAAATAACTTTTTTTGATATCTCCTTTAATAACGGATATATCGTACTTCGACGCACTAATGCCGCACACTATATATATATATATATATATATGACTATGTAGCACATTAATATGACAGAAGAAGTCTTCTTTGTTATACATTTCGGATTTCTTTCATCAAGTCGTGTGGCTGAAACCATATGCCAGTATCTCCTGTATTCGTAGGCGAAACACAAATGTGTCACAGCCGGTTAGTGAAACGAACATCACGGAGGATGTAATATTCACTCAATCTCAGGTCAACTTCTTGATCTGTTGAGCTATTGAAGAATAAAGACATAACATAACATAACATAACATTCACACCATTCCCTTGCGAGGTAGGTAAAACAATCCCTATCTCTTATTTATTTTTCAATCACAATCTTTCTCTATGCTTTCCTATCTCTGCACACCTCCTTAGCTTCCGCAAGATTCATACATTGTCTCTGACATGTCCTTTTATTTTTTTGCTTATCTTTCTTTCATCATACATTCTACTACCATGCCCAGGCGTACATCTAATCCCACCCACATATATTTGCTTCGTTAATCTTGCGTTGTTCATTCTCTCAATGTGACCAAACCAACGGAGTATACTACTTTTGTACCTATCATCGTCTTTTCCTCGCCACACTCCTTCATTATACACTCATCCTTTATCTTATCCCTTCTCAGGAATCTCATACTCACGGCATTTATTTTTTTCTCGTGCTTTTTTTGACATATCCATGTCTCACTTGCATACAGTACTGACGGGAGAAACACGCTACTATAGATTCCTCGTTTCGCAGCTAGGCTCATGCTTTCGTTTTTCATTATCCTCCACATACTTCCAATCACTTTCCCTCCAACCTAGCCCTCCATTGTACCATCTGCAGTAAACATTCTACCCAGATAAACCAACTCGTCCATTTGTTCCACAATTTAATTTTGCAGAGTAAATACTCTACTCTCCTTTTCACCACAATTTTAGTTTTGTTCACGTTTACCTTTAGGTCCATGCTCTCACAGACTGTATCAAACTTCCTCAGAGCAGTTTGTAGCTCATCCGCACTGTCACTTAATAATACTGGGTCATCTGCGTACACCAGAGCTCGTACATTTACGTCACCAACCATTACACCATTTGAAAAATAAAGAAACCCTCGTTTCTTACCTTGATGAACAAGTGAGTTTTATTGGCATTAAAGTATCCATACATCATGATACATATTACTCGTAGTGGAGTAGACACCTCTAAAAAAGTTGTCATTGCTGGCGGATATTCCTTGCTCCCAACAGAGAATTGATGAAAGGATGTAGAAGGACTGTAGAAAGATGTTATAGTTCAAACAAAACTCATCAATCAGGTACAACTGCAAAGAGTCCACCGAGCTAATTGGATCTGTGGCAACACTGAAAGCTTTATCATTCGGGAGATAATGGGTTCGATCGCAGTTACCGTTTACCTTATATGAGGTTTTTTCGGGGGGTTTTCCCCATACGCATACACACATATATCCGCATGATCACTGCGTAGACTAATGTGCGGCTATTTAGGCGAATGTAATATGTATGCTGAGAATCCATCGCTGTGGATGAAGGAGCGTGGAAAGCTCGAGTAGCTCGTCCTTCCCCTTTGGGGAGGGAATGAAACACGTTGCTTTCCTTTCCTTTTCAAGGAGTTCGACTTATTCCTTCATGAAATAAGTAGTTGTCATTCGAGTTCACCTATTTTTTGAAAAGGCAAAGTGCTTATTATATTTGTAAGAGCTCAAAACGATATTCCCCAAGTGCTCAAACGACACGTGAGTACCAAATAACCAGCTCAAAAATTGATTGTAGTTGCCCAGTCTAACAACAACAATAGTAACAGGTACCACAGGTTTTCATGATTATCGACATCATTCGTTTAATGATCTGGAACGTCACAGGAGCTACCATTAATGCAGTATGCTCCCACTCTCTTTCAAAACAATTGGGCATGAAAGCAATCTAGCTCGCTTCTAGCCGCAAATAACTCAAGCATCAACACCAAAAGAGGTATTGACTCTAATTCCATGCCAATCCAACAACCACTGCGGAAGAAAGTGTAATTGCATGAGAGCGAAGAAGTTTAATAATATGCAAGAACTGTTGAGGGGAAAGTTGCACCAATGCAAAGCTGAATGATATGAGGAAAGAATTTTAAGATTATCCAATATGATTATATAAAATATTTCTTATAATCAATGTTTTTCTAGTTATAACTTAGCATACATATATTTGAAATTATGATCATGCCAATGTTATTACTCGATTGATCATTACCAAAATGGTTAATTCACCGTGTTCAACTACCAAATGTAGAAAATGTGCGAAAATCGCATGCTCATATAAGGTACTTTTTCAACGGCTTTGCAAAATCGATAACTCACATACATTTTTTTATGTACAATGTTATGAAGAACATATTTTGTAACAGTGATTGCTCTTAAGAACTATCCCCTAAGAATAGGAAATTCTTCATTTTCCATTTACTAGACCCCGAACGAATATTTACCTAAAGTCATTTTGCTAATTTGAGTGAACTATTACTTCAATTTTAAATGTGCTTCTAATGGATACCCCTGCCTTTTATAATAGTTTTTTTTTCTCATAACACAGGCACTGTCGAACTATGATAATGGTTGGATCAGCATGTATTTCAAAATCTGTATAAACCTAAATAACTGTGAATGTTCTGGTTTTTTATAAAATGTTACGATTTTGCTCGAAACGAGTACCGTATTTCAATTAATACGCTGCTGTGATTAATTAACTTCCTTAGTTCGGATTTAAAAAAATTTATGACGCAAACGTAGGAAATTACTTTTTTTATAAGATGGATTTAATGAAATGTATGAAATAAGTCATTTCTAAGTTCTCACATAAATTTACTTTTTTAATATTAAGATATTATATGATTGGCTATGGCGGAATAAATAAAATTTCGCACAATGTAAGTCAAAAAACAATAATATGAAATTCAAATTCTAATAATATTTAGTAAATTTTAATGTAGTTGGTAACCATTGACAACTCTCACTTTTCCCCTCGAGGTGTTTGTTTGTTTAATGACTTCTTAGGCCTTTTACTTTTGGTGTAGGTCATGGGTCTTTCTATAAGGTGATTTTAACGGATGTTTATTTATTAATATTAGAAATATTAATTAATTTATAAATATTATAAATGAATATACGGATGTATTGTTTGTTTTTGTAAACTAATGCGTCAATGAACGATAAACTAATGAACGCATCTCGAGTGGTATCAAGCCGCTGCGCTCGCTCGCGCCCAAATGTTATGGCTAACTTACCACTAGAGATACGTTAATTACTACAAATAGTTCCTGATGGATTTAAACAATCGCAAACATTTTTCGTAAAACACCATCTTTGCTATCTAGTGGCCAATTCAAAGCCAAAAATATTCATGTGTTGTTCTACTCTCTGTATTTTGGTAAGTATATGCGCATTAAAACAGTTCATACATTTTTAATCAGATTGAACGGATACTATTAAATCTACGACAACCGATTCCAGGTTCGATTGTCGGCTGGATCGTTACATGGTTGTTCCAAACCAAAAATGGATGGTGGTTACCCAACTCGTGTACATCAAACACAAAACTTCTTCAGACATAGATGTTGAATGTAGTTTGTTATTAACCCGAAAAAGAATGATCTACCCTGTTGGATTCAACCATCCCACTCACGATATTAAAGTACAAAACATCTTCAACTGGCAGTTTTTGGCCTCAAGTTTGCTTATTAATGAACCCATAAACTACGTCTACCGCTTTTGGAATTGGTATCCGGTTGGACGATCATACGGTTGTTGTAAACCATCCCACTCGTTCAGTTAGAACAAAAAACATCTTGTGAAATCCACGACACATATACTATGTCCTTGCAACCAAATTTGGTGAAAATGTGTACGTAATATATATTTAAATGTACATTTTTTGAAACACTTTATTTCGTGCAATAAATATTGGCAATATGTACTTATATTATATTCATATAACATTTTGGCACAAGAAATTCTATTACCCAGCATGTACATCGCGCTTAAAAAATACTGGTACAGCAAAATGTTGGCTGTGTGCATTTGGTGCATTGCGTTAGCAGGCTATGACCATGAAATATTAAAGTGACAGTTCATAAGAGTGTTTAATCTACCAAATTTGCTAGTTTGACAAATGCTTAACCCCTACCTGAAAATCGCGAGATGTCCGATTTACACACAAAAAATGTGTTTACATCAAAATTTGAATTTTGAAAGTGTCTACAGTAACAAGCTGTACCAGTAATTTTTTTGGTACATTAATTGGTCACACTGTACATACTAAAATGTCCAAGTTTGATAAAAACGTTTGTATGACGTAATCAAAATTACCTACCAGAACTAGCCTTGATCGACCTAAGCTAATGATTGGACCTGACTTAAAACCTCAAATAACGGAATTTAATTTAATTTTTAGGGAATATTTTTCTTGTCTCTCATAAAATTTTGAGTTCAATAATTCAAGAATGCGGAACCCAGACTAAAAAATATTTCTTTAGTCTTTGAAGTTCAGTCTAGTATTCCTGAAATAAAAGGGAAATTCCGAGAATTTATTAAACACACTTTTAATCTGGGTTATTTGTTAAATTTTTTCAACAATGGGTCTTAATTAATTATAAAAATAGTAACATTAAAGCCTAAAAAAAATTTTAGCCCGTAAATTTATACTAGACTAGCCGTACTCGTCGCGCGTTACTGCGATCTCAGAATAAGGAGGGGAGGGGGGGTATTAAAATTTTGTGATACACGTGTCTCATAATTAATTTTAATTGAAGAGTATGTTTACCAATTTTCCAGTCAATCGACCCATAGAATCAAGTTTCACAAAAAAATTCAACCCCCTATTTCACCCTCTTAGGAGTTTTATTGTTCGTAATTGTAATTTTTTGTAAAATTTGTTTGTAGTATAATTGTTTTTATTCCTGTATTCGTTATTTGACCACAATAATAGTAAACTGTCAGTTCTTGACAAATAAATCATGGCCAACGCATAATTGGCAAACATTTAGACACATAAGTAATACTTTGCATATAAACATGAAAATATCTCAAAAACTCATAATTTTAGGCATACTTTTCGATAGTGATATAAAATACAGGTTGATCCATTTGAAAAAACTGAGAAAATAATGAATTGATGTTTTGACTCACCCTGTAATCAATTTAACGAATATTCACAAACTCAATAATTTTTATAAAATGTGACAATTATTAAAAAGCTAAGGCTGCAACAGATCATTGCTCTTGTAGCCCTTTGAAATTATACAGGGCGGTGAACTTGTTACGATTTTCATGGAAAAGTGGTTATAACTTTTTAAATACCCTGTATAACATATTACAAGTATATATTTTTGTAATGAGAAAGTGAAGCGGATTTCAAATTTAAATTAAAATATAGGGTGTTTCGTTTAAAAAAATTTAACTTTGGTGTGGCACAGCGTTATGGAACACCCTGTAACATTGTAACTAATTTTAAAATATGAAGCTTAATGATGGCTATAATCTCCCGTAACGTTTGCTTTGATACTTCGAAGGACATAGAAGATACTGAACTTTATCGCACTAATCAATCACCCTGTATATATATATATATATATATATATATATAGTGCAGCTCACAGAAGCCCCCCCCCCCTACAATATTTTCTGAACCGTTTAAGAAAAAAATTTGAAATTTGCCTCAAAAAAATTATACTAAAAATAGTGTATTTTGATGAATTTGTCATGTCAGTAAAGTTTCTTGGACTAGCGTCTAAAATATAGAAAAAAATTTGAAATTTGTTCGTGAATTGGGATGTCAGTAACGTCCAATATGGCGGCTGGGCGCCATATTGAATATTTTTTTAATGGAAATAGGGGTTGTGCCGTACATCAAATGAAAGCCCTTAACGAATACTAACTAATCCCCAAGTTTCATTTTTTTAATATTGCCGAAAACAAAATGGCGGCAGATTAAAGCTTAAACGCTCCGTCCATGATTTTCTTGAATTTTTTGAAATAAAAAAAAAAGAAAATCTTTATTTTAAAATTATTATTATAAATATTAAGTATTATTATAAGGCGAATTCGAACATAAAAATAAGCCAATGGCAACACACATAAAACACTAGAAATAGTAGGTATGGAAATTAATTTTCATTTTTTTAAGAGAAGTCATTGTTTGTTTTAATCACTCGAGGGAAAATTTCAAAAGTTCTAACCACAAATGTCACAAAACAAAGGTTTGATACAAAACCTGTATTAAACGAGAAAAGACATTTGTGGACACTGATCTACTTTTTAATTTATGAGGTGTTCACAGTGATTACCCTCTACTAATAGGCAATGGTGAAGTCTAGCATTAAGTTCTGCTCGCACATTACGGAACGTATCCAAGTTAATATTTTGGCAAATGTTGGTAATTCTTTCTCGTAATTCCGCTATCGATTCGACTTCTGTGGAATACACCTTTTGTTTTAGATAACCCCATAAGAAAAAGTCTAATGGTGATAAGTCGGGGGATCGAGCAGGCTACTCGATTGGACCTCGGCGTCCTATCCAACGATCGTGGTACACTTGATCTAGATATTTCCTTACTGGTCTGCAATAGTGGGCAGGAGCACCATCTTGTTGTAATACTACATCCATATCAAATTCATGACGGTTAGCTTCTGCTATTTGAACAATGATTGGGTCGATCGTAGTTTCCTACATATTTAAATAGATCTATCCTGTTAGATTTTCGTCAATAAACAAGGGACCTACAATGTGGTTTCCCAGTATTCCAGCTCAAACGTTTATTTTTTGGGGGTATTGGATGCGAGTTTCCCGGAATACATACGGATTCGTATCACTCCAATACCGAACGTTCTGTCTATGAACATTTCCATTCAAGAAAAAAGTACACTCGTCACTAAAACAAATATTCTGCAGGTAAGTTGGGTGCCTTTCTAAGTTGGCGGTCATTATTTCGCAAAATTGAACCCTTCTATCAGGATCATCTTCGGTCAATTGATGCAACATTTGAATTTTATAAGGATGGAATTTATTTTTTCTTAATACCCTCTTCGCCGTCGCTGAAGATACACCAGAAGTTTCCGCAAGAGTTCGCGTAGATATTGTGGGATTTACAACCGTTTCGGCAATTATGTCAATTTGTGTGTTTTAGCCAGTCCTATAAAATTTATTTACCAATTCTCGCAGATACTTCCTACAGATAGGGCGATGAGGAAACCGTTCATTAAATTCTATGACTGCTCCATGATAATTTGGACTTGCACCACAAACGAGAATAGCCTCTACTTTTTCTTGCATAGGCCGAAAATTAACCATTTGCACTTTTCTGATTTGCCAAAAGCAGATATAAGAACAAAAATATTTTTTTAAATGTCACTAAAACAACTATCCTAAAAAACTGACGTCTATACAATTTGTTTACAAGATTTCTTTTGTTTAACACAAGGCGACTGGATTGAAAATTTAATTTTTGACAAAAATTACATTCGCAAAGTAATAGTATAGGAGCTGTGGTCACTTTTTGTTTTTTTTACTGGTCGTTTAAACTTTAATCCGCCGCCATTTTGTTTTTGGAAATATTAAAAAAGTGAAACTTGGGGATTAGTTGATATTCGTTAAGGGCTTTCATTTGATGTACCGCACAACTCCTATTTCCATTAAAAAAATATTCAATATGGCGCCCAGCCGCCATATTGGACGTTACTGACATCCCAATTCACGAACAAATTTCAAATTTTTTTCTATATTTTAGACGCTAGTCCAAGAAAAAAGAAGGAAAAAAGGAAATGAATAATTGGCATAGCAGAAGGGCATCGGTAGCAAAATAAAAGATGAAAAAGAGATAAAATAATAGGAATCAAAAATAGGGTGGAGGAAGTAAATGGAATAAAGGAAAACAAATCCGTGTCAGAAAGGCGTAGTTGAAGAAATTGGAAATGAAAAAGGAATAATAATGGTGAGAAAAACAGGGCAAAAAAAGACAATGGGGGAATGAAAATTTAGAGAATGAGGTGTCCAACTTTCTGTCGGAATTTTTTATGTATAGCATATTACTTCACAAAGTTGCACACGGAATACAAATTTAAAGCTGACTAACCGCATGTTTTTTTTTATTTCCAACGATATCAGCGAGAGTATATCCACCTCTCGCAAACAGTGTGGATTTTTACCGACAACTGCCAGAAATTACTTAAAAAGTGTTGGAAATCCCGTCGACGGCTAACTAAATCACACCGAAATGATTCACTTTCGCCGCAGTCTTGACGACTTCACCAGAAATCGCTTGTGCAATCCGTGTTTTCAAATTAATTAAGTTGCGCACTCAGTGCTTTTTTCCGTTAATACTACTTGTGTAACTGTTAAATTAGGCTGTACCTATACTGTGGGATTTTCAACTAATTAAACTGTTCCGTAAGGATT
Organism: Vesta saturnalis; assembly: GCA_036346205.1. NCBI lineage: Eukaryota > Metazoa > Arthropoda > Insecta > Coleoptera > Lampyridae > Vesta > Vesta saturnalis. The sequence continues at coordinate 315,033 of JARFJB010001443.1, forward strand.
ATAGTATTACATTATCTAATATTTGGAATTTTCGAAAATGTTTAGAGACAGTTCTCAAATACCAAATACCTTCAATTTTTCCGTATCAAATCTGTAGGAATGTCACTCCAATAACTTCAACAAGTATGGGTTTGCAAACTCCAGAAACCATGGTAATCAAATATATTAAAGACACTTCAGAAGAATCCAGTGGAGATGAGTTGCTCATATAAAAAATACTTCGATGCCCTCTCAAGACTTAATTCGAATTTTGTCTCAGCATAGGTCACTAGTGGGAGGTCCTGGTAAATGACAACAAAAAATGGAACTACTCAAGAGATAACAGCAGTGATACGTCATGTTACTGCTAACACATCTAAAAAAAAAAAGAATTTTCAAACAACAAACTTTTAATGAATTACCGTCTAAAATGGCAGATTTTCTTAATTTTTGTGAAAGTGGTGAAAAACGTTTTCTGGCCCAAACACAATATCCATTTGAGCAAGTAATTAATATTTCTGATCAATGTATGAATTGTGCCGAAAAGGAATACTTTAATGGAAGAATAACATATTTCCATTCTCAAAAAATAATTCAATAATCAAAATACGGTTCTACTAATGCTTATGTATACAGGGTGGCCCATGAGGTTTTGGCCAGTATATATCTCGAAAACTATCTTAACTACGACATTGAAATTTGGTAATTATAAACAGTGGGTAGTATTACCCATTTTAAGAAAGCAGCCACTTTGTTGCAACGTCACATTTCGGGTCACGTGATATGATTTCCAAAAGTTTTAATGGGACACCCTGTATATTTTTCTGTAAAGGTTACTCTTATGCTAATTCGGCGATATCTATTTGTCTTTTATTTTTTGGTTTTGTAGTTCTTAACAGTGATAAGACAAATTTTTATGAAGGTTGCATTTGGATGTGTATTTCCAAGATAGATGGATTGGGAAAAATGGTACAATACATCGGCCGGCTCGTTCACCAGATATAACCCCATTAGATTTTATTTGGGGATATTTAAAAGGGTTGGTGTATGTTACGCCTCATACCGATACAGATAATTTAAAAACTACAATCTGAGCAGCTTGCCAATCTGTTACACCAGAAATGATTCAAGCAACATGCACAAGAAATTTACTTAGCAGATTTGAAAGCTACATTAATGATGGTGGTAATCAATTTGGGCATCATCTGTAATAAAAGTGTTATTTTCCAATTATTTTATGTTTGTTTCTATCCTTATTATTCAAATAAAAACCTTTATAAAAATTTGTGTATCACTGCTAAGTACCTACAAAACCAAAAAACCAAAAAAGACAAATAGATATCGCCAAATTAGCATAAGAGTAACCTTTACAGAAGTGGAAAAATATACAGGGTATCCCATTAAAAATTTTTTTAATGATCACGTGACCCGAAATGAGACGTTGCAACAAAGCGGCTGCTTGCTTAAAATGGGTAATACCACCCACTGTTTATAATTACAAAAGTTCAATACCGTAGTTCAGATAGTTTTCGAAATATATAGTGGCCAAAACCCCATGGGCCACTCTGTATATGAAACAGTCGCTGGTTGGAGTAAGCATTGAAGTACATACAGGCAAGTAATTATTTGATGACTATTTTTCAGTCGATGAAGATTTAAGAGTGTTTAGATGAAATTTCGAAAACAAACATTTCTTTAGTATGAAAATGTAAACTTTTACCATTATTACACATAATAAAATACTTATCTGTGTTAGGTTTTTTTTAATGGTGTATTTTAAATTATACAATCTAAACGTTTCGATAACACTTACAGATATCTTCGTCAGTAGTAATATCTATTAAAATTGTTAAGATGTTGAAACAATTTTGTCAAAGTTGAAAAATGTTCAAGCACGTGGGAGATTCAGTAAAAAAATATTCCATGAATATCGGAAATCACCCGCCCGTCGTTATTGACGACGGGATATTTTTTATTATTTCCTCCCTGGCCAACCATTAAAATATTTCAATTTGTGATAACGAAAATTTTAAGCTTAATTTTGAAAAGAACTATAGAGTGATATATTTTTGGAAAGCTGAGGGACAAGCGGAATCAAACTGGAAAAAAATATACAAGGTGTCCCATTTACAAAAAAGTGAGTTTGGGTTATTTTGAAGAAACGGCAATAATTACAGAGAAGTTCGGTACGCCACTTGATTCTACGTAAAAATATCTATCAGTTCTCATTTTATTACTACGTTAGTTGCTAACATAAATACGAGGGGGTCCAAAAATGACAAATTTTCAAAATCGCTCTGGTATATTAGAAAGGAAGCGTGCATGGATATTTTATTTAGTCTTTGCTTCATAAAAAAAAATAGCGCAGAAAAGAGAAAACCGCAACTTCCTATCTCAAGCCGTTCTTGAAATACTCTGCAAAACCTTCAAAATCGAGACACACGGTACATCTTGTTCAGGCCAAACGTACATTGAGCTCTGATTAAAAAAAATATTCTAAACATTTCCTTAGTTTTGATAATTTGTCTAATGTAACTAGTACTGGGGCACTATGGGCGCCATCTTGGATTTTGACGTCACAAGACCGCCCACGTGAGGGACCGTATTTTTCACCCTTATTTTTATGGTTTCTTGTCGGAGGCCTTTTCCAACCCCTTTTCATCCCTAATTACGGCCTTTTTGTTTTTACTCGCCGACGTGTTTTTCACCCCTATTTTTGACGGATTCTTTTCGGAGGTCTTTTTCAACCCTTGATGGAATTTTCATCGCTAATTAAGGCCTTTTTTGTTTTTACACGCTTACTTGAGAGGGCCTATTTTCCACCCCTATGGTTTCTTTCCAGAGGTCATTTTCAACCTTTGATGGGATTTTTAACCCTAATTAAGGCCTTTTTGTTTTTACTCACTTACTTGAGGGGCGTATTTTTGCACCCTTATTTTTTATGACTTCTTTCCAGAGGTCTTTTTCAACCCTTGATAGAATTTTTACCCTAAATACAGCCTCTTTGGTAATTTAGTCCCTAGAATGTAAGCAAATGCGTGCGCGTACAATGTTCTAATAAGAGACCCTAATGCTACCTCATAAGACAGGTATAAGAAGTTGTGTTAGGTCTGAGCCCTGGCCCCTTGGCTGAAAATAGTATTATAATAAGGGGTCCTAATGCTAACGTGTAAGGCAAGTGTAAGAAGTACCATGTAGGCCTTCGATCTTGTGTTAGGGTCTGCGCTCCATGTCGCGGTCCCTTGGCAGGGAAATAAGGTTAGGGGCCCATACCATTAGCAACCAGGGGGCCGCGACAGGGAGCGAAGGCTCGAGAACAAGTTTTGAAGATCTACACGTGTCTTACAAGTTGGCATTAGGGCCCCCTTATTTCAAATTTCTTTGCTAAGGGACCGCGACATGGGACGCAGACCCTAACACAAGATCGAAGGCCTACATCGTACTTCTTACACTTGTCTCACACGTTAGCATTAGAATCCCTTATTATAATACTATTTTCAGCCAAGGGGCCAGAGCTCAGACCTAACACAACTTCTTATATCTGTTTTATGAGGTAGCATTAGGGTCTCTTATTAGAACACTGTACGCGCACGCATTTGTCTACCTTCTAGGGGCTAAACTGCCAAAGGGGCTGTAATTGGGGTAAAAATTCCATCAAGGTTGAAAAAGATCTCTGGAAAGAAGCCATAAAAAATAAGGGTGGAAAATACGAGCTCACACGTGGGCGGCCATAAAATAAGGGGTGAAAACGCCCCTCAAGTAAGCGAGTAAAAACAAAAAGGCCTTAATTAGGGTTGAAAATCCCATTAAGGGTTGAATATGACCTCTGGAAAGAAACCATAGGGGTGGAAAATACGCCCCCTCAAGTAAGCGTGTAAAAATCAAAAAGGCCTTAATTAGGGATGAAAATTCCACCAAGGGTTGAAAAAGACCTCCGAAAAGAAGCCGTCAAAAATAGGCGTGAAAAAACACGTCCTACACGTGGGCGCGTAAAAACAAAAGGCCGTAATTAGGGGTGAAAAGGGGTTGAAAAAGGCCTCCGAAAAGAAACCATAAAAATAAGGGTGAAAAATAGGGTACCCCACGTGGACGGTCTTGTGACGTAAAAATCCACGATGGCGGCCATGGTGCCCCAGTACTACTAATGTACCATGCATCATTCAATGCAGCATATTTCACAAAATAAAAAATTTTGTTTTGTTTTTGTTTTAATGATGTATTTTAAATTACACAATCTAAACGTTTCGATAACACTTACAGTTATCTTCGTCAGTAGTAATATCTATTAAAATTGTTAAGATGTTGAAACAATTTAGTCGAAGTCAATAGCAACGGATGTTCTTGGGGATATTTTCTTACTGAATCCCCCACCTGCTGAAAATTATCCATCGTCTTTTCAGAACAATCGGGACTCAAAAAAAATCCGGAAATAATCCAAGCACTACGGAGATTACAAGTGAACATTTTATTGGATAACGTAGCAATAAAACAGTATAAAACTAGCTTATAAAGAATCTTTAAATTGATCGCCATTGTACCTTCAACAAGTTTCACCGTCTTCCATAAAAGCCCTGTCGACGGCGTTGCGTAGATCCGCCAGAGTTTGATATTGAGTTATATAAATGTTATTCTTACGATATCCCTACAGAAAGAAATCTAGAACTGACAAATCTGGTGATTCTATCGGCAGTATGCCCTCCATCAAAAGCTTGATTTACAATACTACGCAATATGAAACAAGATACATAAAAGTCAAACCTTCCTTGACGTTCTATTATTATTTTGGTGATTAAAAATATCAGACCAAACAAAAAATAGTTCAAAATGAACATTTCTGTTCACATTTTGTAAATACCAATTACCAAATTGTCTACGGTGTTCTGCATCGTCCGACATAAGTTTAGGACCATATGAAATTTATCTGGGTGATATTAATTGTGTTTTCTGGCAATTTTTTTTCACTTGTTTAGGCACTCCAATACTGCAAGTTATCTCTCTGCAAGAGGTGTTTTGATTTGTTCCGGTTGACGATAATACATTTATTTGTATTTTTCTTTTGCCTCTACTTTATAGTGGACAAAGTTTAGCGCCAAGTCGTATTCTACCACTTACCCAACTATACACTACACAACGTCCATGGCCGAATCAGGATTCAGTCAGATAATTAAACCACTAAAAATTGGTTTTATAAAATAAGTTTCTATGAACACCTAACACCAAAATTCACTTATTAAAAAAATTACACAAATCCGACAAAAATTGTTGAATCGAGCGTTTTGTAGGAGCAATAAACTCATAAAGGCGATTCATAATTACAAATACTTGTCATCTGGGTTTATGACAGATTTCGTCCATGTCCGAATCGGGATTCATATAGTTAACTACCACACTGAAAAATTTGCTTTGTAGCATAAGTTTCTATAAATATCTAACACCAAAATTCACTTATTAAAAAAATCACAAAAATCGGACGAAAAGCAATAAACTACTTCATCATTTGAGTTTATGACAGATTTCGTCCATGCCCGAATCAGTCAGTTAATTGTCCCAATGAAAAATTTGTTTTATAGAATAAGTTTCTATGAACATCTAACACCAAAATTCATTTAAATTCACTTATTAAAAATCACAAAAATCTGACGAAATTTGTTGAATTGAGCGTCTTGTAGAAGCAATAATCTCATAAATGTGGTTCATAATTAAAAATACTTATCATTTGGGTTTATGACAGATTTCGTCCAAGTCCGAATCGCGATTCAGTCAGTTAACTAACCCACTGAAAAATTTGTTTTATAGAATACGTTTCTATGAACCTCTAACAGCAATATTCACTTAAATTCACTCATTAAAAAAATCATAAAAATCGGACGAAAATTGTTGAATCAAGCGTCTTGTAGAAGCAATAAACTCCTAAAGGTGATTTATAATTACAAATACTTATCATTTAGGTTTATGACAGATTTCGTCCATGCCCGAATCAGGATTCAGTCAGATAACTAACCCACTGAAAAATTTGTTTTATAGACTAAGTTTCTATGAACATCTAACACCAAAATTCACTAAAATGCACTTATTAAAAAATCACAAAAATCGGACAAAAATTGTTGAATTGAGCGTCTTGTAAAAGCAATAAACTCATAAAGGTGATTCATAAATACAAATACTTATCATTTGAGTTTGACAAATTTCGACCATGCCCGAATCAGGATTCAGTCAGTTAACTAACCCACTGAAAAATTTGTTTTACAGAGTAAGTTTCTATGAACATGTAACACCAAACTTCACCTAAATTCACTTATTAAAAAATCACAAAAATCGGTCTAAAATTATTGAAATGAGCGTCTTGAATAAACTCTTAAAGGTGATTCAGAATAACAAATACTTATCATTTGGGTTTATGGCCGATTCGTCCATGTCCGAATCAGGATTCAGTCAGTTAACTAACCCACTGAAAAATTTGTTTTATAGAATAAGTTTCTATGAACATCTAACACCAAAATTCACTTAAATTCACTTGTTAAAAAAATCACAAAAATGGGACGAAAAGCAATAACCTCATAAAGGTGATTCATAATCACAAATGCTTATCATTTGGGATTATGACAGATTTCATCCATGCCCGAATCGGGAATCAGGCAGTTAACTGACCTTCTGAAAATAATTTGTTTTATAAGTTTCTATGAACAACAAAATTCACTTAATTTCAACTATTAAAAAATCACAAAAATCGGACGCAAATTAATGAATTGAGCGTCTTATAGGAGCAATAAACTCATAAAGGTGATTCATAGTTACAAATGCTTATCATTTGGGTTTTGACAGATTTCGTCCATGTCCGAATCGGTATTCGGTCAGTTAACTAACGAACTGGAAAATAAGTTTCTATGAACATCTAACACCAAAATTCCCTTAAATTCACTTATTAAAAAATCACAAAAATCGGACGAAAAGCAATAAACTCATAAAGGAAATTCACAATCACAAATACATATCACTTGGGTTTATGTCATATTTCGTCCATGCCCGAATCGGGAATCAGTCAGTTAACTGACCCACTGAAAAATTTTGTTTTATAGAATAAGTTTCTATGAACGTCTAACTCCAAAATTCACTTATTAAAAAATCACAAATATCGGACCAAAAATTGATGAATTGAGCGTCTTATAGAAGCAATAAACCCATAAATGTGATTCATATTTACAAATACTTATCGTTTGGGTTTATGACAGATTTCGTCAATGTCCGAAACAGGATTCAGTCAGTTAACTAACCCACTGAAAAATTTGTTTTATAGAATAAGTGTGTATGAACATCTAACACCAAAATTCACCTAATTTCACTTATTAAAAAATCACAAAAAGCGGTCGAAAAGTGTCGAACAACAAACTTCATCATTTGGGTTTATGACAGATTTCATCCATGTCCGAATCGGTATTTATTCAGTTACTGTCCCACTGAAAAATTTGTTTTATAGAATAAGTTTCTATGAACATCTAACACCAAAATTCACTTAAATCCACTTATTAAAAAAAATCTCAAAAATCGGACGAAAAGCAATAAACTCATTAAGGTGATTCATAATTACAAATACTTATCCATTTGGGTTTAAGTCAGATTTCGTCCATGCCCGAAACGGAATTCAGTCTGTTAACTAACGCACTGAAAAATTTGTTTTTTAAGTATAAGGTTCTATGGACACCTATGACCAAAATACACTTAAATTCATTTATTAAAAAATCACAAAAATCAGACGAAAATTGTTGAACCATCTTGTAGAAACAATAAACTCATAAAGGTAAGTTGATTCATAATTACAAATACTTATCATTTAGGTTTATGCAGCTTTAAAAATGAGTGTCAAACAAATTCATAAAATATGAAAACATACAGAACAAGACTGCTATAAAAATTCCGTACTATATTCGAAAGTCTACTGCTGGATATTATCTGATTGTAGTAACGATAAATAGTAAGATCTGTAATAGGATAAAAATTATCAAAACGCTTTGAAAATGACATTCCAGAACGCCTTATAACGGACGATAGTTAACAATAAAAACACAATCACAAAACAGACTAAATAAAATGTAATCATTTTTTAAAAAAAGATTTTATCATTTACTGAGGACTATAATTGTAATTGTAATCGAAATGTTTAAATTTGTATAAAAAGAGATAAAAGTACACTATTACAAACCCAAAAGTATTTTAATTATGAATAATAATCGTGAAAGTTTGGGTTTTCATAAAATTCATTTACATTGTAACCGTAACGTGACTGAATTGGTTTAACTTTAAATACAGATAGTAAATAAAAAGTATCTTAGTCGGACCCTTATACATTAAATTTACGATCAAATCATTGACTCAATTTAAATCATAATTAAAAATGTATAAATTACACAGCATTTACAAACTAAAACAAAAACAACATTGCCAAATTTCAAAATTTTTAAAATGTGAATTGTATGACCTCAAAACACATGTGATGGAAACTTTCAGTAAGAAATGTGTAAACATATTATTGAAAGAAAATTTAATTTTACATAACTTTTTCTTATAAAGTTTCTTAATATAAAGCGAAATAAGTGTAAACATTAAATAAATATAATATTGAAAATACTTAAACTGTATTATCCATATTTTTATAGAAGCGGGCGGCTTTGGAATTTTAATTATGTTAGCATCTAGATGTCTATTAACCTCTATTTGACATAAAGTTTGAAACGTATGTTTGACATGGATTATTGTTTTTGTTTTTACAATGTTGCCTATTTTCATAATGAACTTCTTATAAAAGAGGTTGTATCTTTAAAAAATTGTTATTAAAATTATTTTATTTCTTTTAATTTCCATTTTGTAAGTTGGTAAGTACTGTGTTGTTCCACACCAGATATTTGATACTTTGCGTAATCCTAAAAATATCGCTTATGACATCACAATTGCTAAAAATCCCGGCGTCTGCTATGGTAATCATTGGAAACCCATGTGAATGGCAACGCAATCAGTAAAATGTATGGCAATCCCTGTGATTTCGATGTCAGTCCATGGAAGTATCAGTATTTATAGGATTTCCGGAATACAGGTAGGTACATTTTTTTAAGTAGTGGACAGACCCTCGGCAACGGTAGTTACCGTCGAGCGGTGTTTCTCAAAATTGGAATTAATAAAAACCTTAAGAAATTCTTGAGTGGAAGCATATTAATTCAATTCAAAACAAAATCGCGCGTAATTTGGATGAAATTCTTTTGCAACAAAAAAGTTTTTAATAATTTAATAGTAGGTACCTATTCCTTTAGTTACTTAATTATAATTTAGCCTCGTGTTACATTAAGTGTCATTTTTAAATAAAGATTATTATTTTGTGTATTATTGATTATTTCATCATTTCAGAGTGAGATATGACGCACAGGGCCCATAAAGCCGCATCAGAGTACTATTTACCTAAATGCTTATATGCTCCCTACATTACAAAACAGAGACCAGTCAAATCACGAAAGGTATGACATTAATTTTACAACAAACAAGAATCTGTAAAATTAAAACGGATTAATAAAGTTTTCAACAAAATTTTGAATTTTAAACAAGGTTTATTCAGGACTATTTAGGAGCAGGCCGTTTTTCCGCCTAGGCCAGCAAGGTCATGGCCTAGGCCCGCTTATACAAAAGGCCCGGTCACCTGTCTTAATTTATTTTTTTAAATTAACCATCTTGCACTGATTTTTTTTGTTGGAACCGACTCCGAACGCAGCGAGTACTGTATAAGTACACACAGATTCTCATAATCATAAAAAAATCAATATTTATAATTTTATATAAACAAAATTAAAATATTATTCTGCTTTACTTATGATGCCTACATGATTTATATCTTGTGCGGCCCGTACGGTGCGCAAAGGATTGATAACGTATTTATGTGTGACGGGGATTCCCCTTAAATAATGTTTATTTTTAAACCATTCGTCTTGTTGGTTGTTCCACTCGTTCCCACGATTGAATGACTCCCACTGGTTTTGGCGCTATACCACTGCGCGAATTGCATGCGCGCAGCGCCACCTGTTGATCCGTAGCGCAGTTTTCGCAGTAAAATCACGCGCTCTTCTACGTCATTTGTTTGTTGTTGCTGATGAAGGAGCAGCCTCGCGGGTGCATTCTTGTGAATAAATCCAACGGATTGCGTGTGCAATGGCCGGTGAGTTATTTTTATGATAGTTATGATCTTATAATATAATTTAGGCTTCATTATCTTTGGAAATTCGTATTATCAAGTGCTTTGAACAAGCGATTTGATGGTGGTTTTCCTATGTGACCACTGGGAGTTGTCTTAGTAAAAGTTAATTATTTCAGGAAGGAACAAAAAATTGTCATTTTATGATCTTGAAAAAATGGATGTCGAGGAGTTCAATGGTTTATTCGATTCAATACCTTCGGATCCAGACTCAGAAGTAGAAGACGGTCAAGAGGAAGACACGGATAATGAAGAGATTTACGGAAACAATTTGATCCACCCGGTGGGTGACATCTTGATTAACATACATAATCAAAGCGATCAAGAGGAAGAAGTGGAACCTAAAGTAGATTCTGATGAATTCGATAGTGAGGACGAAATACCTCTTTCGGAAGTCTTGAAGAAGTTACCATGCGATGCCAATAATATAAAGTGGAATCAACTGACCACTTGCAAAAATCTTCCTTTCTCGAAGCAGTCGGGTCCTAAGAATATACCACCCGAAGCTGCCACACCTCACGATCTTTTCAAATGCCTGTTCCCGATAGAACTTCTCATATTCATCACCGAGCAGACAAATTTATATGCTCTGCAAAAATATGGGGATCCAGCGAAGTTCAAAAAAACTACTGAGATCGAAATCAGTAATTTCATAGGTAAGCCAATTGGTCTGCGAATGACGAAATTCGTGATGTGTATATATCGAGTGTTATGGCGAGAAATAGGTTCGAATGGTTTCTTTGAAATATTCATCTAAATAACAACAAAAATCAGCCGAAGAAAGGTGATCTGGGATACGACAAGCTCTACAAAGTGCGTCCTTTTCTCGACAAACTTCTACAGACCAACAAAGAACACTATGAACCAGACGAACATCAATCTGTTGACGAATCGATGATCAAATTCAAAGGTTGAGAATACAGACAGAACACCTTAGATTTATAATTCAATTATTTATTTTTTAGGTCGCTCGTCATTGCGCCAATACATGCCACAAAAACCAATCAAAAGAGGCTATAAAGTTTGGGTTAGAGCCAACAGCTCAGGATATATTTCTGAATTTCAAATATATACTGGGAAACCAGATAGCATCGAGAAACGTCTGGGGACACGTGTTGTGAAGGACCTATGCAAAGATATTGAGGGAGAATGCCATCAAGTATATTTCGACAATTTCTTTACCTCGTTGGACCTAATTCTTGCTTACGGCACAGTTCGGAAAGACCGCAAGGGACTGCCATCTGGTCTCACATCTGACAAGAGTATTAATAGGTGAGATTCGGATTGGAGGATGAGCACTGACGGCATCGTTGCTATGAAGTGGATGGACAAGAAACCCATCTATTTCTTGTCAAATTTTCACAATCGCCATGAAACGCATACTGTCAGTCGAAGAGCGAAAGATGGAACCCGAAATGACATTTCTTGTCCAGCATTGGAGAAGGATTACAACAAGTATATGGGCTTTGTTGACAAAGCTGATATGTCGAATATTGAAGTCTGTATATCAGATAGACCGTAAGAGTAAGTGCTGGTGGCTGCGTATATTCTGGAATTTCATCGACGTCACAATTGTAAATGCATTTGTCTTATTTAAAATGAGGAGTGATGGATCATCGTTACATTTCAAAGAATTTCGGATTGCAGTCGCAAGAAGGCTCATTGGAATAAGAAAGGTTGAAAAACGTGGACGTAAAAGCCTGGAAGAAACACATTCCAACAAGTTCAAGAGATGCGTCCCAATCCCAAGCATTGACTCAATCAACGTCCCAAGTGAGACACGAGTTCGAGAAGCTGCGCATATGTTAATGTATGGCTCATCACTTCGATGTGGTCACTGTAGTACCAAGACCAAACCGCATCGCACCAAATGGAGGTGCACAGTTTGTAAAGTTGGGCTCTGTCTCAACGATAGAGAAAGAATGATCAAGTGTATGTTTTTCAAATAGTTAAAATTGATAATGAATAAAAAAGTTTGAATATGTTGTTTTTTCTTACTTCCGTCACAAAGCAGCGTAATACACAATGAACAAAATTTCATATTTTCCTGAAAAAAGGGTATTTTATGTCAAGGTTTATGTACTAGTGGTATCGTCATGTAACCACCAATATTTTTTGAGTAAGGAAAAAGATGAAAAATTTTTAAATGTATTTCTGTCATTCTTTATCACATATTACATGATTTACAAGGAAAAAAACTTTCTTTCCGATTATATCTTAATTTGGTAGTCAAAGGGTTAACAGTAAAAAAATTATCAACTACAAGATGGTCATCCCAACATGACGCTATACGAACCCTTAAAACAGGTTTTGTGAAAATTAAAAAAGCTCTTAGTAATTTGTCTAATGATCATTCACAAAAAAAAAAATTGCGCAAATAGAAGCAAAGAATTTGGTACATAAAATGAATTCACTTGAGTTCACCATATTTGTTGTAATATGGGATAAAATTTTAGCTCGTTTTAATGCATCATCTTTGTCATTTCAAGATCCTAGTGCCACTTTAAATATTACACAAGATATATATTCTGCATTAGAAAAATTTATAAATAATTTAAGAAATAGTTTCGAAGAATGCGAAAAAGAGGCTTTATTATTCGCAGATAATAAAGAATATCAATACTAATACTACAAAAAGGTCAATTAAAAGAAAAACATTTTACGATGAAGGTACAGGAGAAGATGTATATTTAAAAGAACGAGATCATTTCCGTATAAAAATATTTTTTGTTATTTGTGATAAGATCTTTAGTCAAATACAAATACGTTCGGAATCATATAGATTAATTTGATTCGTATTAAACAATGACATTGAATTAAAAACTAAAGTTAAATTATAAGTTTTTGTACTCTAGCAAAGTACAGGTCGTAGGTTCAAATCCTACTCGAGGTAAACTTTTTATTTATGTATTTAATAAAATTAATAATAATTTTGAACTAAAGTTAATTTACAAAACAGATATTTCGGTAATAGATATAGACGATGAAATGAAACATTTTTAATATTTGGCCAAATCAATGAAAAAAACAAATATAAATGAAATGTTTAAATTAACCCATTAGTGCATAGAGTCCCCTTTAAGAGACGGTCATCTATTATTGGTTCCTACCGTTACCGATAATATGCAGGTTGGATAGTAGTTTTCAGTCGTCTCGAGATCGTTCAAGTAATCGGTCGCCAGTGATATTATCTTTGTTGGTGCTAATATTTCAGTTTATTTGAATATGGATGAAAACCTTTATTCTACTAAGCTTGGCGGGTAAGTAGTAATTCGTTTTTTTTGGGAGTATAAAACATATCTTATCTACAATATTCATAGGTTTTGATTGTAAATGACAGATTTAACTATTGACATTTGCTTTATTTATTTTGATGCCTTATTTTTCATTGTACACATGGTTTTGTTGGGCGTCCCTTATAGGGGACTCCATGCATAGAATTACTAATCGCGTGTTTTCAGTAAAATATGATATTTTTACAGATTATCGCTTCATCAGCTCCTAGAAATAATTGAAAACGATTCCGTTGTTGATGAGCCGTTAGATATTTACATAGAGCCCCCAGAAGTGAATGAAGAGGACACGGATGAGGATAGCGACAACTGAGATGACGAACATATAGGTGACATAAACCATCTGCCACGAGGAATTTTACGACAAGGAGGCGAAATAAGGCATGTAGTGGACAATGAATTTGATGCAGACGATTTGATTCCACTTGCACAACTATTCCCACAATCTGGACCAAGCAATAATAAAAGAAGGAAAGTTACTCGCGCAAAAACCGATCACACTTGGTTACAAAAATTCCTAACTTTTCCATAAATAATATTTGTATACCTCGCCTGGCATCTGCAGAAGCACAATTGGCTAAAACTCCGATAGATTTTTTCAACCTTTTTTTCGGCGAAGAATTTTTGGATAATATAGTTTATCAGACTAATGTGTATTCACAACAAAAAAAACATTGATCTTGGTCTCACCAGAGACGAGTTGTATGTAATTCTTGGAGCTTTGTTACTTTCTGGCTACGCAAAATACCCGAATAATAGAATGTTCTGGAACCCTACATCTGATGTACCAATAATTTTGAAAAACAGTATGCGATTGAATCGTTTCGAAACCATATTACATCATATACACTTCAATGATAATTTGCAAATTGACCGTTCCGATAAACTTTACAAACTAAGACCTGTAATAGATACGCTCAATGACAGATTTAGAAGACGTGGTGGACTAGAGGAAAATGTTTCCATTGACGAGAGTATGATACCATACTATGGCAAACACTATGCTAAACAATACATAAAAGGGAAACCAATTCGTTTTGGATTTAAAAACTGGGCCCTTTGTACTAGCTTTGGATACATGCTGTCTTTTGATATTTATACAGGTAAATCGAAAGATAATACCGAAGGACGAGGTTTTGGTCTTGGGGGCGATATAATGCTCAAATTACTAGAAAAATCTGAAATTTTACCAAATAACGACTACAAAGTTTATTTCGATAATTACTTTACTAGCCTACACTTACTTGGACATTTGTCGGAAAATAAAATCTGTGCTAGAGGAACTCTACGAGAAAATCGAACAGGAGAATGTCAGCTCCCTGAAAATAATTATTGGAAATCGCAAGACAGGGGTACCTGCAAATTTGTAGCTAAAAATGATACGTTGGTCGTCCAATGGAAGGACAATAAAGTAGTAACTGTTGCATCAAATTTTGATAACGACGAAATTGTTAATACTACAAGATGGTGTAGGACTTCTAAATCCAAGAAGCGCATTCCTCAACCAAAATTGATTGCCAATTATAACAAAGTAATGGGAGGTGTTGACAAAATGGATGGCCTCATAGCACTTTATAGAAGCAGAATCCGGCAAAGAAAATGGTATTGGCCAATTTTTCGCCTATTTGCTGGATGCCACAATTTCCAACACATGGTTACTTATGAAACGGCTCAACCCGGACCATTCAACGTGTGCATCCTTGTTGGTTTTTCGTCGTTATATTGCTGTGGGTCTTTTGAACACACATGGAAAAATGCCATCAAGAGGAAAGACAACTTTACCTTCTGTGAATCCTTCTCAATTTGACAATGTGGGACATATTATTAAATATAATGAATCTGATAGAAGATGTCAAGTGTGTAAAAAAAAGAGTAATTTTATTTGTAAAAACTGCGATTGTGGACTGCATCCAAAAGTATGTTTTGAACAATTTCATACAAAAGTGTGACATTATTGTGTGGCACAAAAAGACCTTATTTTTCACGAGTTTTACTCCAAAGATCTGTACTGATATGTACAAAAAACAAAGCGTGAATATTTTTTTTTAATAATGTACAGTATTAGTATTTTATGCATAGAGTCCCCTTAAAGGGACGGGTGCTATCGAATTATCTGTTAGACTTAGGAAAAAAAATTATATAAAAATGTTACTTAATTTTTTAAATTAAAACCATTTGCAACGAAAAAAATACTAAAATAATTTTTTTTTAACTTCATGCAGTAATGGGTTAATCAGAGAAAATAAGAATTTTTTTGAACTGTTTAGTGTTTAATTCAGTTTATATTGTTTTTTGTGATATAATAAGGTTTATAAGGTACAATATTATATTTATTGCGTATGTATAAAATGGTGTTTACCAGTTTACCTTTACCGTAAATAAATAAAGATTAAAATTTTACAGAAAATATACTTTTGTTTGTTTTTTATAATCTAAAGAACATTGTGAATCTTTAATAACATTATAAATTTATCAGGAAATTTATATTTCAAACGAACTCGCATTCGGTATTATAGACTGTATGTACCTACAACCTACTTAAAATGTAATTTTAGCAAAATGAAATATAGCAGCAATGAATAATCAAGCTTAAAAATTAGGCGTCAAAATCGATGAAAGCTTATGTTACACTTTTTTTTTAATTTGACTTCACTTCTGGAAGGGGGATGGGGCCCGTTAAATGCTCATGGCCTAGGGCCCGTACAATACATAAGACGGCACTGTTTAGGAGGCAATATTTAAAAACCTAAATTGTCAGTTTTTCTTTCCTCCTTAATAAATGCTCTACTGGAGCCTTGTTCGCGCATCGGTACTTTTTAATCACGATCACTTACCCAACACTGATTCGTATTTACTTTTCGCTGGCAATTTACATTTGCATTTTAAATGTCACACATAATTTGGAAATTTACACTTCCTAAACATAAAATTCTTAATTTTGATCGTTAACATTTTTGGAACAAGTCCATCAATTTCGACATCTTTAGATATTCAATAATTCATTACTTCTAAATTAATTTTTTTTTTGGGTAAATTACAAAAAAAATACGCTTTATTGTGGCACTGGGTTAAAGTTAAACTTATAATAAGAACAGGTATGGTAAATATCTTTTTGTAGATGCAGTGTATAACCACAACCATACTCATCTTCTAAATGTGAATAAACAACAGTTATAACATTAATATTTTCAAATTTCCAACTGATACGATTAATTCAATACAAATTAATTAGTATTTCCTCTTTTTTCTCGAACTTTATCAAATTAAAAATAGAGACTAAAATAGCGTCATCATTCATCAATAACTATATATTTATTTTTTCAAGACAAAGTCACCTGTAAAAATTCATGGTATATGACACATCATCTACCTGCATTCCCTTTACCCTTACAACCGTAACGGAAATATTTTAGGCAAGACTAAGGTCTGGCGCCAAAAACCCTTAAAAATAAATTTCAGTTGAGCTGTCCATTACGAAGAGTCGTTAATTTAAAAATGTGCTTCTTAAAATTACAAATCCCTTATCAATGAATTCACCTTGAATTAATCATATATATTTTCATACTTTTTAAAAATAGAAAGATATCAATAACAAACATTTCCAAAATATGCTTATTTCTGGTACCTGGCTCGTTACAGTTAGATAGAGAGAGGTCGAAGAACACAAAAGAGATCGTTCTTTGGTTTCAGGTAGATATTCTACCACCTGCCTTGTCGTTGATTATTGTACAGCGCATTCAAGGATTCTTGATTGCTTGAAAACATCATTACCGCAGCCTTTTTTTTTTACTAGACGCTCACGACTACGACCTATAATAATCTCTAAACTTTTTTTCTTGCTCTCGTGAGTAAGTGAATAAGCGGAATTCTAGGAATAAAAAATAGGCACTAATTGTATACCTGTAACTTTTCAGTTTTTATTACTATTATTACATTCAATTCAGAATAAGAGAAAATTCCTGCTAATTTTAATTACAAAAGTATTTCAATTAAAAAACTACCGGCACACACATTTACGTCATTCGTTAACAAAACAATAAACAAAAACTGCGCGGTTCATGGACCTGCAAAAATATTGTAATTTTGTTTAAATACCCATTTATGGATAATTTTAAAAGAAATAGAAAAATCCCTCGAGTAACGAACAAAGGCGAGGACGCTTGTCCAGCAAATGTATACGGTTCAAGGGCAGTAAACTCCCATGACTTACAATCACTATAAAGATCATTCACTTAAAAATCGAAATAAAAATTAAACAGCGTACTCATAAACAATTAATTTTCTAAAACCTGAATATCAACATTCAGTTAAATTTTTTTAATTTCTAATTATTCTTTTAAATAGCCCGACGGCAATTAATCGTTCACATTCAGATCATTTAGATAAATAAATCCTACTTTAATTTGTAAAAATAAAAAAAAAATCGTTATTTTTGGCGGGAATTGATGACTGTTGCAAATATCAGTAAAACTGCATTCGTAATTGAATTGCAAACATTTTACTGCTATCCTCAATATCTTCTACATTCTTTTCTTCCAAATAACAATATAAATAAGTGTTGAAGATTATCAATAATTTTTGGATGAGTGTGGATCTAGTCATGACACAAAAAGAACATGTACTAAACCCCCACCCACCCAAAATTAAAGACAAAGAACTGTAAAAATATAATTATTTTTAACTTACAGTTACGCATACAATCCACAAAAAAATTTGAAACGGCACTAAATCACTATTTCATTAAACTGTTTAACGAACACACTTCAAAGCAAGTTTGTAAATAAGAGAATTATTTTCAAAAATGCCCCAACTGTATATTAAAAAAGAAGTGGGAGTTATATAGGTAATAAATTCTACCAATGAAAAATAGGGATCTATTAAGAGGGGTTCAAGAATATGCAAAAATGATCTTTATTGTAAAGTTTTTCACTGTTCTTCCTGTATATTTACCCTACGTTAATATCATATAGTTAATATTATCTGATAAAATGTACCTTAATATTTTCAATTCAAAATTAATAATTTTTAATGCAACACACTCTGCACTGTTGCATTCATATAAATGATTACAGGGTGTCCATTTACACAGTTTGAAGATTTTGCCTGAGTTTGTATGTAACACACATTACATTACAATGTAAAAAAAATCAATTTTTTAACGGTTATCAATATACAATGAATAAGTATTATTGTGTACGTACAGCAAATAATATATTATGTACTCTTTGCCTACTGTCATTTCATTAATTTAAACCAATTGAATTTGAAATTATTAAATTTAATTAAGTCGTATGTGTATGCAGTGATTATACATTTGCGTCGTTCCGAATTGTATTAGTAAAGAAATATATTAGCAAAGACTCAAGGATAGTCTTTGATATTAGTAAACACATAATATTTGGGAAATATTAAATGGCGAGATGATAACCGAAAATAGTTACCTACCTACGTTTAACCCATTAAGGACTGCTATAAGAATTTCAAGTCAAAAAGTTATCAGCATTTAAAATACACTTAAATATCATCTAAATAAAATAGTTTTGAACAAATTTTCTAAATATTTATTTTTTAAATGTAATTTTGAAGGTGTCTAAAAAATCATACGATAAGCTTTCATAACAGGTAAATTTATTTATTTCTTAAGTATACATGCTAAGGTTTGGTATGATATTCTACAAAGCAAGTAATGTGCAACCCAACTTTACACTTTGTACATATATGTGTGACAACTTTCTTGCACTTGGCACATCTTCTCTGAGTAGGATTTTTGGCTGGCCAATGATCCATCCTATCAAAACGCACTTCATTTAGCACATTGGAATTTCTATGTGGAACCACCATTCTTATCCTTGGAACTATTGGTGCTGATAGGATTGGTATAGTTACTCTTCTTATACAATCTAGTTGTGAAATTCCAGGCTCTATATAGGTATCTACATAACAGTCACGCATTCACTAGAGCTCCACTTACACAGAAGCACACGATTGGCCAGTACCATTTCTTGCTTCTAATGTTGACTCTATATGCACCTCTAAACTGATCAAAAAGGTCAACATCGTCCATTGAACTGTTATACTCAGCAATTATTGAAGGTTGTCGAAATTCAATTTTTCTTTTTGATGTAAAACTGTACCGCAAACATCTTGTTAGTATATAGTGTAAGTGTTATACCGCTTAATCTATCTTTCATAACATGATAGGAACCTCGATTCTGCTTCTTTAAACCTTTCAATGGTGCTTTTTCAGTGCTGTTAGCTCGTATAGTCCCTGTGATGTAAAGATGTTTCGAAGTCATGTGTTCGAGCAACTTCAGTGAGTTGAAGTAATTATCTATAAATATGTAACTGTTTTGGGGTACAAAATTATCCCCCATATTTACTGTAACAGAGCTGCCTAGTCCCATATTTTTGTCACGTTCTTCTTTTCCTTCGTACAATTTGAATCTTGTACAATATCCATTAGGTTTGTTTAAACACCAAAATTTAAACCCAAACCTAATAGGTTTACCTCTTATAAACTGCTTCATATGGTGTCGTCCATAATACGGTTCCATTGCCTCGTCAAATGACCAAGTTTTTGGCAAGAGGTCTTACTTTTCGTGATCTGTCTTGATCATTTGTTACATTATTGTCAGAAAAATGAAGATATTTAAAAATTGCCAAGAACCGGTCACGTGACATAGTTCCCGAAATGGCTGCCTTGTGAACATCTAATTGAGTCTGCCAATACATTTTTCTGTTTGGTAGTTTATTGTAACCTGATCAAAATTTCTAGTACTTTATACATGTCTTCGACTGACACCTGAAAATTATTGTCAGAATATTTATATTTAGCATATTTTGTTGATTCGTTGCAAATATGGTTTATAAAGTCTTCATCCCAAAATAATTGGAAAAACTGTAATGATGTCCCAGTTTGTAGTAACATAGTTTCAATAATATGGGGGCCTAGCCTCGTGCATATGCTTTGTTTTATAAACTGCATCATCTTTTTTTTCCAAACGCAAATTGATGCTATCCCAAATTCTTTTAGTTTGTAACTTATTTACTGTTTTACTTTTTTTCGAAGTAGTAGGGCTCTGGAAGAAATTATTTTTATCATCAAAACTGGATGATTGTTTCGGTAAAATGTCACGTTTCTCACTGTTGCTTGTTATAATTTGAACTTGAGAAGTTTGAGCTAGAACACCTTTGCCTAGCAGATGAATATTATTTTCATTTACTTCGCACTCCTCTTCGCCAACATCGTCCTCATCAGTGTCGCTATCGATTCTTTCTGCATCAGATTCTTCTTACACAGTCACAAGTTCTTCTGTTGTAAGAGGTCTCCTGAGGAAAGAAAATTTTAATAGATAACCATTTCATACATGTTTATTAAATATTTATTTCTAAATTATTATTATAAACATATTTGCAATATTTTTGTTACTAATATTCTTAAAATTTAACTTATGCAATTATAGAAATCTAATATAAAACATTATTATATCATACGGGGTGTCCAGAAACTCTACGGACAAACTTTGCGTAGTGATTCTAGACCCACAAATAAGAAAAAAAGTTCATATAAATCCAGGTCCGAAAACGCTTCGTTTAGGACCTACAGGGTGTGAAAAAATTTTATTTTCCTCGGTTTTATGGCGATATTTTGCGAACAAATTTGAATATAGTCCTGAAATTTTGAGCAATATACCGGGTGGTAAAAAAGTTAAGGCCAATTAACTTTTAGCATGCCACTGTAGATGCCTGCGATACCTTCAGAAATAATGTGGGAATATGTTCAGGTATTCGCTGCTCATTATCAAAACGAGTGAGATTATGTATCGAAACAAATGGTCATCATGTGTAACACCTTTTGTAACATTTATTTTTTTCGTTCTTAAATTCAAAGTTAAAATAAAAATGCAAACATACGTTACTTTGATTTTTAATTCTAATTAGCTAAGGATTATAGGGAATTAAATTGTACTGTTCATCAACCAATATCGCGAAAACGGTTGATCTGAGAGGCATCGACCAAGTATACATTTTTTGCTTAGAAGTGAAAAGGGAACAAACCAATTCAAACGGAACGTCAATATACCGGGTGGTAAAAAAGTTAAGGCCAATTTACTTTTAGCATACCACTGTAGATGGCACCCTCTGCAGGCAGCATCAAAATCAATAAAATATTTAGGTTTCTCGACCACAAAAACCCCCGTGCTCCAAATTTCAGGACCATATTCAGATTTGTTCGCAAAATATCGCCATAAAACCGAGGAAAATAAAATTTTTTCACACCCTGTAGGTCCTAAACGAAGCATTTCCGGACCTGGGTCTATAAGAACTTTTTTTCTTATTTTTGGGCCTAGAATCACTACGCAAAGTTTTGTCCGTAGAGTTTCTGGACACCCCGTATACACATGTTATATAATTTAAAGCCTAGCGTATGAATATTCATACATGCAACTTTAGTCCTAAAACAATACCACATAACCTTACTCTATTGTGACACTTTAGTTTACATATTTTATGAATATACAAGTACAAATTCCAGTGGAAATATTTTAAATAAATCAATACATAAGAAAATTTAAGATTATATTACTTACCTTAGCTCCCATTTGGAGATTTTTACAGAACCACTAGTTTGTTTTCGCTTCCGTGAAGCCATTTTGCACTTGACAAATAACCTAACTAAAATTAAAATGATGCAATAAGCTGTTCTGAAGCATATGCCGCCACCTGTGAATCGATATCTAAACCAGCAATAAAACTGTCAAGGTTTAAAAAGGACTAAATAAGCGTATGAAAATTTAGACAGTAGGCTCTAGTAGGTTAAAATACATAGCTTTTTTGGATTTTTGAATGGTGTATGTATTTTTGTATTTATATTCTATACAAATCTATATGTTTCAATAACAATTACAGTTATCGTCCTCTGTAGTGCTTTAAGAATTTTTTAAGACGTTAAAATAAATTTATGAAATACCAAAAACATGAAAACGCAAGTTCTAACAAGTATATATTGCATTACTTAGTAGCTCAGCTGTAAAGTTGTCACACTTGTAAGTGAAACTTACCAAGCTCGAATCAGAGAGTGGTCAAGTGCTTGGGGAAAAAATCATAACATAAGAATTCGACTTAAGTGCGAAAACAGTCCCTCTCAGGACTAAGCCTGATGACGAAAACAGAGACCGCTTCCGAAACGGAAACACCCTTGTCAAAAAGGGGCTTAGATTTATGAACAAGCTTGAACGTCATGAGTCGTTATTAAAAAAAAATGCCTGGTAATAAATAAGCAAGCCGACTTTTATTTTTAATTTTGATAATACATCTGCGATTTGGATTTGAAATAAAAAATATTAGGCATTAGCTGTCGCAAGCCAAATTAGTTAGTTAAAAGTGTGATGTAAGTGAATAAATACATTGCGTAAAGTGTTATAATTAAAATATTTGACATACAAAATCTGTCTTATCGGAAATACCTCTGTCAAAAAAGGCCTTAGATTTATAAACAAGCCTGGACGTTCTAAGTCGTTATTGAAAATGGAAACAAATAAGCAAGCCGACTTTCATTTCTAATTTTGATAATACACCTGCGATTTGAAACTAACACAGATTTCATCCTGTAAGACAACTATAGGACAACGTATTTTATTTTACCCAATCATAATAATATCACGCAAATTAACGTGCCCCATTATCGAGTTTTGCATACAGCGATAAAAATAGGTTTTGCAATTAAATTAGTAAAAAAACGCCAATACAATGCTAAACTAGTAAAAGTGCCTATACAATAGCAAATATGAGAAAGCTTGAAATCAGGTTTCTATATTATTTTATATACAAGGCCCGTCTTCTCAGAAATATCTCTGTCAAAAAAGGGCCTTAGATTTATAAACAAGTTAAAATCAAAAATTAACAAAGAACATTGTACCAATACTATTTATCAAACTCCATGTAAAAATTACAAGTTAGTATACATTGAAACCTCTTTACAACCATTAAAAAATAGAATAATACAACACAAATCATACGTAAAAGTAAAACCTATGAGTACAGCTTTTACAAACCATGTACAGGGTGGCCAACTAAGAATGCGAGGTACTCTATCTGGGAAACTATCCATCGTAGAGGCTTGCGCAAAAAAAAGTTATTACTAAAACGGCCAATACAAAAACCTGGAAAATATTTTCAAGTTTCTGAAATAGCCGCTAGGGGGCGTAACTGCAATCTTGAATCTAAAAAAGTGATGTTTCTGTGAATTCTGCTATATTAACCTAATAAAAAAATAACTGATCTTTAAAGTCGAGGATAATCTGAACTTTTTTTGTTTTGCACTTTGTGGCGTATGTCTAAAAATAAAGTGGGGGGTTTCCTTGAACAACCCCCTGTATCTTCGAAACGGCTAAGCCGATTTTAACATACTTGGACGCGTTGAAATGAGCTATTCTTGGGCTATAAATGTTATATTTGAAGTTTTGTTAGTTCCACATGTCGTCGCTAGAGGGCCTTGTTCGACATTCCGACAGAAACAGTTAATTTTCGCAAAAAAATTAAATGCATTGGTATGACTTTTTTTTCATGAACAAGTAGCTAAATGATGCCTAAACAAACTCGCGAAAACCGCATCTCGATATCTTGTTCCTAACCTAAAATATCGGCTAAAGAAGACTTTATACGAAAATCCCTTAAATTTTTTTTTTAACTATATTTTTCTGCAATGGTTTCTATTATGTAAGTTGTGGCCCTAAAAAGGATCGATTTAAAGGAGGAAGGTTTTTAATGCCCCCGTAAATGCTTGAAATGCTGACCATCACTCTCTATGAATTGCTGAAGCCTCTCATGAGTAGACAAAACTGCAGCTTAAATTTCGGCTCTCGGTATGTTACGTATTGCGTTACGAATACGGTTTTTCATATCTTGTCTAGTAGTAGGTTAAGTCCGAAACACGATGTCCTTTAAGCGCCCTCATAAATAAAAATCGAGGCAAGTTAAGTCTGGCGATCGCGGAGGCCATGGAAACAGACTTCCTCTTCCAATCCACCACTGTTGAAATACTACATTAATATGCTCTCGCACATTAATAGCAAAATGTGCTGGGCAACCATCCAACCGCAAAAACAATTTTTGCCTTGTTTCCAGAGGTACATCTACCAACAACAACGGTAATTGATTGGCCAAAAAGTCAAGAAATACATTAACATTTAGGGGTTGCTCGAAAAAATATGGCCCAATAATCCTGCCTCCCAGTACGCCACACCGTACATTTAAACTCCAACGTCCTTGGCGCTGAACTTCACGCAACCAATGGGGATTTTCTGCAGACCAATAATGCATATTGTGCAGATTGACTCTCCCGTCACTACTGAAGGTGGTTTCATCGGTCCAAATAATTTGAAATAAAAATTATCTGTTTTCGCGTATCATGCCTAACATCCAATGGCAATAGTATAACCTTCGATCACAAATCTTCCTCTTTCAAGGCCTGATGCAAAATGACACGATATGGGTGCATTGTTAAAGTAATTAAAAAAAGTTTAAACGAATACCTATATATTTTGATGGCCATTAGAACTTACCCATGGTCCTTCAAAATATTTTGAACCGTTGTCCGTGATATGCCCAACTCAGTGGATAATGCTCTTGTGCTAACATGAGGATTTCCTTCAATATAGTCCAGTACACGGTTAATATTTTCTTGTGTTCTTCCAATTCTTTGCCGTTGAAACGTAGGCCGAAAATTACCATTGGCTCGTAAGCTCGCCACTAATCGGGAAAAAACTCTTACATCGCAAGGACGCCGATTTGGATATCGAGCCGCGTAAACTCTTTTATCTACTGCGGCATTCTTAAGACGTTCAAAATAAACCGCAAACATATCAACAGCTTCATTATTCGTAAAACGCATTTTAAAGCACAAAAATTGCTCAAAGTAACGCGAAAGTATTGACAACTATTGACAATTTGAGGACTATGTATGTTTTGTTTACGTATCTGTTTCGATTGCCTGCTTCTATTAATTGTATTTTTCGTATATATCCATAGTGAATATGCATTTAAACCAACAAAAAATAGGCCTTTCGTATAACTTTTAGCAATGAAGTGTACTGCAGTAACTAGATCACTACAGTACAGATGTCATGTCATTAGCACTAGGCGTAAAGCGCTGTAAGAGAAACGGCAGAGTTAATAGAACATAGTAAAAAAATTAAATAGATACTATGTACTTATCTTGGCACTCCAGACTCGCAATAGACCTTTCTATGTTTACTCGAAACCAATACGTTCTTCCCTCACAAGCCGCAACATAAATACACATTCGAAAACTCACAAGGACAAAAATCTATCATTGACTTTATAATAACAAATCGCAACATTCCCCCAACACAAATATTAGACGTTCGAATACTAACATAATATCTGCAGCACAAGAAGCACTAGGACAAAGAAAATTAACATTAGTAAACGACAAAAAACCCAAACCCTGGTTTACACCTGGAATAAAATTGTTAGCTGAAGAAAAGAAACCAGCGTATATTCTATATAAAAATAGTGTAAACACTGGAGAACAATACCTTGAAGTACGAAATACAAAGAAAAATATGGAACTTGGTACGAAGTACAAAAAAAACCGGTAAATGAATATGTACAAACTATAACAGTTAAACCAAAAACACGGGTTGGTTATTTTAAAAACTTATACGCCACAAATCAAGCTACACATATGCAGATAGATGAAATTAATAACGACGACATACAACAAACAAGCAGTGAAATATCAATTACCAAAGATGAAATTGTATGGTCAGTTAAAAAATTAAAAAACAGAAAATCTGCCGGATTAGGCACAAATGAATTATTAAAATATGGGGGAAGTGAACTTCTAGAAGAAATAACAAGGTTATTTCACATTATTTGTCGAACAAAAATCATTCCGGATCAATGGAAAATCAGTATCACAATACCTGTATTCAAAAAAGGATCAAAAACGAAACCTGAGAATTAAAACTGTTAACAAGGATTCTATCAGATAAAATAGGCCAACAAATAGAACCACTAGATGAACAGCAAGGTGTTCGTCCCAATAGATCAACCATAGATGCTATATTTACATTTAGACAGGTGATGGAGAAAGCAACTGAATATGATAAACCAGCATACATGTGTTTTGTAGATTTAACACAAGCTTTTGATAGGGTGCGGATATGTGATGTAATAAAGATCCTGAAACAACAAAACATCGACCCCATAATTATAACACTCATAAAAGAACTAAATACCGACGACACAAAAACAAAAATCAAAACAAACCATACATTAACAGAAGTACCAGTCTCTACAGCCATACGACAGGAGTTTGGTAATTGATGAGATAATTAGAGAAATAAAGATAACAGAAAAGGGCTACAAATTTAAAAATAATGAATTAAAAATAATCTGTTATGCTGACGACGCTGTCTTAATATCCGAAACGTAAGACAATCTACAAAGAATGCTGTTTAAATTTAAATCTGTAGCAGAAAGGTTCAATATGAAAATTTCAACCAATAAAACAAAATCCCTCATGGTATCCAAAGAACCAATACGTTGTAAATTAGTTGTGGATGATCACCCAATAAAGCAGGCCATGGAATTGAATTATTTGGGGGCAAACATTTCAAGCTGTCGAAGCTTATACAATGAAGTTAGACACCAAACTACAAAAGCGGCAGCAATATGCGGAGCCTTAAATGACATCATTTGGAAAAACCAACATAAGTCTGTTTAAAGTAAAACACGTATTTATAAAACATCTGTAAGACCTAGGAGAAACTAAAGCGGACACTGCGAAAACAAAGCAGCTGTTAAGATCCACAGAAATGAGAACACTAAGATCGATAAATGGTTTAACGTTGAGAGATGGAATAAGAAGCCAGGAAATGAGGAACGAATGTGAAATTCAGTACGAGGTTAGATAGGTATGAAACTAAAGCAGCGATGGTAGAAGAACCACAAACAAAAAGACCACGCGACGGACCACCGAAACGGTAGAAAAACTCCAGAACATCCACATCGCAAGATAATTGAAAGCGAGAGGCGAAGTTAGGAAATGACAGGATAACCCTAATACATATATATATATATATATATATATATATATATATATATATATATATATATATATATATATATATATATATATATATATACACACAGTGTTCTAAAAGTCCATCAGGAAACTGCGAGAAGAGAATCTACGAGCTAAAATAATAGCAGTTTGTAAGGAAATTTTTTTTCGGTCATTTGTTTGCAAGTTACGGCTTGTCAAAGACCGATTTTTAAAATTTTCTTTTTAAATAACTTCTGCAGTTCAAGGTCGATTAGTCTCTCATTTGACATAACTTACTAATTAGATCAAGTTCTATTGGAGCAGTAATAAAAAAGTTCCATTATGCGCCGTTAGAGGGCACTTTACCTAAAATTCAAAATTTGTTTTGTTGATAACTTTTTTCTCTTGCCAAACATCGCAAAAATATAAACATTATTATAAAGAGAAACAATATTAGAAAAAATTATGTGCTCTTTATTCAAGCCGATAAATGCAACCGTTTAGTCAGAAAAGTAACTTATAATCCTTATGTTATGTGTGTAGTATTTTCTCTTGTATTGGTGTTTATGTGTTTGTATTTAGTTTTTTTTCAGTTTGTCCTGTAATTGGTACTTATTTCTGTTGGACAAATAAAATGTATTATTATTATTATTATAAAATAGGAGAATCTGTCATACTTTGTTCGTGTAATTCCACTATCTAACGCTGTCTCTTTGTAAAACCAGCATCCTTAATAAATAAAATAAAAAAATTGGTATTTGACAAGCCGTAACTTGCAAACAAATGACAATCCTAAAAAAAATTTTCTTACAAACCGTTATTATTTTAGACCGGAGTTTCCTGATGGACTTTTAGAACACCCTGTATATATATATATATATATATATATATATATATATATATATACATACAGGGCGTATTCGCTCGATAGCTCCTTAGCCATTAAACTTAAAAGATAAGTTTCAATCCGAAAGTTGTCTATTTTTATAAGCTGCATAATCTAAAAATAGTTTGGTTTCTACAGGGTGTAATATAAAAGCGGTACAATATAGAACTTTTGATTTTTAAATAGAATACCCTATATATTATTTTATTTTTCGATTCCCCTTATAATTTTACATCTTTTATATAAGAATTACTTACAAGCTAAATCTTACAGTTTTTGAGATATTTCCAAAGTTAACTAAAAACTGACATTTTTATGTAGTAATTCAAGTAGGCGTATCTCAGTTATTTTTAAAGATAAAAAAATAATCTTTGGTATAGAATTTATTCATACATGAGCTTTCTTTATTCTCTCAAAATTGGATTTCAATATACATGGTGATCACAAAAATTAATTCAATAACATAAATTTGAAAATGGTATATCTTCATTTTTTTAAACGGCACACCCTATATCTTTTTAATGCTTTGTCTTCGTCTATTAGTCGGCTTTCATTTCTGTTAAATATGTTCTATACCTATCTCTAATAGTTTCGGACATATTTAAGTTTGTTCAATTTTTTTCGTTGATAACACTGAAAAAGAGTAACATTAGTCGGTCAAAGCAATAAGAAACTAAAAAACATCATTTTGTTGCTGGCAAATATGAAGTCTTTGAATAAACGACAAATTTACTTTTCCTAACGTGGAAACATTTATATTTTGAATGACGTCTCTAATTCTTGCCTTCAATATCATCTACAGTCGTTGGAGGAGTTTGATAGACTTTTTCTTTAATCCAACCCCCAAGAAAAAAGTCCAGCTTTGTCAAGTCAGGCGATCTTGCAGGCCAGGAGATCGGCCCTCCTCTTCCAATCCATTTGCTTTAAAACTGGATATTTAAATAATTTCTAACGTTTCTGCTAAAATGCGGAGGAGCGCCATCTAATTGTAGCCACATTTCTCTAAGGGTTTGTAAAGGTATATCTTTAAGAAAAGTTTCAAATTCGTTGCGCAAGAAGTTTAAAATAGATTCTGCACTAACCGTGTTTTCAAAAAAATATGGTCCTATAATTCTTTCCCCAATAATTCCGACCCTGACCCAAACATTAAGTGACCAGCGGTGTTGATGATCAACAGGAATTATAAATATGGGGTTCTCAGTATCGTAATAATGGAAATTATGTCTATTAACGTATCCATTTTTGTGGAAAGTAGCTTCATCAGTAAATAAGATCGTGCTAAAATAGTTGGGTTTTTCTAAATTTTTATTTATGGCCCAATTGCAAAAGTTTAATCTATTAACGAAGGATTTTCAATCACGGATTGAAGAACTAAATGTTCATTACCTTCATTAATTGCGGTTCTTTCTCATTCTAAATTGTCTTCGTAATGAATACTGCCTGTTTGCTCGAAATGATCTTTAAATCTTGCAAATGCTGAAACTTGCGGGTGTCGTGCATTTGGAAATTTTTGCTTATAAATTCGATGAGCTAAAAGATAATTTTTATCTCTTTCACCAAGTACGTAAATCATATTAACCAGTTCTTCTTTCGAAAAATTCATTTTGTAATTTAGGAAGTAAGTATACAATACTACACAAATATTTTCTTCATTTGTTGTCGTTCATCTTTTGTTTTACGCTCTTTTCATTAAATTGTTTAATTTTACGATGAATCGTTTAAAAACATCTCAAATATCTCTTAAAAATGGTGGTTTCGTACAATATTTATTATAATTACAATTTATGTATTTCAGTTAATATTTTTTTAGTTTCTTATGTATCCACAGCTTGCTTTGGCGACTAATGTTACTCTTCATCAGTGTTATGAACGAAAAAAATTGAACAAACTTAAATATCTCCGAAACTATTAGAAATAGGTATAGAACATATTTAATAAAAATTAAAGCCGACTAATAGACAAAGACAAGGCGTTAAAAAATATAGGGTGTGCTAATTAAAAAAGGAAGATATAGCATTTTCAAATTTACGTTGTTGAATTAATTTTTGTGATCACCCGTTTATTCAAAGACTTCATGTTTGCCAGCAACAAAATGGTGGTCACATTGATCATTTATTATAATTTTAAGTGTTTGTATTTCGGTTAATATGTTTTTTAGTTCCTTATGTATTCATAGCTTGCTTTGGCCGACTAATTTTACCCTTCTTCAGTGTTATCAACGAAAAAAATTGAACAAACTTAAATATCTCCGAAACTATTAGAGATAGGTATAGAACATATTTAATAGAAATGAAATCCGATTAATAGACGAAGACAAGGCATTAACAAAATATAGGGTGTGCCATTTAAAAAAATGAAGATATAGCATTTTCAAATTTATGTTATTGAATTATTTTTTGTGATCACCGTGTATATTGAAATCCAATTTTGACAATAGATTAAAGTAAGCTCATGTATGATTAAATTCTATACCAAAGATTATTTTTTTATCTTTAAAAATAACTGAGATACGCCTACTTGAATTACTACATTAGTAGTACTTAGTTAACTTTGCAAATATCTCAAAAACTGTAAGATTTAGCTTGTAAGTAATTCTTTTAAAAAAGATGTAAAATTATAAGGAGAATCGAAAAATAAAAGAATATATAGGGTGTTCTATTTAAAAATCAAAAGTTCTATATTGTACCGCTTTTATATTACACCCTGTAGAAACCAAACTATTTTTAAATTATGCAGCTTATAAAAATAGACAACTTTCGTATTTAAACTTATCTTCTAAGTTTAATGGCTAAGGAGCTATCGACCGAATACACACTATTGGGACACCCTGTATATATATATATATATATATATATATATATATATATATATATAAACGTAAACTTATATGGAATTGATTCGTGTCGTAGTTTTACATAAAAACTACGTTTCGAAGACACCATGTCTCCTTTTTCAAGGTTTTATAAAGTGTCAAGTATGAAACTTGCCTCCTAGTTCTATATATTAATTACTTTTAATTGGGTGTTTTGCTTCGTATAACCGGTCCATGGAACGTAGTTGTTCCTTCGTCTTGAATTTGGTTAGTAGTGCCCTGAATACTAATTTGAGAATTGCTAATATTGAAATTTAAGGCAGACTGACTTGAATTTTGTTGTTTTCCAAATGCATAACACTCTTTAACTGTCATCTAATTTGTTGAGTTCCAATAAACTTTTCTCTATCTCAATTGCTTCTGGTTCATGTAAAGTAGAAACTGAAGTAAGTAATTTAATATTATCAGAATCAATTCGATACCCTGTTTCCAAAAAATCACGCGCTATCGAAGAAGAGGTTTGTTATTGTTTTATAGCTAGTTGGTGTTCTTGCGCTCTTATGGAGAGTTTTCCATGTGTTTGTCCAAACTACTGTATACGTTTTAGTTCCTGCGGTGGAAAATAGTTATTTTAGTAACTAGTGCACCTTTTACACATTTCTTGGTGCGGTGCCTTCCATTTCAATCCGAGGCGTTAGCCGAGGGATAAAACATAAACATACATTTTCAAATATTTGGTAAATGTCAAATTAAACACATAAACAAAAAAGTTTATATATTTTACTTCTATACCATTTTTTTGTTTATGTATTTAAAGTAACGATTACAAAAAATGAATTTTTAGTAAGTATACGCTCCCACAAAGGGATATTTTATGGTCCGTAAAATAAGGCTTTTTCGAACTCGGTCCCAAAAAATTGCCATGAGAACTAATGACAAAAATACATGTAGATAAAGAAGCAATATTGTTCCATACAGCAAAATGAACGTTATTTTGTTTGGTACAATAATCTAAATAAATCACAAGGCTTTAAAGTTTTGTTTTGAGCAATTCTTTCGAAATTCTGCGTCTTGTGTGCAAAAACGTCTAATTTTTATGTTTACACTTTTACCATAGTAGCACGGTGGGTAACTAAAATACAGAGCTCCCCATTTTCGAGAAATAATTGCTCTGATCATATTAATCGTAGACGGTGTTTTAATGTGTTTTTGTGCGATATTTGAGAGCTTTGACTAATGAATGTTGTTTGTAACACATACAAAATTTTTTGCGGCCTCATCTAATATTCCACACTTGGCTACGCCTCATCCGGTAACTGCGACGATTCGTCCGCAGAAAATATATTTTAGGTACGTACTGGTAATAATAATAGTATATTACATTACACGGCATGAAAGTGGCATTTTGTTGGACGAGGAGGCTTGCTGAAAAAATACGAGGATGCGCTAACATCAGAGCATTTTTCAACGCCTGCGAGTCAAACAAAAACACTTTCATGCTGCGTGATGTATTATGTTTTTTTCTGAAATCGTTTTGAAAATTATTAAAAATTGTTAAAATTATTTACAAAAATAGCGTTGAATTAATCAGAGAGCTTTGTCAAATGTATATCAACAATTAAAAGCGTGTTGTCTTAACGACAACTAAATAAAACAAAAAAATTAGTGAAAAAATTTTTTCGGGGTTGGTGTTTCCTTT
Source organism: Vesta saturnalis (assembly GCA_036346205.1). Lineage (NCBI taxonomy): Eukaryota > Metazoa > Arthropoda > Insecta > Coleoptera > Lampyridae > Vesta > Vesta saturnalis. Next base: position 348,004 of record JARFJB010001443.1, read on the forward strand.
CCTTTCCTTTCTGCGAATTTTCAATAAATAACGATGTCCCTAAGTGATTTTGATTGTGAAATGGATGTTGAAATGAATATAATGGAAGCTGCAACGGCTGATGTGGCGGAGTTACTTCCAAACAACTCAAGGCAGAGGTATGGGAAAGAATATGAAATGTTTAAAAAGTGGTGCAGCATAAAAACAATTAAACAAGTTACTGAAGACGTTCTTCTGGTATACATTGCGGAAAGCAGTCAGAGATACAAATCATCGACTTTTTGGAGTACTTACTAAGAGCGATGCTTTTGGTAAAAGAAAACTTATATATAGGCAATTTTCCAAAATTGAAAGCGTATCTTAAAAGAAAATCGACAGGATACCAAGCAAAAAAGTGTTTACAAGAAGCGAAGTAGACGATTTTCTTCGAAAAGCTCCTGATGACGAATTTTTAATGATGAAAGTAAGCGATCATAATTAAAAGTGTTTCAATTGATGTCATACTTATATTCGTTTCAGCTTGTATTAATTATTGGTTTAGCGGGTGCATGTCGCTGTGACGAGTTAACAAAAATGAGACTTGATGCCATAGAAGATAACGTTATTGTTTTAATTGTAGAAATTCCCGATTCAAAAACTAATAAAGCAAGGCGCTTTATGATCGTTCATGGAAAGGGAAAGCATCAAATGAACGTCGGCTTATACTAAACTATATAGCACTACGCCATCCGCATACACCACACAGACGTTTATTTGTGAATTATAAAAACGGAAAGTGCAGCGTTCAAGGTGTGGAGATTCATACCATTGAAAAAATACCTACCCAAACAGCGGCTTTTCTTGGTTTGCCTAGTTGCACGGAGTATCGGGTCACTGTTTACGGCGTACGTCGGCAACTTTATTAGTGGACGCTGGTGGCGATATAATAGATCTGAAAAGTCATGGTGGATGGAGTTCTACTAGTGTAGCAGAAGGTTATGTAGCCGAATCGTTAGAAGATAAACGTGTAGTCGATAGTAGGGTTCAAGAAGGAATCTCAGTCCCTAATAATCTTAATCTTAACGAGTTGTTCATTTCGGGAGTCGAGAATCGAAAATTCCGAGCAAAATATTGCTGTCGTTACTTCATTAAAAAATTCTGCTTTACCTGGGATAATTATCTCAAATGTTGAAAATTCAACAATTACAGTTAATATCAAATAATATTTCTTATACTGAAGTACTTCGTTGTTAAAAATAAAGTTTTTGACAAAATTGTCTATTATTATTTTGTTTTATAAAAATATCAACCTACCCAATTTGGAAAGTAAAAATGACTAGGCATGAAAGTTTTACTTTCATGCCTACATTAAAATCAAACTTTCGTTACAAAAAATTAGTCCGCGTTTAGCCATGGACACTTTAACGTTAGCTTTTGACGTTTACGAAAACCTTGGCAATTCTAAGTACGCACGTTATTACGTACTACCATAAAGCAACATACGACGTAAAGGCAAATTAAAATCTCGTGATAGGTCAATTATTCGCATCTTACGCCACTCGTAATTTATCATATTTCAGTTGATGTTAAAATACATTTTTATCGCCTTGTATAATAAATTATTGGTAAATAAGATATTTATTTAAATGCATCTTTCTTATGTTAGTTGTTTAGTTTATTTTAATGAGAAAAAAAAAAGACTCCCCTCGGCGAGGAATCGAACCTCGGTCGCCCAAATGATACAATCATGCGGGTCGTACTTACCACTGTACTACCGAGGGTTATATTAAACAATACGTTCTCCTAATACTTAAATACAAACTGTTTTGAAATTTAAAGTACAAATTTATTAAAATGTTTACATATTAATATAAATATCAATATATTAAAGCAAATTTATTTTATTAATAATATTTTGTCTGCATAATTATACATTCTCGAAGTTAAGTAAATGGATTGGAGTGAAGTTACATTCGCATTCGTTTATTATACATTCGCTTTTTTTACGCGGTACCAACATTACTAGTGGAAAAAAAAGTACTAACTTATGGTAATCAAATTGTTAAACTACAAGTATTAATTACAATAAAAAGATATTTTCAATGTAAATTAATTTCTAAAGATGTACTGGGTATTAAAATTAACCGATTGCTGCTGACTTTAGATAATTATGTAAGTAAATTAATTTTATTTCTACATAACCTAAAATTGTGTTACTAGGACCCTTGTTTATAAAAACAAGGCAAGGACTAATGACCTTTACCAATTCCGAGAAGAAACTTAAAATGAAAAATGATGTAGCCTATAAACATATCGAAATAATAGTACAATTAAAAGCGGCAATTTTATCAAGAAAATGTAGTTACGATTAAGGTCGATTGTTAGACACATATTTAACATTTTTTTTTTATATTTTGCGAAAAAGTGCAATATTTGTTAATTGTTTGTAAAGGTGTGTGATTATTTACATTAGTGTTGTTATTACATTGAATACCCATTCATATTTATTTACAATGAAATGGTGTTTTTCTTATAGGTAAAAAAGTGATTCTTCAAATTCGTTCTTTGGAAAAAAGAAGAAACATGGCAGGGAGAAATATTATAAAAGGAATAGGTATGTCACGGAAGAAGTAGATAGGCTAATGGTAGAGGGAGTAAGAGTAAGAGAAGACATAATAAGAAAGGACAGGGATGTCCAAAAGCAAGAAAGATGGGTAAAAATAAGAGAAGCAAAATACAATGAAAATTACAAAAAGATTAAAGGAGAAAGGGGTACCAGAATATGTGAAAGGAAAAGGGAAGAATGGAAAGAAAAAAATGATAGCGAGATTCAGATGCAGTCATGAAGAGTGGGGAAACAAGTATTGGAGAAAAAAGGAAGAAAGAAGATGTAGATTATGCGGGGAAGGAATGGAGAATATAAGGCATATGACAAAAGAGTGTAGAGAGTTAAGGGAGGAGGATAGGAGTGTAGTAAAATACTTGCGGAAAAGGGAGGTGGAGCGGAATGGATGGAGGAAACATGGAAAAGGAGATAACAACTAAGGGGGAGGGAGCAATGAAAGGACATGTAAATAGTAGTAAATAGTTAAAAATAGAATAATTTGCAAAATTGTAAAGATTAGCAAATAAAGATAAACTAATATACATGGCTGTGAAGCTTATACACTGTGATTAAGTGACAGCCCTCTCTACTATCACATGTACCAGTTTTTTTAAAGTGCCCTAAATTTTGAGAAATTTGCATTTACTTTGACCCTGTGTATACTTTTATAGATAAAAAAGGGAATTTTCAGATTCTTTTTTTGAAAATAAGGAAACACAGCAACGAAGTTTATAGACCGTCGTTAAGTAACAACATTACTATCACGTGTACTTTTAGGTTTTTTAAAAGCTGCACTAAATTTTGAGAAATTTGCATTTAGTTTAACCCTATGCATACCAATATTGTTAGTGCATACATTGTGTTTAATTTTAATTAAGTTTGTTTAATTAAAAAGGTTTTACAAATGCGATACCATACATTCCACATCACCTTAGCATGATTCTGTTTGTTAAAAGACATTTATTATACAGGAGGTGCCATGTTTGGATGTGTTACTCCAATTTTTTGTATGGTGGAGTTTACCAGTAGCCATATGCAAATAATTTTTTTCTGGCATAAATAGTTCCTTAATTTCTTCGTAAATTTTCTTTAAACCTTCTTTATTTGGAAGGATTTTGTCCCTAAAGTGTTATAAATTATTTTGTATTACGGACAATTTTACAACTTACATTTCAAAGAAAAAATGATATTATTTAGAAGCTGGTGAATATCTATCAGCTTGATTTATTTTTGTTTTTATTGCTTGGTTTATTTTCAGAGCGTCATTTGTGTCAATCATTATCACAATCGTTTAGTTAGGTTAATAACTGCAACTTTCTGATTTCTTTGAATCCTTTACTCCTCTTCTTAATTGTCCACCCACATAATTCGGCACACTGTCTTTTTTGTTTGAACGGATTTCTAACACATTAGTTATCATTTGCCGGAAGATGCTATTGCCTAAATGATGGGTCATGTTCACTCTAAGATAGTTCGCGAAAAACTACAGTGAGTTCAGAAGTGCATTGACGTTAATGGGCAGCATTTTGAACAACTGTTGTAATGTTTTGTGTTCATTTTTTCTATTCCAAAGCCATCTTATATATAACAAGATAATTATAAATAAACTGTATTTTCTTTTAGCTGTAATTTTGTTTGTATTTATCGCACATTTTAATAAGACATGAATAAGTTCCTTAGTAATAGTACTAATAAATGGTACCACGGTACCAATATGGTTCCATTTGAAAAAAATGAGTTTTGCCCCAAAAACCATTTTAATGAACATTATTTGCTCATAAATCTCGTAATTTAGTATTTTTGACGGGATTTCGATTTTTCTACCATTACACAGATCATTTAGAATAAATTGAAACCGTCATGGCACACTTAAATGGAAAACTAAAAATTATATTATAAAATATATTGACGTTTGAAATATCACTTATTTGGCATCGTTGGATTCAGAAAATCATGCAGAATTCAAAAATGCAATACTATACAGGGTGTTCCATTTAAAAATCGAAAATTGCGTCACTTCCGGCGAAACCGGAAAGGAAAAAAAATCGCTTATTATGTCAAAAAAGTGCCGCTTATTATGTATATAGGATATCCCAAGTTTCAATCAATTATCTTCAAAAAGAAAGGAGAAAAGTGGGGTGTACCATAATCCTGTTACATCCGGTACACGTTATAATTGGAAATAACATTAGGTCTGCATACTAGAACAATTCTCCTTTCAGCTTGAGAATATCTGCAAACACTGCCTGTTGGTTGAACACCATGGCAAGGCGATGCAACAGTACGATGCCGTTATAAACCCATCGTACATATAAAATTCCATTGTTCATATCAAGTGCAGACTCATATGTTCCTCTTGGTTTCTTCTTCATACCCGCAGTATCCATAAGGGGACAAGTTGATAGCCGTTTTTCTTTAAATAACACAGGAGAGCTGCACTAGTAAATAAGTTGTCAAAATATATTTTATACTGGGCGTTTTTTGCTTGAGCTCATCAAGCATAGTTGCAAGTGGGGCAGCGGCCTTACTAAAAGCCTTCGTATCGCCTTGGATTATTACCCTGGTACATTTCAAAATTGATCAGATAATCTGAAGTGGTATTCAGACCACACTTTATTACTGAATCTGATTGGTTTACTATCAATAAATTGTTTACAGCTGTGTCTACCGTAATATTTAATCATACATTCGTCATAGCGGAGCTGTTCTTCAGGTAGGTACATACAGCTGCAAACATTTGGATTTGATTTTGTCTATTAGCGGTCTTGTCTTCCAAATTTTATCAGTGTATCAGGCATGTTATTGTTAGCGCAATGTAAAAAGTAACTAATTTGTAAGAATCTATCACGCCGCATTGTATTTCGCATATTTTTTTTGGAATCCCAGTAATACCTTTTTTCGGGTAGGTTATTGTATCCGCTAAGGATTAAAATACTAATAAAACATCTCAATTCATCGCCAGTAATTTTATTAGGGTTAGCACTATTTTTATATAAAACATACTGATCCGTTTTTTAACAATAAATGATATATCACAACCAAAAAATTGTTGGAAAATGTCGGTGACAAACGTCATAACTGCTACGAGAGCAAGCCTGGTCCGACATTTCAATATCGCCTTGTATCCAATCTGCTTCTGTGGTAAGCGATTTTAAGCATTTCGCTGTTTTCTTACCGTAGCTGCCACATGCACCTATACGCGTTTCATTTGAGAGTACTTTCTGAGGCTGCACATAGCTGAGAAGCCACCACCGTCTTCCTCCCCAGAGTCTTCATCAGTCAGCATCTGGTGACTATATATATATATATATATATATATATATATATATATATATATATATATATATATATATATATATATATATATATTTCTTGAATTTCATCACCAAATACTATATCTAACACATCTTGCAAGGTAAGTCCGTGCCTGAAATAAAAATATTCAAAATGACTACTATAACTATAAGTCACAGCTACACTTATTGACAACTTGTTGCTAATTGCTAGAATTACTAACGAGTAAATAGAAAATGTGTAATACTTACTCAAATCTAGGTTCCATCGTTCTTTCGGAAACAAAAAATTTAACTACACTTTAAACAATCCTTATACTTCAAATATCATCACAAACTAAATTACACTTGTTTATCTTCGTAAATTGGGCTTTCATAAACTACAATGACTCTACTACAAACAGTGGCGACAATCGATGTATCGATTTGTATTGGCCAGACTACTCACGTGGTGTACGGCCGCCATTAAGAGGCAAATTTTCTTTGTTGGCGTTTAAGGAGCGTGTAATTATTAATGTTAATTTAGTTTCTTATAAATGTAGTGTAAATCAAAATATAGAGTGTTATAATAACATTAAATTGTGCGGTGTAACGGGGTCCAAATAACCACTATTTTGTTCATTCGCAGTTTTGTTGCCTTGCCATTTTGGAGTTTTTTGTAAGTATTGCATATTAAGGAGTAAAAACAATAATGAAATATTCTTGTAGTAAGTGCATTTGTCGTTGTAAAAATTGTATGCAACCTTTGCCACTGTCAAAGTGACAATTGCACTACTACTTATACGATTTTTTATACATGAGTTAAATTATCTATAATAAAATAGATGTAGGCATTGAATTGACTAATTACTGCTATTCAAACCCCAATTGATGCAAATTTTGTCTTTATGTATGTAGAACTGATGTAAATTCTAAATATAATGAGATTACAATCAAATTACTTATATTAATGGAACGTGAGCTTGCAATATCACAAGGATTCACACCTGTCGTAGGTTCAAAACCTACTCGAGGTAAACTTTTTATTTATGTATTTAATAAAATTAATAATTTTTAATTAATTATTGTTATTGTTAGTAAATTTTGTAAAAAATAATTAACAATATTTAAAATAGTTTCGTAACGTTCACAATTTGAATGTTGACTCCTAAAATACAAATCAACTTATTTTTATAATCTAGAAGGTTACTGATTGTAAGTTTAAAAAAAAAAATGTAAAATGTCTATATAAAAAAATACATTGTGTTTTATACAAGTTATTTATATTTTTTTAGTCCGTAATCTCTACTATTGAGGCCAATTCTCTTCAGGTTATGGGCCCAGGCCGTTTTTAAGTGTAAAAACATAAGTTTTACATACATTTTTGTGTTTGTGTTTTGTGCGCAAAAAGGTGTGCAACTTGTGTTGCTTCAGTTTCGATACCAAGCATAGAAAAACTTTGTGGTAGAGAAAATTTTACAAACTGGAAAATTGCAATGAAAGTTTCCTTGGAATTAGTCATGCCAAGTAGTTGAAAAAGCAATTACCCCTGAAACAGACGGTAATATTGGCGAAACATTAGCTAAATATGATCGTATGGCAAGATCTAAAATCATATTATGTATAGATCCTATAAATTACGCTCATGTTAGTTCTTGCGCATCACCAAAGGAGATGTGGGATAAACTCACAAGTTAAGTCAAATTGGATTTAATGTAGATGATGAATGGATATGTACACTTCTACTAGCAGGATTACCTTCAGAGTACGGTACAATGATAATGGGCATTGAAAGCTCAGGCATTAAAATTACTGGACATTCAATTAAGGTCAAACTTTTACAAGATGTGAAAAATGAAACAGAATCAGAAGCTGCTTTTTTCTCAAAAGATGATAGAAGGTACAAAAGTTATAATAATAGTACTAGTATCTCCAATAAGCCGCTTCAAAATTGTTATATTTGTAACCGTTCAAATCATCTCGCAAAGGATTGTAGATTTAGGCAAAAAGGAGGCCAAAATCCTTATCAAAAAGGTAAGAAAGCTTATGATACGCGAAACAATCAAAAAATGGTCAGCCAAAACACAAAGCTTTTCATGCAGTTTGCATGACAAATGAGACAAAATTTGAGGGCTGGTATATTGATTCTTGTGCCTCCACTCATGTTACAAATAATATACAAAATATGGCAAATAAAACAGTTTGTGAAGAAGAATCAAATATTACTATGGCAAATGGTGAAAGCTTGAAAGCAAAAGAGAAAGGTAGTGTGTCATTTCAAGTGATGGTAAATAAAAATGTTTCAGAAGTTGAAGTTAAAGATGTCTTGTATGTACACCAGTTAACTGCAAATCTGTTATCAGTAAGAAGGATGGTTGAAAAAGGTTTGACAGTGATTTTTAATCAAGAAGGTGGAAAAACAATAGATCAAGATGGTGAATTGATGGCCACAGCCTCAGTGATAAATGGTATTTTTAAACTGGATCAAAATAAAGGTCTTAGAGTAAAAAATGAAGATAAGAATGAACAATTTTCTTATGCTGCAGTGAAAGATCCAAATTTATGGCATCGTAGACTAGGTCATTTATCAAGAAGTGGTATGAGACGTATTAAATCAATGGTTGATGGAATCAAAAATTTTGAAATTGTAAAATCACAATGTGAGGTATGTTTAGAAGGGAAACATAGCAGAACGCTGTTCCCAAAAAGTGAAAGTAAAACATCAGAATTACTTGAATTAGTGCATATGGACGTATGTGGTCCCATGGAGACATTGGTGGGGCTTACTATTATTTGATGATAGAAGACGATTTTTTGAGAAAATCATTATGAAACATAAATCAGAGTCAGTTCAACGTTTTATTGAATTTAAAAACATGGCTGAAAATGAAAGTGGTAAAAAATTAAAACCGATTCGCTCTGACAATGGTTTAGAACTGGTAAATTCAAAAATTCTTCAGGTTTTAAAAGCGAATGGCATTAAGCATCAACTTTCTGCCCCATACACGCCACAACAAAATGGTTTAAGTGATCGTAGTATAAGATCTATAACAGAAAAAGCTCGTAGTATGTTGTTTGATGCAAAATTACCAAAAGAATATTGGGCTGAAGCTGTCCTAACAGCCATACACTTGAAAAATAGAAGTCCAACTATAACCGTAAAAGGGAAAAATTCCAAAGAAGTTTGGACAGGTAAAAAAACCCAACTTAGGTAACGAATATTTGATTGTAAGGCCAGGGTACATGTCCCTGCCTAAAAAGGAAAAAAGTGGGATGCAAAATCAAAGAAATTGTTGTTTTTGGGATATTGCGACAATTCAAAGGCATTTAGATGAAAACGCAAAAAAAATCACAATTAGTAGAGATGTAGAGTTTTTTGAGTGTACAGTTGATAACAATAATATGAAAAAGTCAAGTCACGATGAGTAGATAATTATTTACTCCAGAAGTTAAGCTAAGTGTAATTACAGAAGAACAGAAATTCTTTGAGGAAGAGACAAATGATTCTAAGACAGTTCCAACGTCGCATGATTATTTTTTAAGAAGTCGATGAAACATAAAAGCACCTCAAGATCTTGAAGTTATGAAACGGATGTATCAAACTTAACAAAAAAGTTAGAAGAAAGTAGCACGAATGAAAGTTTGTTAGTGTGTTTTGAAAGTCCCTCTAGTTTTAAAGAAGCAATTTCCTCTGATCAAGCGTCTGAATGGAAATCGGCAATTCAAGTTGAAATTGATGCACTGACAGAAAATGAAGTGTGGGAGGAGGTCCCTGGCCCAAGTAATAAAGAAATGATTCAGAGCAAGTGGGTGTTTCGTAAGAAACCTGATAGCTATAACGTACGCATGGTGGCCCGTGGTTTTCAACAGACTTCAAGCTCAAAGTTGAATGGAATATATGCACCAATTGCTGCATTACAAACGTTTACAATTTTAATGGCCGTAGCAAATAAAAATAAGTACTTTGTGGATCAAATGGATATCTGCAGTTCATTTCTAAATGGAAATATGCAAGAAGAAGGGTTGAAGGGTGAAAAGGATACAGTTTTTAAGTTAAAACGAAGCTCAAAGACCTGGAATGATAGTTTTGATGGACTTATGACAAATTTAAATTTCAAAAGGTCAAAAGCAGACTATTATCTTACTCGTATTTGTGGATGATATTGTTGCTGTAGGTTCGAATGAATCTCTGATTGAGGATCTGAAAAAGAAGATTACAAAATCATTTAAAACAAAAGATCTGGAGGAGATAAAGAACTACCTTGGAATTGAGATAAGTCATAACAAAAATAAAGGTGAGATAAAATTGAGTCAAACTACTTACCTTGCAAAAGTTCTAAATGATCATAATATGCAAAATTGCAAACCTATATCTACCCCTATAGATCCACAAAAGTATTTTGAAAATCTACATGCACGAAAATCAGAAAGTAAAGAAATTGAGCATAGATGTCGTCAACTGATTGGTAGTTTAATGTATGCTGTTCTGGGAATACGTCCAGATTTGTGTTACAGTCTCTATATTAAGACGTTTTCAAAGCTGTACCACACAAGAGCTTTGGCAAGCATTGAAGCGTATACTAAGGTATTTATAATAAATAGTCCCGCGTTTTCTCTACTATTGAGGCCAAAATAAGGGCATTCTCTTTAAATTTTAGTAGTTAGTGATTATTATCTGTTATAATAAATAGAATTTAGTATGAACTGGATATGTAGGCATAATGTTGTATGTGAACCAAATATACATGTCCCACATTATCTTGGTTTTGTTCTTTAGGCTACATGGTTCTAAACAATATTCGCTTACTAAAATAAGCACTTAAATATTACAAATAAGGTAAGGTGGGGTAAATGTAAGAATAGGACAAATGTAACTATCTAAAGAAAACTATTCAGTGCTTCATTTATTGTTGCTATCTGCCGGTACAGTGTGCATTTACCTTGCAGAGCACTACTATGATGAAAAAATTTTATGTTGGCTGTCCATAAGTTAGTATTTTTTTCCACTAGTAATGTTGGTACCGCGTAAAAAGCAAATGTAAAATAAATAAAACGAATGCGAATGTAACTTCAGCCAGGTGTAAAATCAAACTACCTATTGGCTGGGTTTTAAAACAATCGACTATTAACTCCCAAGGAAAAAATGTAATACCTACAAAACTCAGCAAATTTGGGGTCCTTATAGAACATGCATTTGGATTACTAAAATGTAGATTTCGACGGCTAAATCTGGTCTAAACTCAGAAACTAGATTTGATTTTGTTGCTGATTGTTACTGCATATATTCTACATAATATATGCACTATGCAATCAGACATTTGTCATTAGCGAAGAAGAAGTAAAAGAATTACAGGAAATGAAATTGAACGACGAGAATGGAAGAGAAAAAAATGTAGATGAAAATGGTATCAGAAAAAGGTTAACTATAATGAATTGATTACCAATGCAAATAAATAATGGATAATTTTAGTAAAGTGTAGTTTGTAATGAAACATATTGGTAAATAAAAAACCTAAAAATATTTCTATACACATAAATAGTTCATATATCTCTTAAGTATATGTAGGTATACATTTTTTGTTAATATTAGGACTGTATTACTAACAAAAAGAAAATAAAAAGATTTCTCAATCATTTTAGCAAACAGATTATTAAACGTATTTAATATTTGCATTTCTTCAGAATGTTGTATCTGTGGCATTTTCTTTATTCTTTCTTTTCCTGTTAAAGGAATTTGCAGTATCTCTCATTTCTATGATATCCAAATCTTTCACGTGATGCTTGACAAGAATAACTCTGCGGATGAAGTAATAAAAATAAACCCCGCCTATTGTGTGCGCAGGAGGCTGAAATTCTCACCTGCGGAGCTATTCTTGTCAATCAGTACGTAATAAATCATCTTACAAACCGTAAATGTATTAACCTCCAGTTATCGGGTTTTCATCAGTTCCTATGTAATTTTTAATAGTTTCATTTGGTATATTTTTCTTTGCTGATATTATATTATTGGTTTCATTTATCAGACCATGGTCACTACTACATATATGTTGCTGCAGCATTAATTTCTGATTATGAAAATAACTCTAAGTAAATCTGTTTTGCACTCTTTTCCAGAGGTATAATTTTGATTTAACACATTTTTGAGGTTTATTTACGATGCTTTCCACTTGTTTTCTATTTGTTTACATGTAAAATTGATATTATTGTCGGTATTAAATTCTTTTGTCATATTATATGCATCAAAATTGTACATTTTATATTAAATTGAACAGTAAGCTCATTGTTTCAAGACTTTTCTACAGTCTTTTCATCCAAAGGACTAGTAGAGTTATCCACATTTTCATGAGGAGTCCAAATAGGATTTTGATCCATTACAACAGAATTTTCACATTCTGCTTCTTCAGTACTCTGAACTACATAAGTAGATATTTTCTGAAAACTATTCCTATATGCTAAAATCAAGACAAAAATAATAAATTGGCGTACCTATAACATATATTACCACTAAGCATTAATGGGATTGGTATTGTCGATATGCCTATTAAAGCCTGATAAATATTGCATAAATAAATTAATGTACCTATATCCATTTTTTTAGTCAACGTTGTTTATGTTTTTTTGATGTTAAGGAAAAGCCAACTCACTAATACCGCAAAGTGAGTTGGTGCAAAACGTGTCAACATCATCTGTGAGTTTCCACTCTGTACAATAAAAAAACGTAAAGGTATAATAATGTGGTAATAAGTGTTTTCTCTTCGCAGTAAGTATTTTCTGTTAGGATATATTATTGTATGTCCATTACTTATTCACTTTTCCCAAAGAGCGTACTAATTTTAGTTTGTTGCTAAATTTATTTAAAAGTAGTCGTTTCGGGTAAGTTGATGAAACCGCCTAGCGGACAAGATGACGAATTCGTCATGTTACCCGACCTGTTTATAAATATTTCAAAGTGTAGTTATTTGTTATTTTATTTGCAGTGAATAATCATGAGTAAAATTTACCAGCGAAATGCAAACCGGAGCGTTGGTTCAAGGGAGCAAAGACTGCTGCTGTAGAAGAGTTGGAAGTTGGAACGTCGGCGAATAGCACAAAAAAATATCATCTTCCAGTAACGATCTTGCGGCGCTACGCTAAGTAATATTCTAAGGAGGTAACTGGTATCTTTTTAACAAACTCACCAATATTATATGGTGGCCAAATTTTATTAGATTCTGTAGGTTTAGACCTCACATTGTTCAGTATTCAAAAATGGTACCTTTTTTAGACGATGCCGTTGAGTTTATCACTCAACGACGATGCCTATTATTTCCGGACTATTCACGTGCACATTTATCAATAGGCTAGAACTAGAAAATCTAAAGCAATATGTGGAGGACCTGAATAAGAGGGCATTTCGCTTATCCGGACAACAGTTTTCGAAAATTGTTTGTGATTATGCCGAAACATTGAAGATTCTCCACCGCTTTCATAATGAAATAAGAAAGGCAGGGAAAGATTTAATTCAAAGTTTCGTGGTTTTCATTGAGAAAACCAAAAGCTACTTCAGCGGCGAGGTTGGCAGCCTTCATCAGAACAAACGTGGAATCATTTTTTGAACTATTCAAACAATTTTAGCCAAATCAAATTACGCCCCTTATCAAATTTACAAGACTGGCTATTTCGCGGTGCCTATTAAAACTTCGAACGTGTTACGTCCAACAGGAAACCGCAGAGTAATAAAAGTATCTTATGCTGAAAACAGTAGCAATGTAACTATGACGTGTTATTTTATTGCTGTGGGCCATTATGTGCCTCCGTTCAACGCACCACCAGGATCTTCAGACGCCTGTAATGAGTCACGGGGGATGCCTGCAGAGACTCTTTTCCGTTGGTCACAACATTTTATTAACAATGTAAGGTCTTACGAGGAAAACCCCATTATGCGTTTTATGGACAGCCATTCGTCACACGTTAATCGAAAAGCAGTGAATTCATGCCCACAAAACTACATAACTGTGCTGGGTTTTTCTCCTCATGCAACCGATGTACGTCGCGTTTTGCGGATTTTTTAAGACCACTTATAGTCGGGACATGTAAAGACTATTTGTTGCAACACCCAGGACAAGTCATTGCCATTAAAGGTGTGGTAGGAAATGATGTGCAAGGTTTTGAAGCAAGTGGTTTGGTTCCACTAAATTCTCAAATATTTGGTAATTCTTACTGTGAGCCCTCAATCACTACAGAGAAGCCATTCGACGCCTTGACGAACGCGGACAAAGATATAGCAAAATACTTCCTCAGCTACCCTGATTAGTACGGAAGCTAAGTCATCTTGTGCAAAACATTGCGTCTACCTTCTTTGCCCCTTGCAGCTTACAAAGAGAAACAGACAAAGTAGAAGCTATTGTAACTGCATATAACTAGCTCACTTGTAAAGAACGCTTTGTAAATAATGGAGCTGAGAAAAATTAAAGAAGAAAAGAAAGAGGAGAATCGGAAGAGAAGAGCAGAAAAAAGAAAGCTAAAAGCAAAATTAGAAGGGAGTCCAAAACGAACGGAAACAGCAACCTGTGAAAAAAGTAAAATTTGACGATGCGAAGGGTCATCTGATTTCCCCAGATCAATCAATTATATGGAAGAAGATAATATCAATTATGTTGGAGATATAGAAGCACTCTGTTTGATTTGACATCATTCCTCGTCTGACTGCAGCAGAATCAAAGCGCAAGCATATGTTTGTGAATGCAAATGACAATAGTAGATTATTATGTAAGACGTGTAAGTTGATCATTATTGAGTTCAAATGAGTGAAATATTGATCAAATTACACGTCGAACGCAATATACTAATTTACCTTCAAGAGACTAATAAGTAAATATTAGTTTCTATCTCAAATTTTCTGTCAAAATCATATTGTCCTAGTCCCATTATTAGTTTCAACTTCAGTCTCATTATTAGGTTGAAATGAATAGTGGCGCAAGGCGTATGTGATTTGAAATAGACAAATAACAGACAACTTAAACTATCGAAATTGGGGTCTTAGCAGTCATCTTACCCACTTGTGAAGGTAAGATAGTGATTTTGACATCAAATTATCAAGGCAATAGAATAATTGATAAATTTGGGAATATTCAAATAACAAAATTATCATTTGAATCATATATTATTATCGTTGCCCGTTGCCATGATACTAAAACCATGCATTAAAGTGTATCATTAATGTACGATTTTGTATGAATTATTGAAGTTCATAAATAAACGATCAACGAAAATAGTTATTTTCGAAACTAGTGGGCTGTTTACACATTTCTTGGTGTGAGGCCGCTGGCTTGTAATCGTTTGAATAAAATTAGAAAAAATAAAATTTTTTAAAATTTGTTGTTGATAGAAGTCAAATTAAAAACATGAACGAGGAAATTTATATAGTAGTTATATACCGCTTTTCTGTTCATGTATTTAAGGTAACGATTACAAAAAAAAAAAACTTTTACAATGGCATTACTATTTGAACCAATGACAACTTTCCTTGTCAAAGATTTCAAATCTTTGATTAACACCTGGCATACGTTAGTGAAATAACATGAAGATAAATCTCACCGGCAAATGCCGATTAATATTCTGTTCATAGAAAATAATCACTAAAAATATTCAAATAACCTTACACCTGCTTAAAAAAATAATAGAAAGCGTAATTATACAAAATATCAATACTTGCTTATGACTGTAAACGTTGTTTGCAATGAACATGCGAATATTTTGAAGTTTAATTTATTCAAATAATGATATTACATGAACATCAGTCACACGATGCTCATGTTTGGTCCAGGTCAAATTACTTCTTATACTAGAACAGTAAATTACTTTTTGTTCAGTTGAGACACCTCAGAACAGCGTTGCCAACTTGGGCGTTTAATCACCAATTGGGTGATTTAAAATGTGATTCATTTGTAGGAGTGTGGCGATAATCGCAATTTGGGCGATATTTTTTTTTTTACTTATTGCGTATTGGGCGACGACACTACCTTCATTTTAGTAGTTCAATGAATCATTCAACTGATTTAGTGCAGTTGTCGCCTTGCTGTTTACCTTAAGATGCGTTGTCACTGCCACTGGTTTGTTATGTTGAGTTTTCCTTTAAGTAATGCCACAGTGGAAATAATATTTTCTCACATGAACGTTATTAAATCAAAAATTAGAAATAAGATAGATTTAAGTTTTGTTAGAGTCGCTGTTACGTATTAGGTATTATTTCATTGTAATGAAATGTTGTTGTATAAGGTTTCAACAAACTACAAACAAAAATTTAATGCAAGTATGTACGATAATCGCGAAGAATTAGAAGATGCAAAGGTACTTGATAAATCTCTTTCTGTATTCAATAATGATGAATAAAACTTCAACAGTGTTATTAAAATAGTTCAGATATTTTTATAAATTGCTTTACTTAATAAATTCTAGAGTTGTAATTGAACACAATGTACAAGTTATGTCCAGAATTTGGTTTTGTGAGATTTTGGGCGACTCTAGCGACATCTTTTGCCGCCGGCAAGCTTTAAAAAGTTGGCAACGCTGTCTCAGAATTCCTCAATCAGCCACTTTTAATAAGAAATACTGTCACAATACAGCGTTTTATTTAGGTGGTTGGAGAAAAAAGTAAATTTGTAAACAATTGATCAATATTATATAATTAAAAATTATATTATACTGTTAAGATAGATTGAAATTCGCCCATCAGTAAATGATTACGTATAAAAAAAAATTATGAAAAATCACAACCTACGCCGCTGCCAAAGAATACTAACCTCATAAATGTATAATCATGCAGACACAATACTATTAATATCAAAAAATTAATATCATATTTGTCTTAATAATTTTATATTTACATTACTATATTACTATTTTTATAAATCTGTACATAAAATTTCAAAAACACTATATTTTAATACCAGCACAAAGAATCGTCTAAGTAACCCTCGGTAGTACAGTGGTAAGTACGACCCGCATGATTGTATCATTTGGGCGACCGAGGTTCGATTCCTCGCCGAGGGGATAATTTTTTTTTTCATTAGGTTAAATTATTCAACGTAAAAAAAGTGCGGGATAGTTAATAAATTTGTTTTTTTTTTAATTAAAAGAAATTCTATCGGATTTAAGTATCGTTTAAGTACGTTTGGTACAAAGTGCCTACAAAACTACCATATATTAATACAATGTAAATGTACTACTAAATTATTGGTCAGAGTGGAAAAGTGATGTATAAGCTAGATTTTTGCATTTAATAAGTATTCATTTAAAGTGAATGTTTATAATTTATTATATACATAGGTAGACAATTTTTGCAAATACCTCAAAGCTAGCTGTGTAATGGAAAATTTGTATTAACATGTAAGGTACCTAACATAAATTGTAATACTATATAGGTCAGAGTAACCTTCCATACAGTGTAATAATTACTAGAATTAGTAACTATACTTACGAGCCCAAGTTCATAATAGTTTAACTCTCGTAGATGCTTCGATGTGGATTAATGTAGCGAAATCTATAGAAATGGTGAGCAACAGTTTTAACTTAAAAGAATTGAAATCATTTAATTTTTATAGAGGATAACCGTTGTAAAACACGGAATGTGACAACTGGTGGTAACCCGCTAATAAAAATGAAACAGTAGTTGAATACATCAAGACAAGTGCTTCATTCTATTATTCAAGATATTACCAAAACTGGATAACCATCTACAACTACTCGAGCAGGTAGAATTGAAAAATAAATCGATGAAGGGAAAGTATAAACTATAATATTTTGTTTTCTACAACAAGCTATCAGAAAAATAGGATATAAATTCTATAACATACCAATTAAGCTTTTTTTGTGGGTGAAAATTGTTGGTAATTTATGCATTCGGAAAAGGAAAAAGAAAAGCCATTGTTGTCGATGTTACTAAAACATAATAGACTAAAATAGGTTAGAGAATAATTTGGAAATAAACAGTTTATCACAACACAACAAATTGGAATTGAATAACAATGACTACAATATATCTGATCATGTCAAAAGTAAGCTTTGTAGTGCTCTACTTGACAACTCTCAGAGCACTAGAACTGAAACTGATATTCTTCAAGACAAAATATGTAAAAGTGTTACAAAATGTATAGATTTCAAACAGTTGTAATGAGGCCAACAAGAATTTACAGACAAAACAATACCTTAGGAAAAAGGAGATATGCAATTCAGAACACAATAAAAACTTTTCCATACAAATATTAAGACACAATAATTTCCAGTTTTATCATTTGGTGCAGTTACGTTATACCCCAGAAGTTCGCAATAAATAGACATAAGACAAAAAATACAGCATATAAGTCACTGTTTACTTTTTAAGAACATTATTTAAATTGAAGCTGTAAACACTTAACACATAGGTGACTATCATGTTCACAACTGTTCCACTTTTATAATTTATCCAACTGGACAAACTAGATCAAATACACAAAATAATATATTCTTCCACGAGCGTATAATGATGGCTGTTATTCACGAGGATAAAGTTCAGGCCATGACTCGCTTCGCGAGTCATGGCCTGGTTATCCAAGTGAATACAGCTCATTGTACGAGAGTAGAAGATTATACTTTCTCTATGACTACAAATCATAAAACTTTATAATAAATATGTTATTAAAAAAATATACAATTTATGCGAACTACATCATTGAAAATTTATAACTAAACAGAAATAATAGATAATTAAACAATCAAAAACATCAATTCTTGTGAATATTGATTGTAATATTACTACAATTAGTAATGTTCACAACTGGTGGACCTGAATTATGACATATTTACTGCACCCATTGCACTATTCGATAGTATATTCGAAGAAGTAGTTGACTCCATTTCTATTGGTTGGAGTATTTTCTTCGTAGTTTTCATTTTATTGGTCATGGAATCCTCTATGTACCCTTCAGCTACTGATGTACTCTTCCAGCCGCCATGCTTTTGAGGGCTGTAATATCTCCCCCTGCATCTACTAATATAGTAGCTGAAGTTCTACGAAAAGTATGTCCGGTGTATAATTCAGCACTCGGCATATTTAAATAAGTGGCTATTTGTTTTCCCATGAATCCGAATTTATTAATGCCAATGTTTTGCACAGTGCATTTTCCATGTTGGTAGTTTAAAAAAAAAGATCTGTTTGCATTAGCTGGACGAAGATTGATATATTTCTTACATGTCATAAAATTTGCCTGTAGTGGTAAATTTTCGTTCAGTTTTTGTTTTCGTATTTGGTATCGTAATTAAATAGGCTGATGCAAGATCTTGGATATCATCAATATTCATAGAACGGAGTTCCATACTGCGACATGCGCCCATTATGCCCATTATCAATGCAACCTTAAAAATATTTTATATAAAAATAACGCATGGCAAATTTGAAGTTTTACCTTTGTTGCAAAATATATATTATCCCGTGCTTCACTAATAAATTTATTTATCTCGTTAGGAGTAAATGGTTGGATTTCTTCGCGCGATAGCCTTCCGGCTGACGTTTCAGGAAAGCGCGTAGTTTGGAATAATGTTCTATATTTATTTCGTTATTTACAGTTAATGTACTTCGTAACACTGAGTATATTTTCCACATGAGTATATTTTCCACATGGACGAAGATTTGTATTTTTAAGAAAGTTGTGTAAAGTATGCTAATAGAACGTTCTCAGAAAACGAATTTACTTTATTAATACTTCTCCATTCCGTAAATCTGTCATACGTTTCTTTATATTGTTTCCTTGATTTTTCGGGTAACAAATTATTTACTGTGGATTTTGCCGCTTGCAATATATCAGGCGGTGTACATGTTTCACTAATGCTGCTTTCGCCATCCGAATTCATTCTGAAAAGAATGAAAGAGAAACTGCGGAAATTTAAAAATGGCGTCGTACAATTTGAACTTATTTATCGATTGCTAGGAGACGATGCATTGCTAAGGGGATGTGATTGATTTGATTAATATGCGCCCATTGTATTCCACAAGTGCAACAATATGATTGGTGTTCAGGTCGTGGATTCCAGTTGAGAATACAACGGGTGTGTAGAATTAATATAATTATTATATATGATGCATTCAAAGAATGCCTAGATTATTTAATAGTCATAGAGAAAAGTAATTCAGTATTTGAACATTGCTTAGAAAATGTTTTAAATTATATTTTAAGTGGTTGTAAGTTTAAAATTTGTAATACTTGATAGATATTTAAGTCTTAGTAATTTAGTATTCAGAATCAGAAATAAAAAGATTCAATTTTTATGTACACAAAATAATTTTTACATAGAACAATGCAATAAAACAGTTTATTAATAGCCTTATTTAGTATAATAATAGTATATTATGTTATTAGGAGTAAAAGTGATACTTTATGTGGCGAAGCTGAGCTACGTAAAGTCACTTTTACTCGGAATAAAATATACTATTTTATGCGCAAACGTAAAAATAATTGGTAAAGATCGAAAGGAAAGATAAAAAATAATTAGCAAATAAAAGAATAAGATAATCAGGACGCTTTGCAAGTAATGAAACCATAACGACGCTCATTAAATAAGCAAACGTCACGCGTCAGTATAGGAATTTGTGTTGAGATTTGTGAAAGTTTTTATTAATTTAAGTAGTAGCAGTGAGTGTTGCGAAATGTTGGATGCTGATTATGACTTACGATGTACTCCCCCCGAGATTACTGAAGTAGCGAAGGAGACGATTAAAAATTTACTGCCAACGAAATCTGTTGCTGTCTACGAAGCTTCTTATAATAGATTTCTAAAAAAATCGTCCCTAAATTACAAGAAGAACGTAGATATCTCAAAATACTTAAAACTGCGTGCTTTTTTAAAAAAACAAGGAGAGAGTTTCAGTTCAAAGAAAGCAAAAGTTCTAACTAAGGAAGAATTAGGAAAATTTCTGCGCAAAGCATCTGACGAGAAGTATTTGGGAACAAAGGTAGAAATAACATATAGTAATATTCGTTTTACGCGCAGTTACTGATTAAATTTCTTGTTTTTATAGGTAGTTTTAATATTTGGCACATCAGGGGGAATGAGGTGCAATGAATTTGTAAAACTAAAAATTGATGACATTGAAGATCATGGCTCGTTGCTTCTAAAACGAATAAAAAACGGTCATTTACTATTATAGCAGTAGAATATTTAATGAATTATAGGCATTTTGAAAATCGACGGTTTTTTGTGAAATACCAAAATGGAAAGTGCACCAAAATGGTCATGTCTATCCATGCTCTTGGGAATGTGGCAAAGGCAGTAGCAATATATTTAAAGCTTCCAAACTACATGGAATATATAGGGCATTGCCTACGCAGGTCGTCCGCTACGTTACTTGTAGATGGAGGAGCGGATATAGCGACTCTTAAACGTCATGGTTGGTGGAGTTCTAGCAGTGTTGCTGAGGGCTATATAGAAGATTCTTTACGAAGCAAACGGGATATAGCACGCAAGATTCTTATGCCACTGAACGAGGAATGCGACCCTGTCCCGCGCATTAGTAGTGTTGCTAAAAGTATTGATAATGCTGTTAATACATCAAATTTAAAGTGTGACGATATTTTCAATAGTCTTTCTTCTAATGGCCTTGTTCAAAATGCTACAATAACCGGCTGTGTTTTAATATTAATGTAAATACTAATTTGTAGATAATGTTAAAGAATATCATAAACTGTTACTTGCGTTATTTGAATTGAAGACATTATCAAATACACGTACTGCTTCATTTTTGGTGTTAATTTTATTTGGTTATTGTTGTTTTTACAAAAGAATTCATTTTCCAAATATTGGTAAAAGTAAAAATGCCTAGACACAAAAGCGAAACTTTTACTCCATGTCCGAAAAGTAAAACTTTTACGTTTGTGACGATTGCGGATAAACAAATATGTAATACAGGAAACTCGTGTTTAGAAATCTAAAAGGAGGCATTCGCTGCTACTAACAGATGGCGCAATTAAATTATAGTTCAAATCTAAAAAGAAAAACCGTTTCCAATTTTAACACCAAATGTATTTTAGTATATGATTTTATATTAGGTAGGTGCTTTGTATAATTCTTGATTGCATGGTTAGTGCACTCAATTATCTTTATCTGAGGTCCGTATGGAACATTTCTTCTCAGCTTAGCAAAAATGCTCGAGTCACCATCGGTCATAAACTTTGTATATCTTAAACCGTGCATTTTCTCACTTAAGTTAAAACCTTCAACAACTATGCCAGCTTTCATAGCGGAGGCTGAACCATTCCAATTTTTGAAACACGTATGTGACCTTGCAGGGATATTGTTGGTCTCAGCGTGGGAGCATATCGAACAAAATTTATTTCTGACTGCCATGAAAAGCAATTCGTTGGTAAATTTTCCCACCGTGCCTGACAATGAGTTAAAGTTCGTTCCGTAAGAGTGTTTACTCTAGGAGCCATCTACATTAACTGTGATGGCAGGTACCTACACCCTCCGAGTATGAGGAGGAGGGAGGAGTCTTTGACGAGCTCTTGAACAGAACACACGTGTTTTAGGAGAGATGTTTTCGATGCGCCTTTGGCGATATCATTTAAAAAAAACATACGACGTATGAGAAATGAGAACTAATTCTTTATTTCAGTAACTCAACAATCTTCGCACCGGAAGTGTGTGGTTCAAATCGCATAGATCCGGTCTCGGAGAAGCGTCAATCAAGATGTCGGACGAAGAGAACGTGTATGAAGTAGAGGATATGGGTTCAGACAGACCCATAGAGCTATTCTACCTGGATGAATGGAAAAGGGCACGAAAAGACGTCACAAGTACATCGACGGACAACACATCCAACTTCAAGAACAAGTGAAACTGATTGAAGAGTTGAAGGCAACAATAGAAACGCTCAAGGCTCAACACGAATCAGTCGTAGCAGGGCTCGAAGAAATGACAAATAAAACTTTAAATAAGACAGCAAAAGTTCACGTAGAAGATCACGGCGACAATGAAAAACCCCCACGATCCAAGAAGAAGAAGCTCAACGGGAAGAAGAGAGAGACCGATGAAACCCATCAAAACATCAGTTAAAGAAACAAGGATAACCGAAAAACTTCACAAGATGGAAGTCTGCACAGCAGCTTTCCAGCCAGGAAATGACAAAGACGCTCTCACCTAAAAGGAAGGACACGAGACCGTAACGAAGAAAGGCGGAGTCAAGCGGCAACGGGTGGACGCCGAAGTGCAAAGTCCAGAAAGGTCCGTCCGGAAAGAAAGAATCCCGCCACTAATCCTCCACCGACAGGAGGATTATTCCAAGACGATGAAGAAACTAGCTTCAGTTGCGATAACACCAAAGGCTACAATAACTTCCAACGACGGAATCTGAGTGATCCTCAAGACCCCTAAAGAATACAGGATGGAAACAACTGCACGGGACAACATCGGCGTGAAGTTTAACGTTTACCTACTAGAAGAGGCGAAACCACTAAAGGTAGTCATTAAGGGAATCCCGCAAGACGAAGAGATGTTAGAGACGGTCAGGAATGATCTCAAATCCATGGGGTTTCACATCCAGAAGGTCAGCAGAATGTTCACCGGACGCGAACACAGAAAAACAGCCATGGCACAAGTCCACCTTGAGAGAGTGAAAGGGCCAAGGAGCTCTTCAAGATCACGACGATCGGAAACTTGAGGGTGCGAGTGGAGTCGCCTCACAAGAAGAACGGGATAGGACAGTCTTACAAATGCAAACGGTTCGGGCATACAACAAGCGGACGCCACGCCCTACCCAGATGTGTGAAGTGTACGGGGGCGCATCACACTAGGAAATGTACGAAGACCCGAGAGTCGGGATATCCAAAATGCTGCAACTGCTCCGGGTTGCCCACTGCCAACACCGGAGGATGACCCTCATATCCAAGAAATATCAAGAAAGGGAACGCCCCCATACCAACACAAGCAAGAAAACCGGAAAGTATGACCGAGACAGGGATTAGTTACGCTCAGATGGCAGCAGGTAACAAGAAACAGACACCTCAGGAAACAGAAAACGAAGACTTCACGCTCATCATGAAGATCGTGAAGGCACTCAGAGCTACAAAACAAGTTAAAGAATAACTCCCTAGAAGAGGAAACACAAAACGTCGCGTCATTTAAGCAGCCGACCCAACCACGACCAGGGGACAACGACACCGAGGTGTTTAATGTATTTCTTATAGGTACATGGAATCTACAGATACCACAAGAAGCCAATACGATGGAGGTATAGAGGGCTAGAGCCCGTAATACCGAAAACAAATAACGATGACCAACTTACACCCTCATTGTAATCCTTCATGTCAATAGCGTGCTGTCGTTCCATTTCACCAGATTTTTTCATAGTCTTGAATAACGATATTTTGCATTCTTCGCCGATTGTATCTTCAATTTTGAAAAACATTTTTTGTTGCATCGGTGGCACATTTATAAAACTTAAAAATTTGTTCATGTGGCCAAAGGTATTTCCGGCAGCCAATGTACACCACACGATGATTTGTTAGGGTTTTCCGTAGAAAATTTTGCGTTTTCACTACAGACGTCGCAGCAAATAGTGATGGTACTGGCCAACGCAGTTCCACTTCTTTCTTCGCATTTAACAAAAAATTTTCCCGAACATCGTTACAAGTGCTGAAACCTTAGAATATATTCTAACTATCCTATATCCAATTAGAGGGTTTTCTAATTTCTTGGCATTTTGTATTTTTAATACACATTGAATGTTTTTGAACTGTAAAATGACAGAATAGGTACAACGTTATTTATCAAAAGAACGTGGACAAAACATTTACTCATTGTAATGTTTTTCTGTCATTATGCCAGGTTGTTGAAAGTAGCGGGGAAAATATTTCTGCTTATATACAAACATAATTTTAGGCAGAAAGGCTTCTGAAATTTACAAACGCCGCAATTCATTTTTTGTGGTGCGTTATCTTATAAAAGTGATAGGCGATAATTGATGAATGTATAAAAGATCATATTACATGTCCTAAGGGTGAAAGTAAATACAATAAAAGTATAGTATGTTTCTATCGAAATAAGGGATATTATAAAAAGAACTAAAAAGTATAATGCTTGCATTACGAGTGGCACTTCATGATAAGTGAATAAGTATGCAGTATGCAACAAAATGAAATATGTTTATGTAACTTAGTGATAACAATGTGCATTCATAACAGTTTTAAGGGTCCTCTTTTCACAAAAAGCTCAACCACGAAAAGTACTGAAATCAGTGACAAACTTTAGTTCAATTTATAGCGACACCTATTGTGGGAGCAGTTTGAAGAAAACATAATCCTTATTAACTGAACTGTCAACTCATATAAAATCTAACCAAACACACTTTGCATTACCCCTCTTTAATTCGCAAACATTCGCATTGCCTTTATCTTTACACATTCGTAAATTAGCGGATAAATTTAAGAAAAAGTAAAACTGGAGTTTTTGGGAAAAACGCTTGGACATTTTCATTTTTTTCCTTTTTGCAATAAAACGTATTCAAAAATTACTTGTGAATTTATTTGTAGCTTAGAGTTTGTCAGATTGCAGATGGTTTCGTCTATGGAGATGGTTACACCTTTCAATCATTTAATTGGGATTATATTTTTCCTCAAAATTTCCTTATGTATCCACCATCCAAATTTACCTTGTGATATATAAAAAGTGCCTTTTCTAATTCTGCAATAAATCGTCCATGCTGTAATGGTAATTTCTGTTAATGATGGATAAGTCAGAACATATGTTTACGTTGGATGTCGCTTGATGATAAGAATAAGATAAACAATGCTCAGCGACTCGAGAGGAGAGGCTGATTCATCAGGCAGACATTCCATAATTTGCTTCATAAGAAGACAGATGTAAATTACCATCATGTGTTTTTAAAATTAATACAATTTTCGTTTTTTTATTGAGATATTTATTTACAAATTCAGAAGTGGGATATGCTTGTGCCCTTTGTGGATAACTTGTGACCTTTTGTTAGAAGTGGTGTAAAAAAAACAATTATTAACCTATATAAACAATACCGGGAAAGCGAGTCGGTAGTAAGGCTCGCAAGCGACGCCTCTCGTCGTCTAGCAGTTCAGATTGTAGTGAAAGTGCCACTTCAACCTCCAGTACTCTTAGAGTTCTCCTGGGGGTAGCGCTAGGAGGAAATTACGAAAGCTTCGACAAAAAGTCAAAATACTGAAGCAAGATACGACTACTACAGGATTGAAAGTGACAGTAGATGAAGCACTGATTCCAGTTTTCGATCCTGATGACGACAAGCAAGATGCTGGTGAGTGGGAAAGCAAAGTTGATTATTTAATTGCTCTCCACAAGTGGAACGATAATGTCGTTGTTCGGCTGATGACCGGCCGCTTAGGAGGAAACGCCCGTACATGGTACGATTCGTTGCAGAATCCTTGTTTAAGTTGGCGTAAAATGAAATGTCAATTAAAGAAAACTTTTCCAACGTCGGTTCGTTTTGGTCGAGTTTTAGTCGAAGCTGCTAATTACCGGGGCCCCCGCAAGCGGGCGTGCAACGCACGCGGGCGGCATATCCAAGGGGCGGCAAAACGGGCACGATGTAAAAAATTACAAAAAATGTATGTGAAACTAAAAATGTAATTGAAAATAAAAAACAATTTTAAAATAACTTAAATACTTTACATCAACCTATTTTCAGAAAAAATATATATAATAGCTTAAATAACTTGATTGCTTTAAAGTCTGTCCAGAAATGAAGCGACGAAATAAATTAAAATAGTTCATTTATTTTACATACAAGTGGTACACGATTTTGTATTAAGTACTTAATAGATTTCTGATTTCTTAAACTAGTTTTAGAATATACTGCTTTCATACTATAGCGTTACAAAGTAAGTTGTTTACCAATAGCTGCTAATCCTTTAACAATGGGACGTACCTTTTATCGAGTTCTAAAGTAAAGATCATAGGCGTGTACATGGATTTTGCAGACAAACAAATGACTAATTATATCATTAACAACACACTAAAATCTATTAAAGTGTGATTCCAAATACAGTACATACCTTCTAGTTCAATTAGTAATTAATTAGTTTGAAATTATTAAAATGTGATCGATATCTAATCAATATTACTTCAGTTTTATATTTTTTAGCATAAAACAACCCAACGCCACTGGATTTGCCAAACATGTTGATTTATTCCTTCGCTTCGTTTCTGGACAGACTTTAATTAATTTTAAAACCGTTAAAACTCGGAAGTAGCGAAGGAAGCCCGTGGCGCTCTGCCTGTCTATTCAGAATTTTCCTGTCTATGCTTGAAAACCCGTCAAAAGCAGGGCGCTATTCTGTGACGTGTGTATTTAGTACGTAGTAGTAAGTTGGAAGTTGTGCAGTGGAGTTGCGAGGAAATCGAACATGTTTCATTATTATTTTGTTCGATGTTTTATTTATTAAATTTATAACCATCTTTTTAAAATTAAATGGTAAGTAAGGCATATTATGTACTAATGTACCTATTTTATTTTTATTAACCTAGATTAACTTTCTGTCTTTTAAAAAAAATCAAAATATTTTTTATTTTTATAAGTATATAACGACTTTTTCTAAATTCAAAAATCTTATGTATGTATGAAAAAAGTAAAGTTATCAACCTTTAAATAGATTTAGAGTTTCATTTTATTTTATTTAGTTGCTCAGACGATGGTTTGTGGATAAAACCGAAACGTTAAACGAACTCTGTGTTTAGTTTTGTTTTAAAGTTTTTATTAATTGTTAAATTAAAATTGATTAAATATTATGATTTCTAATCATAAAAACCTATGTTCACTAATTTTCATGAAAACTGTTCAAATTTGAGAAATATTTCAATAAAAAAATAGTTGGATTAAAGTAATCTGTATTAAATCGAAATATTTTTATACAAGGAATTCACAGTTGCTCCATATCCCCTTACTTACGGTCCACCCTATATAAATAAAAAAGTAGTGAATACTTTCAGGCATTTTTATACTTCACAAAGACTTTTCATGATATTCCTCTGTATTTTCCTCACAAATTCACAATAAGGTTACTTTTTAACAATTTAATTGTAAAATACACACCATTATTATAATATCTACTTCTACAAGCGCTATTAAACAATGTACCATCTTTATAGGAGCCTCAAAAAAGGAAAAAACCTTCTGCTGCCGAATTGCAAAAACAAAGAAAACATAAATACCAACAACAGGAGAAAATGGCTCATAGTTTAAATATGTTCCTCCTAAAAAATGCGAAGAGACCTTATAGAATGAAGCTACTTCATCAAGCAAATGTAGTTGTGAATTTGCAACATCGTCATCTTCGTCACAAGCAGAGGAAAATATTGTTATGCCGATAAAAGAAATGGTACTTTCGAATTCAGAGAACAATCATGAATTTGAAGTTAATATCAGTCAAGATGAAGCTATGGCAGACTCATCCAATCTTTCTTTGGAAGATATTTCCGATGATCCAGGACTTTGGCCGAAAAGCATATCTAGGGAAATTTTAAGAATACTTGTAAAGCGGGGTCCAATTCAAATTCTAAACTACAATGTTCCTACTACTAATACCAATCAGGTTCCAAAAAATATTATACCCGACAACTTGTTAATGCAGAAGAAGCTGCACGAGAACGGCTTATTTATTCGGTATCAAAAGATGCAGTGTTTTGCTTTGCTGCAAAATTTTTGTCTTTGGCTAATCTCTAAACAGTTCTTTCTCCGAAGGGTTCTCCGATGGGCAACATTTAAGCTTAAATTTACATCGTCATAAAACTAGCACTAGTCATAATAAGAATATCAAGACTTAGGTGGAGCTAAACAAAAGGTTAGAATTAAAGACAACTATAAATAATGAGCAACTGCGACTTTTAGAGGCGGAAAAAATATTGGTATGAAGTTTTGAAAAGGATTGTTGTTGTTATAAAATATTTAGCCAGACAATGTCTAGCTTTTCAGGGTTCTTTCAAACAACTTTTTAGCCCCGACAATGGCAATTTCTTGAAAGCTATTGAGATGATTGCAACATTTGATCCTATTATGAGAGAACACGTAAATCATGTAAAAAAATCTCAAAGCCTTTCAGAGAGAATGCCACATTATTTTGGAGAACAAATCCAAAGTGAATTTATAAGTTTAATTTCTTCCCACATAAAAGAAAATATTTTGGAACTGATTCGTGCGGAAAAATATTTTTTCAATTATATTGGATTGTACACCAGATGTAAACCATACCGAGCAAATAAGTGTTATCTTAAGGTATGTTCCATTAAATATTAATACTAAAAACTTTGAGATAAAAGAGAGTTTTATTTCTTTTTATCCTATAACAGATTCAACTGGGGAAGGTCTAAGCCAGTTTGTGTTTGATCTACTTGAAAACTTAAACCTAAACATGCGCGGCAAACATATTGGTTTGCAGAAACGAATTGCCGATGTTAATCCCAGAGCATTTTTTGTACCATGTTTCTCCCATAGCTTAAACCTAGTTGCAAATGATGCTGCAAAAATACACATGAAACCGTCAACTTTTACAGTATTATACAAGATTTATATGTATTTTTTCTTCTTCGACTAATAGATGGGAAGTTATTAGAAAATGTTTGCCAGTTTTAAACCTTAAATCTTTAAGTGACACAAGGTGGTCAAGCAGGATAGACGCTATAAAACCTTTAAGATATTATTTAGAAAATGCTTGTAATGCTCTTTCAAAAAAATTGGCGAAGGTACCTCCTTTAATTGTGAAGCAACTCACAAAGCTTCGTCACTACTAACAAATATTCATTGTTATAAATTTGTCACTTCTGTTATTATTTGGCGCAACGTTTTACATGTTGAGTAAAATGTTGTGATAGTAACATTGAAGAAATTCTTAGTAAAGCTTCGGATCTTGCAACAAGTTTAAAAATAGAAGCACATTTCCCGGCTATACATACTACTCGTAGACGGATTAAATCAAAATTATTTGATTATGAGCACGCTTGACGAGCCAATAGGTGCCCCGAAACAAAATTTTAAAATTAATGTTTTTTATAGAATTATTGATCAAACTCTGATGTCCTTCAATGAGCGATTTGCGCTTATGTCTAGTTATAATGACATATTTGGATTTTTTTCAAATATCTTTAGTATGCCTAAAGAAGACCTGTCAAAATAATGCAAAAATTTGCATTTCAAACTGACAGACGAGGTCAAATAGGAATCTGATAATGATGGTACTGATTTATTTAACGAAATAGATTTATTTAAGCTTTTTCTCTACCTACTGACTCAAAATCCCCATCATATGTTACAATATATTTTCGAAATCAATCTTTCATCCACTTTTCCTAATATGTCAATTTCTTTGAAAATTCTTTTGACTTTACCCGTATCAGTGGCCACAGGTGAGCGTTCATTTTCAAAATTAAAAATAATAAAAAAAATTTTAAGATCCATGATGTCTCAGGAAAGACAATCCGGCTTGGCCATCTTAGCCACAAAGCACGAGGTTTTTGACTCTATTGATACAGAGAGCATAATAAAACAACTCGCTGAGACCAAATGTCGAAAAGATAAGTTTTTTAAATTTTATTAATATAATTAGGTACGTACTTTTGTTGTTATTTTTACTTAGATATTGTTTGTTATTTCTTCGGTATTGTTTTTTTTTTTTGGTATTTAACAAGCAAAATTGAAAAATATGTAAAGGCAGTTTTATAATACAAAATTATAAATAAATAAAATATCACGTATTAGTTCCCTATTGGCCTTTGAACTAATGGGGGCGCAACGAATGGTTTTGCACGCGGGCGGCCCTGAGCCTCGCAGGGAGCCTGCTAATTACATACCAACAAATAAACAAAATTTAGGCGATTATTGTTTTGAAAAAGTCGCAAAACTGAATAAACTAAAATTAAAAATTCCTGAGTCATATTTAATCGATAGTGTTATTGAAGGAATTGATGCCAACACCTTAAAATTATCTTTAAGAGCTACTGCTTTTAACTCGATGGGCGACCTTGCTACTTATTTACGTAAGATAAGTGTCGTATCATTATCCTCTAATTTGAATTTAATTAATTTGAGATCATTACAACAAAGCGAAAAATTGAAAACATTTTCGAAAAGTACACAATTGTTAAAACAAGGAAAAATTAATAAAAACTCACTAATGTTCGCTGTTATAACTGCAAGGGTAGTCATTACGTGAGGGATTGCTCCAAACCTTTATTAAAATGTAAACTTTGTAACAAATTCGGTCATAAAACTGAGAGTTGCAAATTTTCCAAAGCATAAGTAAAACGCACAAGTTCAAGTGAAGTTAACGCAAAATCCAAGATGGTAATTTGCAAAAACCCGGATTTAAATACAGTACTTATAGGTAGTACAAAAGTTAAAAACTTTCCTCGACACCGGTAGTGGAAAAACACTAATAAACAATCGTTGGTGAATAGATTAACATTATCAAAGAGTGTCGAGGAACATCCGATCGTTTTATGGGTAACGCGGTAGAAAGTAAACTATCCGTTGAAATTAACATTCAAGTTCTAGAGGTCACAGCTAAAGTACAGGCAATTATTATGAATGATAAACAAATGGCACAAGATTTAATAATCAGCACTGATTATTTAAATCAACCGCATACTATATTTCTACAAAACCAATTGTGTATAGACCGTATCGAATGTCTCCAACTGATAAGGAACGGTTGACGATAATGATTGGCGAACTTTTACGAAATGCAATTATTCGTGAATCTAAATCACCATATGCTAGTCCAGTGTTATTAATAAAAGAAAACAGGAGATTATCGTATGTGTGTTGACTATAGGAGGCTGAATGCAGTTACTCTTACAAATAAATAATATTTACCCCTTATTGAAGATCAAATTAATAGGTTAGGTGGAGGTAATAAGTATTTTATTGGACTAGATTTAGGGTATTATCAAGTACCTATGGCTGAAAGTTCTATCGAAAAGACAGCGTTTATAACTCCTGATTCACATTATGAATTTTTGAGAATGCCTTTTGGTCTAGCGAATGCTCCAGCTGTTTTTCAACGATTAATGAACAATGTATTAGGTTCTTTGAAAAATAGTATAGCCGTTCCTTACATCGACGATACCATTATACCATGTCGAACGTTTGAACAAGGAATAGAACGGCTTGATAAAGTAGTAAGGGTTTTTAAGCAACGTTAACTGACGCTTAAACTTGGTAAACGCTCATCTTTTTACAATATCAATTACTTGGGATACGAAACTAGCGCTCAGGAGTACGACCTGATGCGGTTAAGATAAAAGCTGTTGCAGAAATGAAAGATCCGTCGAATGTCAAAGAGGTACGACAATTTTTGGGCTTAACTGGATATTTTCGTAAATTTGTTGAAAATTATGCCACTATAGTAGAACCTTTAACTCGATTGACAAAAAGGGATGTTAAATGGAACTGCAAAAAAAAAATGCAGTACAGAAATTAACGAGTCTTATAACAAATCGACCTATATTATGTATATTTTTGATCCAGCTTTAAAGACTGAAGTACATACAGATGCCAGTTCTATTGGTTTTGGTGCAATTCTCATTCAGATTTAAGAAGGATGCCCACATGTTGTAGCCTATTACAGTAAACAAACTACCACGGAACAAAGAATGTACAATTCCTATGAATTAGAGACATTGGCTGTTGTGTTGGCGTTACGCCACTTTCGATCTTATTTATTGGGTATTGACTTTCAAGGATTTACAGACTGTAATACATTACGAACTACTTTTCTAAAGCAAGATTTAATTCCTCGTGTAGCGCATTGGTGGTTAGAAGACTATAACTTTAATGTTGAATGTCGTCCTGGCGCTAAAATAGCTAATGTATATGCCTTGAGTCGAAATCCTGTCTATAAGGTAGAAATCAGCCAGGTTGATTTAACCGAAGCGGATAGGCTCAAAGCAGCCCAATTAGATGATGATCAGTTGACAAATATTTATGAAATTTTTAAAACTGGTCTTGAAACTTAAGAAAATAAACAATATTTTAAAGAGTATGTGTTACATAAAGATCGAGTATGTCGTCGACTTCCAGATGGGCAGAAACCTTGGGTGGTTCATAAAGGTGTACGGTGGCAAATTTGCCGGTTGAATCATGATGAGTTGAATTAAAGATAATTATTGGTTTGGAAAAATGAATAAGTTTGTGAGAAAGTATCTAGAAGCTTGCCTACATTGTTCTTATTATAAAAATTCGAGTGGCAAGAAACAAGGACAATTATATCCAATCGGAAAGGTACCAGTACTTTTTCATACTTTGCAGGTTGGCCTTTGTTACAAGTACACGTGGTCACAAATACTTACTTTTAGTGATCGACGCTTTTACTAAATTTTTAATTGTTCAACCAGTAAAGACTACAAAAGCTCGTTATGTTATTAAGACTACAAAATATAATGTATTTGTTTGGCACGCCTTGCCGTTTAATTCCGGATAGAGGTACAGCATATACGTCCCAAACGTTTGAAAGTTTTTGCAAAAATTATAGTACAACGCACATTTTAAATGCAGTAGCGACTCCTCGCGCAAATGGACAATGCGAGAGATATAACCGTACCATTTTAAATGCAGTCACGGCTGCAGGAAAACCTGAGAATGAATGGGACAAATATGTGAAACCAATTAAAAGTGCCATGAATTTTACATCAAATGTAGCAACATGGGTTTCACCTATGGAAGCCTTGACAGGCTATAAAGGGCGACACGTGGCCGATGCTCGCATTATCAACGAAGGTAATGAAAATTTAAGTTAATTGGATTTACAAAACCTTCGAACTGTTCGATTCGATTCGAGTAACACGGAGCCGAACAAATCAGTTGGAGAAGGAGAAAACATGAAAATGGCAAATGAGACTTTGCCGAAACGTCGTTTTTGTACTGGCAGGAGTCCAGAAGCATCACCAGTAGACGCTAGACAACGCCCGGATAAACAACAGTGTTTCATACTACACTCGCGGAAACCTAAAATCAACCATATACATATACCGGATGCCCACGAGATCACTTTCCGACTGCCATTTTTTTATTTATCTAGCGATTTAAATGAAACTTGGCAGTGTTGTTACTCTAACCAAACGTCATTTTTAGGAATTTTTGACAAGCATTTCCGACTTCCGGTTTTACCGGAAATGACCTTAACTTTTGATTTTTAAATGACACCCCCTGTATATTTTTAGTTTTTCGGATTCTGGAGGTCATTTTACGGTCGATTGCGTAATATTTAAATCGATTTTTTTCCAAATGTAATTTTAAAATTGAATTTTATTTTCTCATCCAGAGTGTCATGACCATCTTAAAATCATTCTACATACTTAACTCACTTCCAGAAAAATGCAAACTCACTTTTATCTTTGTTAACTTTTTTACTAGAACGTTCTAAACTTTATTTTTGCCGTAGCTCAAAAAAATTTAACGGAAGCATACCACTTTCATAAAACTACTAAATGCAGTATTTTAAAACGAATTTAATGACGTATAACACGTTTTGTCATTTTTACCCATTTTCGATTTAAAACATTTATATTTTTATATTTACGTCTTACTCATTAATAAAATACACTTCCTATGTCACAGCATATCAGAGTTGCCATGAAAACAATAGGTGGCTAGGTTGCCATGGAAACACTATGGTAAATTTAAAAGTTTGACAGGTAATAATAAAGGTTGTTGTTTATTAATATAAATCTAATATTTTACTTAAAAATTAAATTAAAGTTTGTACTTAGTTTAATTATAAAATTAACAAAAATGTTTACCAAGAGTGAGCAGGTTAATATACTTATTATGTATGGACAATGTGCCAAAAATGCAGCGGAAACCGAACGAGTTTGTCGGCAAGAATATCCTGAGCGTCATCATCCTACAAGACAATACATTATCCACCTTATAAGAAAAATGCGCCAAGAACCAGATAATTTGCAACAACATTTTATTATTAATGAACAAACGGAAGAAAATGTAATAGCATATGTCATTCAAAACCCCACAGCATCCACAAGGGAAATTGCCTTTGAATTAGACATTGGCGCAGAATCAGCAAGAAAGATCTTGAAGAAACATGGATAAAAATCATTTAAGTACCAGCTTCACCAACATTTGTACGAGGGAGATTTTGTTAGAAGACTGGAATATTGCAACTGGTTCTTGGAACATAACGATGCCAATAATAGCCTAGCCAATTCTATTTTGTATTCTGACGAGTCGAGATTTACCAATAATGGAATGTTCAACCGGCAAAATACAACATATTGGTCAACGATAAATGAACACCGAATGATGGAAGGTAATTTTCAATAGATATTTGGAGTAAATGTATGGGCTGGTATAATTGGTACTCATATTGTGGGACCGATTCTTTTCCAAGGGCATTTAATGCAGAACGATATTTGGGTTTTTTACAACATGAAATTGAAAATTTTTTGGAGGAATTACCGTTGGAAATAAATAATCAACACCTTTATTATCAACAAGATGGTGCGCCGGCTCACAACGCTATTGTTGTGAGAAATTACTTAGAAGAATGATTTGGAGAACATGTTATCTCTACCCGTGGACCGATCCGGTGGCCTCCTCGTTCGCCTGACCTTACACCTCTTGACTGTGGGGCCATATTAAGGAGATTGTTTACCGAACACCGCCAACAACACTTAACATCTTAGAAAACCGTATACGAGCGGCATTTGCTAGCATTACCCCCGACATGCTGTTATACGTATTATTGTTAATATTATTAATTTTTTTTAATACTGTTTAAAATTATTACACTCTGTTTTAAAATAAATTTTGTTCAATCGTTGACTGAAAAAATTGGGAAAATACGCAAAGCAATGCATTAAAATTGTGCTGCTTTAAAAACAACTCTCAGACGCGCCCATAATGTGTCTGTCCTTTTCTTTCTTTTTTGCTACGGCAAAAATTAAATTTAGAACGTTCTAGTAAAAAAGTTAACAAAGATAAAGGTGAGTTTGCATTTTTCTGGAAGTGAGTTAAGTATGTAGAATGATTTTAAGATGGTCATGGCACTCTGGATGAGAAAATAAAATTCAATTTTAAAATTACATTTGGAAAAAATCGATTTAAATATTACGCAATCGGCCGTAAAATGACCTCCAGAATCCGAAAAACTAAAAATATACAGGAGGTGTCATTTAAAAATCAAAAGTTAAGCTCATTTCCGGTGAAACCGGAAGTCGGAAATGCTTGTCAAAAATTCCTAAAAATGACGTTTGGTTAGAGTAACAACCCTGCCAAGTTTCATTTAAATTGATAGATAAATAAAAAAATAGCAGCCGGAAAGTGATCTCGTGGGCATCCGGTACATATATATATATATATATATATATATATATATATATATATATATATATATATATGTTTCTATTTAGATTTCCACAAGTATTCATGTTTAAATAAGACAATTTTCTTTAAAACTTGTGTAAATAAACGTAAAATTAATTCAACGTTTCGGGAACGTCCTTTGTTCCTTTGTCAAGAATTTATTTGACAATTACAGAAATTGAAATAAGGTAACTATTTTAACAAGTACAAAATATGAAACAAGGTAACTAATTTAATTTTAATCTGGACGAGTGTGTTTGACTTGGTAGTTGGTCTAGTATGTGATGTAGAAGGTGCAGAAGTGGGGACGCCTGGAATAGTTGCAGTTGTACTTGTTAAAATAGTTACCTTATTTCAATTTCTGTAATTGTCAAATAAATTCTTGACAAAGGAACAAAGGACGTTCCCGAAACGTTGAATTAATTTTACGTTTATTTACACAAGTTTTAAAGAAAAATTGTCTTATTAATATATATATATATATATATATATATATATATATATATATATATATATATATATATATATATATATATAGTTCTTCCTGAAAACTATTATAATTCTTCAATACTCATTCGGCTTAAGTAAGAATGAACTATATAAACCTTGTCTAGTTTCGTTTACATGAGTCATATCAGCAATTGAACAATCGAATGGTTGATGCCCTTTTGCTGTTAAAATCTTATTAAAGAAATGTTGCACGTCAAATATACATGTGCCATCTATATGATGTCTGCCGTTATCAGAACTAGAAGAATGACGGATATCAAAGACTCAAACATGGAACGTTTAAAAAATTTATTTCCATAAATAATATATCTGGTATTTACACAAAACTTGTTTTTACCAACAGTATTTCATAATTGTCATTTGTAGCATCTCCAGAAGCATTAATTATTAAAATAGGTACTGTATTTTACGAAAGAACATACACATCAAGTTCTTCAATACATATAGATCTCACCACCGTGTTACTTGATTCAGTAATACTACTTTTGTTGTAACTAAAAATACAATATGTAAAAATTCAGTCATTCATCAATCATTATTGATCAGTACTATTTTAAATATATAATACTGACGTGTGATCTAAATACCAGCTACATCCTGGTTGAACATCATTGCAAACCGAAGTAGTAGGCATAATTGAATCAACAGGTGGAACTTTTGTACAGTCTGACAATCTAAAATTAAAATACATACTTGGTAATTATTCTAATAATGAACACAATTGACCCTAACTTACTTTGTTTTTATATCTTGACTACATTGTGGATCAGAATGCTCCATAACATTGGGATCTTTGTTTTTTTTCTTTTTAGAGCTCTAAAATACATATTAGCTATATACAAACAATATAAGCATAACTAGGTATAAAGATATATAGGTACTGAGTAGATTGTAGTGTTTAACTTAACTAAATATTTACCTGAAATATTGAAGTCGACGATTTGTTCGAGGTGCACACAAGGTTAACATTTTCCAATTACTTCGTTTACGTCCCATTTTAAATAGTAATAATGCCAAATAACTCAGTTTACTATAGGAAAGATGAAATTTCACTTTGTTCTGTTATATTTTACGCTAATTGCTAGAGTAAAATACGAATTTGTTTTTGTTTACAAATTACACCATACTCCTGCAAGCTGTGTTTATAATCAGTTGCAATTAGTTATGGTAGGCGGCAGCATTTTATGGAATCTTGTAAAAAATAACTGGGAATACATTTTACGCCCAAACTAGGAAGTTTTTCAAATTTTGTTACTCTTCTAATTGTTCTTATTTTATTACAAAGAATGCCGCTGCCCGCTAATTTTATAAAATGTCCGATTGAGTCTTCCGTAAAAAGTTTAAACATTTCAAAAAAAAATTCGTAGTACTCTTATAGCAAGAGGCATTCTATACTTCATTTCTTAGCATGTGCAAAAGAAAAAATCTCAAAATTTCATTTAATAAGGCCGCAAAATTAAACCGCAGTTTTCAAATATGGCGGCACTCCTGATGAAAATAAAAATGAGAAGTTTAACTACATTTGGTGTCTTCTACTTACCTTGTTAGATTACGGTATTCTAACCGCTAAAACTATAGTCATATTATTATTAAAATATAATGTGAAATTCAACCACAAAACTTGAACAAGTCGCTTAACACTGAAAGACAAAACATATGATGGCAGTCATTTTTCTGTTATTTGACAACAACATGAAGTTTGCCGCAAATCTGTTATACAGCTTGTGGCAATTGTACTTCTATATAATTTTAGCGCGAATTTTGCTACATTGAATCCATAGGGCCATAATTATTCATAATTTATTCAAAGATATGGCCATTACTGGAGCAGTTGCCATTACTGGTACATTTACCCTATAGTAAAAAAATTGCTTTACTACAAAAAATATATTATTCTAGTCATAGAATGGTATTTTATATTCTATGATTTTAGTATGAAAATACATACATCTGTTTGAAATAAATACATCAATAAACACATAAAATGCATATCCCTCGGTAGTACAGTGGTAAGTACGACCCGCATGATTGTTTCATTTGGGCGACCGAGGTTCGATTCCTCGCCGAGGGGAAATATTATTTTTTATCATTTTCAAACGCATTTGTTTTATTTTTTCAATCGTAATAAAAATAGCGTTGTGCATCTTAATTAACAACCTGCAACTACGGCTTCAAATGTTTTTAGTATTAAGCATTTAAAATTTATTATGTAAAGTTGTACAAGAGTTCCCTTAATCTCCAAAGTGCTTGAGGCAAAACCATTTATTGAATTAGGACAAAACTATTTCATAGCGTAATGTAATAAAACAACATAACATTGCATCGATAACCTTAATTTAACAGTATAAGTGTTCGGATTATAATAAAAAATATGGTTGAAAATAAAATTTTTTAAACATGAAATGCGTCTTATTACTTCTCACATTTTTTTTTGATTATATAAATGATTACACACTATGAAACAGTGTTGCCAAGTTTATGAAATATACAAAAAAATAATTGTTTAGCCACATTGTCATAACATGTCAGAAATCTAACAAGAAGGACAAAATGAGAATGATTTGTAAAAAATCTGATATAGCGTTAGAAAAGAGTAGTTATACACGGCAAAAAGACTACAGAGAGCACCTCTTCACTCCACACTTCTAGGGGGCGTTATTACATTTGATCAATCAGAGAACGGATATTGTTAGTGTATTAAAATTTTTGCTAACAACTAAAGGTAGGTTTCTGTTTACAGGACCGGACTGCAACCCCTAAAAGGGCGCTGCCCTAGACTTCAGAAAGGGCGCAATCCGGGGGGTATGGAATACCCCTCAGCAGAATGGGGGGTCCGGGGAAAAATTTTAACATTCTGACCTTGAATTCCATTTTTTTTGTACCTCTTTTGACTAAAAACGCTAAACCAGTAGCAATGAAAACTGATATTTCATGTGATTATTTTATATTTCTGGGCCAAAAAGTTAGCAACAAAAAAATCAATTTGGAGTACAAGTGATAAACAAAACCGCAGTTTTTATTGTTACTGCACATGATTGTTTCTTCATTTTCAGATTCTGAACTTGAATGCTTGTCGAAGCCATCTTTATTCTGAATGTGAATAATCTTATAATCCTTCTGATAGTGATCTTTTAAAGTCATATTAATGTGTGACCATTGTTCAATGAATGATTCAAGTTCTCCTAGGAGCTTTCCTTTATCAATAGTGGGGATCAGAGAGCATATTTTCTCTAATGCAGTTTCTGGAAATCCATTAGTTTTGAGCTCAGTGAATCTTTGAGGATCAAGGCATATAGATCCTTCTAACCCTGTTTTGATCTGTGAACGTTGTCTACATGCTTGTGTTAATTTGGTCAACCACAACATAAAAAACATTAACTTTCAAACCTTCCTTACCACTCAAGGAAGTTTCCTCGATTTCATCGTTTGTTTCATCTGGCATTTTTTTTCTTTTTGTCTGTCTTCTGACAGCCAGTTCACTCTCGATGTTGGTGTTCTTGCAGTATTTATCCAAGATTGGAGTCTGTTCAACTTTATCATTCAGACTGTTTGTCATGAACCTGATAAAAATTTTCGCAGCATCAAGAATGTCTGGGAATTTATGTGTTGTATTCTTCAAACTGCCTTGAGTTTATGAAATCATGTTCCAGGCCTGTGCATAATCAAGATTCTTAGTTTGAAGATAGTCTGACAAAGACGTTGTCGACTTGAGAATGATAAAAAACATGATAGAAGAGTAGAATGGGTTCCGTTGAAGGACAATGATGCCTGCGGTCGCGACGCCCTGATATTCGTGCAATCACCGAGGGGTGTCGGCACTCCCACGTGGCCGTGCCCATTTCCCACCCCCATGGCTTCTTTTCGGGGTTGCTTTTCAACCTCTAGTCGGAATTTTCATCCCCTTGATATTTGTACCCTAATTAGTGACCTTTTGGCTGGGGGTCGGCTTCTTTTCGGGAGTGTTTTTCAACCCCTTGATGGAATTTTCAGCCCTTGGCGGTATTTTCAACCCTAATTAAGGCCTTTATGGCTGTATTAAGAGCCTTTTCAATAGTCTACCCCCCAGTGTTTAGGGGTGTAGGGATGGTCAGGTGACATTTGCACCCCTAATTAAGGCCTCAGGCCCTGGAGATTAAGCAAAGGCGCACGTATACAGTGTTCTGATTGGGGGGCCTAGGGAATGGTCACGCCCTCTAGTTTATGATTGGTGTATGGACTCCACTCCCTGGTTTCTAATTGGTTACGGGCGGGTTTGTCGACCATGTCGATTAAGGCCCCTTTGACATAGGCATTCGGAACTTGCTCGTGAGTCTTCGTTCATTGTCGTGATCCCCTTGACGAGAAATTTGAATTTGTATTCTAATAAGGGAGCCTAATGCCAACTCGTAAGACAGGTGTAGGGCTTCTCAACTTGCTCTCGGGGCTTAGCCCCCTTATCGTGATAGGAACTTGTTTGGAGGCTTTCGTGCATTGTCGTTACCCCATTGGTGGGAAATTTGTATTCTAATAGGGGGGCCTAATGCTAGCTTGTAAGACAGGTGTAGGTCTACGCATCTTGCTCTCGGGGTTTTGCCCCTAGTCTCTGAATTTGCATTTACGTCTCTGCAGAGTATGGTGATACATTTGAATATGTGCCCTAATGCTAAGACAGATATAGGGCTTCGCAACTTGCTCTCGGGCGTTCGCCCCCCTGGCCGGAAGTTTGAAATTATATTCTAATAAGGGGCCCTAATGCTAATCTGTAAGACAGGTATAGGTCTTTACAACTTGCTCTCGGGGCTTCGTCGATGTCCCATTGGCGGAAAATTTGAATTTGAATTTAAATCTCTGCATTTCTGCTTGGTTATGATAGGAAA
The DNA here is from genome assembly GCA_036346205.1 of Vesta saturnalis. Lineage (NCBI taxonomy): Eukaryota > Metazoa > Arthropoda > Insecta > Coleoptera > Lampyridae > Vesta > Vesta saturnalis. Next base: position 389,569 of record JARFJB010001443.1, read on the forward strand.
TTTGAATATTTATTCGAATAATGGGCCTTAATTCTAACTTGTAAGACATGCATATGCCTTCGCTACTTGGTTTCGAGTCTTAGCCCCCTTGCCCCAAAATTTGAATTTGTTTGTGGCACCATCTAGTAGTGTATGGACTAATGATTGTTTTCGGTTTGGTTATAGCGGAGAATTTGAATTTGTATTCCAATAAGAGGCCCTAATTCTACCTTGTACGTTATGTATAGGTCTTCGGAGCTTATTTTCGGGTCTTAGCCTCTCCTTGTCGTGATTGGAACTTGTTCGTGGTCTTCGCCCTTTGTCGTGAACCCCTTGGAGGGAAATTTGAAATTGTATTCTAATAATGGGCCCTAAGGCTAACTTGTAAGACAGGTGTAGGGCTTTAAAACTTGCTCTCGAGGCTTCGCCCCCTTGTCCTGACCCCTAGGAGTGAAATCTGAATTTGTATTTAAGCCTCTACAGTTTGCATATGTATGTATTCTAATAAGTGGGGCCCCTAATGCTAACTTGTAAGACAGATATAGGGCTTCACAACTTACTCTAGGGTCTTCGCCCCCTTGGCTGAAAATTTGTATTTAAGTCTGCATTCTGATTAGTTATGGCGGGAAATTTGAATTTGTATTGTAATAAGGGGCCCTAATTCTAACTTGTAAGACAGGTATAGATCTTCGCCCTCTTTCCTAAAAATCTGAATTTGTTTGTGGCGCCGTCTAGTTGTGTATAGACTAATGAATGTATTCTGTAATATAGCTGGTTCCACCTATAAATTATAAATATAATAAAATTATATACAGATCACTGTAATGATTATGGGGGAAATTTGAGATACGGGGTCTAACACTAACTTTTAAGGTAGGGCGTATGCATCTGGATCTCAACACACTGTTACGCACAATATATTTTGGTTGTAATTATGAGTCATAATTAGATTTATACATAAAAAAAGATAAAGGGTTTTAATCAATTATTATGAGTAATACTACTTTGAGATTTAAAACTAATGAATGTTTTCTATAATAAGGGCTGGCGTTATTGGAAATGGAAAAATGCTAATTAAAATATTTTACATACAAGATTTGCCTTAGTGGAAACACCTCTGTTAAAAACGCCCTTAGATTTATATACAAGTCCGAACGTCCTAAGTCGTCATTAAGCTGTTTATAAAAGAGATAAAGGGTTTTAATCATTTATTATAAGTAATACTATTTTGAGATTTAAAACTAATGAATGTTTTCTTTAGTATGGTCTGGCGTTATTGGAAATGGAAAATCACTCTAGATCAAATCAAACAATCAGATCAATCACAATTAATCAAAGCAATTAGCCATAGCAGTCAAATGAATCAATTTCGATCAAATCAAACAAGAAGCTGTGCTATCAATTCTTCATAACCTCCAGATAACGATTCTCCCACTGTATATACCTAGCTCCTATGAGCGACCGCTTACTTTGAAGACAAGCTCACGCTCACGTCAACGCCTACGTTTACGCTCACACCAACACCCATACCCACACACACACGCACGTGCTCACTCATGCGCTCATGCACGGACGCACTCACACGCCCGCACACGCATTTTTACAAATTAGTAGCTTGTAAAAATGATTTTTCATTAGCATCGTTTTGCTCGGAACAAGTTTTTCATTATATAACAAGTTTACAAATCGAACTTAAAAGAAATGTAATAATTTTAATAACAATTATGCAGTCTCTTTTATAATAAATGCGTTACGAAAAATAAAACCACATTGTAAAAACAGTTATCCCTAGCAGAATGATATTTAAACCTCATATTAAATAGACACAAACACTAGCTTTCAAAAACACCAAGTACATCTGCTTCTATCAATAATACGGTTTAATCATTTTCATCCATATTTAATTTTTAGTCTTACGCTACCTGTAATAATTTTAATAACAATTATGCAATCTCTTTTATAATAAACGCATTACGAAAAATGAACCTCATTGTAAAAACAAAAACATTTATACCCGGCAGAATGATATTTAAACTTCATGTTAGATAGACATACACAGTAGCTTTCAAAACACACCAAGGCCATCTGCTTCTATTAATAATACGGTTTAATCATTTCCATTCATATTTAATTTTAATAACTATAAAATACATATTAACTTAAAAACGCCAAGGTCGACCCCTTCTATGAAAAATCAATAATGCAGTCATTTCAAAATTGCATAGAACAATCGATATGTGTAAGGTTTATTGTCGGGTTTTTATATCTCTGAAATATTTTGATAAACATCAAAACCAGCCCTAGTAAATATTAACAATAATAAACAGAACCGATAAAATCTGTTTTATCTTCAGGTCAAAAATACGTCCCCACGTAAGCATGTACAAAAAGCGGTGGGAAAGGTGTCCCAAGGGGCGGGGCTTGTGACGTCACAAAAAACAAAATGGCGGCGTAAATGCCCCGTTACTACTACCGACGAGTATTGAAAAATTCCTACAACTTTCCAATTATGGCCTTAGAAACTGCTTTTCCTGTTACGTCTTGGAGTGGAATTAACTACAGAAACGATTCGTCAATTTTGGAAAATGTAGAATCAATGATTCAAACACATAGCGACGTCTGCTCTACACCAGAAATAATATCAGTCGTTTCATCAGCGAGTACTGAAAAATACGACGATGAATTGACTTTAGTTGCCAATTTTTCAAGAATTAAATTGTTGCTTATGCCAATTATTTCGTTTTGTATTTTCCAGCTCGAATACAATGCATTGCTTGTTGAAGGGTGTTATCGGTCTTGGCTCCTTACCTTATAAGTTCCCTGAAATTACCTTCATTTTCTTCAGATACTTCAGTAACTCTTCCGCTGTCTTTGTGGCCTCTCATTACTACACCCTGTCTCCCACAAAATAATACGGTTTCTATTAACGGATTCAGTTTATTCTTATTTTCGAGAATCTGCTTCTTTGCCTCGCTATATATCTGGAAATCTATAGTGCCCTGCACTCCTACTTGAATTTTCAATATAATGTCTGTATTTTAACATTATTCTGATGGTATTTGCACTGCTGGTGCTCGTTAAGCGTTCTATAATAGCGTTTATCCAATTGTTAAACTTTTCGGAACACAGTTGTCCTGGTTTTTGATGTTATCCAAAACCTACATTAGTAAGCGTATGAAATAAGCGACAAAATTTGCAATAGCATCCATCAACTTTTTTGGAGTAACTTAGCCATCTCCACGTGTGCAGCTACTTTTCCTGAAATTTTAAATTTCTGGTACCGGTTGAAGGAAAAGTAAATGTTCGTTGCGATGACCATAAATTGTTTAACACCTCTAGTTTTTGACTATTTAGTAACTCTACGTTCACAAAATTGGCTGTCATACGGGTCAATTGTCTTAATTCTTCCACTGGAATTTGATGGTTACTTTCAGTAACCAGTTTTTCTTCATCGGAAACTGAAGTATAGAATGAAAAATTAGTAAAGAACAACAACCTAAACAAAGTTTAGATTATTATCTTCAAATGAGTGACAATTTCTTCATTCGATGGATTAATGCATTATATTTTATACTACTCCATAAAAACACCAGTGTAGAAATAATACTGCTACTTATAAAGTCTATAGTAAATTTAGGGGTGGAAGTTGTAACCTCCCCTTGAATGTGCACCTGGTTGGCTGTAATGTTATATTTTAGGCCGTGTCTTCTACCACGCGAAAATTATAACCTCAATCTGTCTAAATATCTTCTCATTGGATTGTAGAGTACCGTAGCTTGGATCCTAGGTTACCGTAGATTTTAATTTTCCTTTCTATTTCCATTTTTTTTAGACAGATTGAGGTTACAATTCGCCAAATTTCACGTGGTAGAGCACACGGCGTAGACTTTATTTGAATATGCTGTGATGAATGGTAAGTATCGCCAACTATGTGTTGGTTTAATGATACCAGTAATTAATGATCTGGGTGAATTTTCTTGTTCTTTATTTTTTCAACAAATTCAATAGAATTTCGGATTGAATATTCTTTTTTCTTTAAATTTTGCCTAATTCTGCATGAAAGGAACTTTGATATAAAATATGTAGGAGAATTTATGCATGAAACAATTGCTCTAAATGGTCTCTCTGGTTTATGAATTTTAGCTAGGTAATACAGGATATTTTATTTGTAAGGTGTTCATTTCTTTTTCAGTAATATTTCCTTCATCAAACCAGTTTTCTAATAAGTGTATGGTATCCTTGTTTAATTTATTTAACGGATTTGAGTTGGGTACAGGGGATATTTACAGCGGCGGGAGCCGTTTTCAATATTTTCGCATTACCAACGTCGCCTACAGTAGCTCTAGCATAACTGATGACGTCGGCCCGTGTTGAATAAAGCGCCACTGGTGGCGGTATCCTCTTCGGTCTTTGCGTGGCTTCCTTCTTCTTCAGTGGCAAAGATCGAGAGAATTTCAGGCATCCGCTGTAACTCGTGGGGTAGTCCGCAACATCTTCCTTCCTACTTTACTTATATACGGTATCGGTAGTGGCAGCGGTGGACGTCGACGGAGCCACTACCTGGGCTTCAGCTAAAGGGGCGGTGATTGTTAGTGTTACTGGCTTCGTGTTCGTCTTCTTTGACCTTTTACTCTTCGACGCCGTGGCGGCTGACGGTACGTCGCTTATCGGTCTAACGATAGGCTGCGCAGCGACGGTATCGTATCCTGTGGTGCCGGTGGGGACGACGGGTGTTCTGTACAGTAAACTAAAATTCCTATGTTTTTGAACAGTTTTTCTCATTTATCTCGAAAATCGTGCACTTTACGAAAAAAATCAATAAACACATTTTTTTCTAAATTGAATAAGAAATCTAAATCTGCAATCAAAATACACCAGGGGTGTACCACAAAAAAGTTTGTGGTGGATTAAGGTACCGACACCCCCAAAAATGGACCACCCTGTAGAATTTAAAAAAATGTAAAATACTACAATTAATGCTTCCTGATAAGGTAATAACTTTACCAAATTTCAAATCAATATCTAAAAAACTGTGGAAGCTATTAAAAAAAATCGAAAAATTTTACAAAACTTTGACACCCTGTATCTTGGAAACGAAGGATTTTTGGATATATGTTTATATCGAAAACTTATATTGTTTTTTAAAGTAGAATACGTCCTCGAAGTTATGAGCATAAAATTCGGACCACCCTGCATATATATATATATATATATATATATATATATATATATATATATATACTGAATGTATCCGGCCACCAAAAATTTTATACGTTTTTAAAAGTGGTTATCTCTTGAACCACTCATTTGACTTTGATAATTTTTTTGTGAACTGCAGGCCAATTCTTCTGTAGCAATACTGTAATTGAAATTTTGATGTAGAGTTAAATTTGAAAATATACGGGGTGCATAAATGTGAAGATGTTTTTTACCCGAAATTTGAAACACCCTGTAGGACGCATCAACTACAACAGGGGGTGTCAACTGCTGTCAAAATGTAACCCCTTGCTTTATGAACATTTTGGTTTTTTATTCACGTTATTACCTCTGTTATTAAAGAGTTACACGCAGCATTTAAAGCTGCAAAATTCCAAAATACAATTACTTATTTATTGTGATTAATTTTGTAAAAATTAGAACTGATTTAGTGTGTACTAAATGATGGTTACAAGAAGTAAATTTAGGAAATAAGGAAACAATCAAAGGATAGACAAACAAATTGAGGTTATGTAGCATTAGTCAAATGAGAATTAAGTTTCTAAGCTTATAAAACAATTTTTTGCGTTTATAGGTTTACTCTTTCTACTACATTGCTTATTCAATACCCTATGTCGATTTCGTCAAATGCACTACGAATATTCATTATCCTTATTTAATTCACTGTTTTATATGAGAAGAGAGTATAAATAAATTAGATAGCAAAATTTATAAATTAATGACGTACCGGTAAACACTCCTGGCGAGGATAATATACTATTCTCAGCACGAAAGAATCGCCCTACATCATTAGTTTAGAACCTAGCTATCCAAATTGTGTATACGTACTGCCATCTCATATGAAAGCGTCTTTATAAAAAGGATAGAAACATACTTGAAGCGCATTTGACACAATCGACATGTCATTGAATAGTTTCATGCAATGAAAAGAGAAATAAAATACTTGTTGGTACAGTTTAACATACATTTTAATTGTAATTTGGCTAAGCGTAATTTAGCACATAACCTTACTATCTTTCAGTCAAGAAGTACAGCTCCACTCCGCAAACAAGATAGTCGGAAAATATGTCAACTAAAATAATATATTTGAAATTTTTGACGCGGCAAATTATTTGTCCAATCATATTTGAGAATTTAAAGTGGTACATTCACAGTTAAAAGTAAATTAATAAAATTATTACAGTTTACAGCTGACATTTTCCGCGTGCGTTTTATTACTTAATCCTTTTATTGTGTTACTCTTGTTTGTTAAAATCAGTTTTTTTCAAGACTTTGAGTGTTTTATTTGTAAAATAAAGGTATGTACAAGAATTTTTATAAAAATGTAATTTTAATGTTTTAAGGTTCTCCCTATTATGGCTGGAACTACGAAGAAAACTATACATTCTGAGGCTCGAAACATTATCAAAGATGTTATACAGTTCTTTGATAGACAAAAAGCTGCTGGTGAATGGGCATTCCCTTTGGTCATGGCAACCGAACTTGCAGCGGCTGCTGTTGGGAAATCAGTTGCTACTATTTTGAGGATCAGAAAAGAAGCTGCTGTGGCTGATGGTGATTTACTCGATTCACCTTCGAAAAAAAGGAGAAGCGGAGGATCCAACAAAATAGTAATGGATGAGTGTGATTTAGGAATCTTAAAAAGAACAGTGCAAGAGGTGTTCACGGTTGACAAGCAAGTGCCGACGTTAAAAATTTTAGTGAATAAGATGCAAGACAAGATCAATTATACTGGTGGATAAGAAACTATTCGAAGAAACCTTTTAAAAATTGGCTTCAAATTTAAGAAATGTGAAAACTGACGAAAATGGCTCATGGAACGCAATGCTATCGTAGCTTGGCGTTCTCTTCATCTATCTTATCGGGTGAGTAAATGCTGGCAGTCAAAGGACCAACCAGGTCTATACAAAACTGATCGTTTTGATCACTGGTACATTATCGTACACGCAGGTGGTGCATACGGATTTGTAAACAATTTTTAAATCTAAGAGTAAATCAGGGAATTACCACGATGACATGAATCATCAGAATTTTATGCAGTGTATCGAAAAACAGTTGATCCCAAATTTGCCTCCAAAAGGGATAGTTGTTATGGATAATGCACCGTACCACAGTGTTCAAATTAACAAACCCCCAACCCAAGCCACAAGAAAGCAGGAAATTAGAGATTGGCTTGAAAGTAACAAGGTTTCAACAACTGGGGATATGCGTAAAACCGAATTGTTAGAACTGGTGAAACAGTTTAATCACACTAAAACATTTTATGTGGATGAGATTTTAAAAAAACATGGACATACAGTGTTACCTTTGGCTCCATATCATTGCGATCTTAATCCAATTGAGTTCATATGGAGTTTGGTAAAACATAAGGTAGCAATGAATAACGTATAGCAAAGCGCCAAGGAAATCGAAGTGCTAGCGAGAAACGCTTTTGCTGAAATCACAGCATTAGATTGACAAAAACATTGCAAGCATGTGGATCGATTGGCTCAAGAAATGTGGGAGAAAGATGGATTATTTGACGAAGTAGCGGAAAGTTTGGAATTTGTAGTGAACACTCGGTTGTCGGAAGATGACAGAAGTTCTGAACATGAATCAGATTAAAAAAATAACATAAACTAATTTTGCCTTGATATTTAGATTTTTATATGATTTCTTTCCAATTGTTTAAATATGTATTCAGTTTATTTTGATTATAACCTAACAATTAAATTGTGTTGGTAAACTTTTCCAAACAAATAACTCATCAGTTCATTCGATAAACTATAAAAATGTAATTACATTTTAATCAAAATGAATTGTACATCTTAAATACAGTGCAGTGTAGTGTATTCAGTATCCTTGCCTAAATTGGCTTATTGTTCCATATAAAGACAGTGGACATTTATGTAGAAAACAAAAAAGTTTTAATATTGCTTTGAGTTCATGCAGAGTAGATACTGAACTCACTTGTTTGGGGTGTTAAAGCAGAGATTTACACAATTATATTATTAAGATGGAAAGCATTTAAGAGATGAAATATGTAATTCATTATGAATGTTTTATAATCAATATGCAATACATTAAATTGTTAAATCATTTTTCCTTTTTAATTCCTTAGTTCTTTCTTCTGGTATTTAATGTTGTTTAACTATTCGAAGAATTATTTTCCACCATTTGTGGACTAGGACCAGAACTGCTACGTGCTAGTGCACTGTCTATTTGTATTAATAATTCCTGTCGGTTCTTCCCATTATCGTTCGATCCAAGCAAGAATTCTGGTATAACAGACGACTTTCGTAGCATGCATTCACTTAATTCTCTACAAAATATCAATTGATATGATTGGGGTCATGCAAACGGGTACTACGATAAAAACATTGTAAGAGATGGTTATAAAGACGAAAATATTATTGCAATGTGGAACAAAGCATTACAGCAACGTAACCAAACTGTTGAAAATACTATAAAGCAATGGTACAAACGTGAAGAAATGTTGGACATTGCAGTTGGTGATTAATGTGTGGAATTATTATGAAAGTTCCGATATGAATAGCGACTAAAAATGTAGTAGTTTAAGTTTATTGTTAGAACATAACAGTGTTGGTAATTGAGAAGGATTTGTTGATTTTTGTAATATAACTATTCTGTGCAGTTATTGAACTCTAAACGAATTACACTTAAATATGTCAAGCCATTAAATAGTTTCATAATCCATTAATAACTAAATTTGAGTGTATGTCGACTTATCCCTCTATTGTACATGACCGCAGAGTTGTAAGCAAATTAAAGTTTTTAACATAAATGTTACTTTATTTTAATTGGAAGTCTTATTTCCACGTTTATCTATAAACAAGCTCACACTTTTATTTAAAATATATAAAGTATGTATTTATAAAGATACACATAAAGAAGCTGCAGCAACGTTTGGAAGTTCAAACAGGGAAACCTACAAATTCGATTTTCTTTAGTTATCAATTATATGTAAATGTTTATCACCAACTTACATGATGTTGGACATAAATATTTACATAAACTTGGTGCAATTAGTATTTTTGTAATATAAGTACTCATAAATCATAACCTACAAAAACCATTAAGATAAAATATCTGCTAGACTTCTATTTATTGCTCACCATGGTCATTAATACGTTAATTATAATGAACAATTTCTTCGACTTTCACAGAGTAAACGTTTTCTTTTACGGTGTAAATTTTGAATAAACAGTATCTATAATCATACGAAAACCTGTAACTGCACTACCGCCATTTCAGAAAAGAGTAATTAGTTAAAAGAAATTGTTACGGAAATAATTTGAATCCGTTTTTTAATATTAACTCGTACTATTGTAAGTGTAAGTGATGACACAGGTTTATTATTCTTTGGTGACGAGGATAGTAATCATTTCTTAAATATTTATAAAGCAACCGAAAATTACGTTATTTCTAATAACACAAATTCATTTAAGGTAAATCCATTTTATTTGCCTTAATTTGAAAACGCTTAGAAAAATATATTCCTTATGTGGTGTTGATCAGGCCTTCTTTTAAATGGCCAAATCAAACACCGTAGTCGAAAGTTGGTTTAAAGAAGTTAAGCACGACATTGCCAGCAACAAGATGTAGGGCAAGATTGGAAGGTTTATTGAGGAGTTGGCAAAAAGGTTAAGACGGTTTGTATTGAAACCAAATACATTCTCAACTTGAAACATAAACAATTCACGGAACATATGGTCAAGTAGTAATGTAAGGCCGGAGCTACTCCACTTCAAGGTCACCCATGTAAATCTTATGGGATTTATTTCAAGGTCAAGTGAGTTTTCTCATTATGCCAGAACGCACACATGGGTGACCTTGAAGTGGAGTAGCTCCGGCCTTACATTACTACTTGGTCAGATCTTCAGAATCCAGCGATCCTCTGGTTGAAGGCCTGCACCTGAATCAAAAACACATTTTGAGGCAAGAAATTAAAAAGAATTAAGACTTCAAAAGCACGTTTCTTCTGCAACGAATATTAGATTCAAGGAAGATACTCGTCATCCAGTAATTAAATTGCTTGGGGACGAATGCTCCTCTTTGATTGATAAAACGGCACTGTTATTGATGCATCGGTTTTATCATTAAAGAACAAGAACAAAGCTATTTTATATATACCCACGGCATATTCATATTACATTTTACGTCATCTCGATTACCCAGTTCCTGAGGAATTTGTAATTAATAACGTTTGTCTTTCTAAAATTAAAAAAATTTTACCCTACAGTGTTATTGGGAATCCTTAGATCGTATCGTCATCGATGCACAGAATTCCAAATTTGTAGTGCATGATTCAGGAAAGTCGACAGACTTGGTATTGAAATATAAACATGTGGTGCCAAGTTATTTAAAAGAGCAATATCAATACCTATACAGTTGAAATCGTGTCTTACCCGTATCAAAAAGATAAATACAACTGTGGTGCTTATGTTACAGGGTTCATTTTTCACGTATTAAAGCGTGATAAGGGTTTTGATCCTATTTTGTTTCGAACACATCTACAGAATTTTGTTTTTGAATCATCAGAAAATATGATCAATCGTAGTTTAAATTGCGGTTTAGGCAGCGAAAGAAATGGAAAACCATTATGTTGGGTTCAGTGTTCTTCTTGTTTCTGATGGTTACATGGCAAGTGTTTAGTAGATACAGGCCCGTCATACGCGAGCGTGCAAGGCGTGTACTTCACACGGGCGGCACGTCCAGGAGGCGGCAAATTGAATGATTTATCACGCAATGTTCAGTCATTTTCATAACACCCATACATCAGTATAAACGTGCAACCATTTTTTTAACTATACAAACAATTTTAGCCAAATAAAATTACACCCCATATCAAATCTACAAGACTGGCTGTCTCGCGGTGGCTACTAAAACTCCGAACATCTTAAGTCCAACAGGAAACCGTAGAGTAATAAAAGTATCTTGTGTTGAAAAGAGTACCAATGTGATTGTAACGTGCTGTTTTATTGCTGTGGGCCATTGTGTGCTTCCGTTCTTCCTTTTCGAAGGGTCAATGCACCACCAGGACGTTCAGACACCTGTAATGAGTCACGGTCGATGCTTGCAGAGACTCTTCTTCAATGGTTACAACATTTTATGAACAATGTTAAGATCTTACAAAGAAGTCCCTATTATGCTTTATATGGACAGTCATTCGTCACACAATAATCTAAAATAAGTGAATTCATGCTCACAAAACTATATAACTGTGCTGGGTATGCCTCCTCATGCAACCGATGGACGTCGCTTTTTACGGATTTTTTAAGACCACTTATAATCGGGCATGTAACGACTATTTGATGCAACATCCAGGACATGTCATTACCATTAAATATGTGATAGGAATATTTAATGTTGCTTATGGCAAAGTTGCTACAACATGAAATACTGTGCAAGGTTTTAAAGCGAGTGTCTTGGTTCCACTAAATTCTCAAATACTTGATAATTCTGACTGTGAACCCTCAATCACTACAGATAAGCCATTCGAAGCGGACAGAGAAATAGCACAATACTTCCTCAGCTGCCCTGATTAGTACGGAAGCTAAGCCGTCTTGTGCACAACCATTGGGTCCACGTTCTTTGCCCCTTACAGCTTACAAAGAGAAAAAAAACAACGTAGAAGTTATTGTACCTGCATATAACTAGCTTTCCTGTGAAGAATGCTTTGGAAAACAAGGAAGCAAAGAAAAAATAGAGAAGAATCGGAAGAAAAAAGCAGAAAACCTAGAAAAAAAGCTGAAAAGCAAAATTAGAAGGGAGTCCAAAATGAACGGAAACAGCAACATGTGAAAATACTAAAATTTATTAATGCGGGAGTCATCTGATTTCTTCATATCAATCGATTGTACGGAAGAAGATAAAGACATCAATTATATTGGGGATGTAGAAGAACTCTGTTTGATTTGACATGATTCCTCGTGTCGGAAGTGGGTCCATTTCGCTTGTACCGGTCTTACTGTAGCTGAACCAAAGCGCAAAGCATACGTTTGTGACTTGGAATGCAAGATATAATAGTAGATTATTATGTAAGACGTGTAAGTTGATCATTATTGAGCTCAAATTGAGTGAAATATTGATCAACTTACACGTTGAATGTAATATATTATTTTACCTACAAGAGACCAACAAGTATCCTTCGAAGTGATGACTGATGAGAAATGTGCGTCATTCTGACGGATTGTTTCTACCTGAAATTTTTTATCAAAATCACATTACCCTAGCCCCATTATTAGTTTCAACTTCAGTCTCATTATTAAAATACGTATAAGTGCGAGGACTAAAAGTGTGACAGCGCACGTGTTGCGAAGAAATTTTTTTGTAATCGTTTGAATAAAATTAGGAAAAATAAAATTTTTAAATATTTGTTGACAGATGTCAAGTTAAATACATAAACCAGAAAATTTATAGTTAGTTATATACCACTTTTCTGTATTTCAAATCTTTGATTAAAAAGTGGCAAACGTTGATGAAATAACATGCATATAGATGTCACCGGCGACGGCAAATGCAAATTAAAATTCTGTTCATAGAAGATAATCACTCAAAACATTTAAATAACCTTACACTTGCTTAAAAAGATAATAAAAAGCGTAATTATACAAAATACCTATACTTGCTTATCACTGAAATTTTGTTTGCGATGAACATGCGAAAATTTTGAAGTTGAATTTATTGAAATAATGACATCCCATGTACATCAGTCACACGATGCTGATGTTTGGTCGGGGGTAATATCATAAGAGCTTCTGTTTATCCGGACAAACTTTCATTTTGAACGATAGCTTTGTTGCTTGGTAATTGACGTAAAATCGCGACACCGAAGGTGAAGAGATTTTACCTTTTGTTATTTGCTCGAGTAGTATTACCTAAAAGAAACAAAGCTTGAGTTTTGCCAAAATGAAAGTTTGTCCAGGCAAACACAAGCTCGAATGGTATGTGGCAAAACAATTTAATAAATCAATTAATTAAAAATAATAAACTGTAATTTAAGCGTTACTGATAGAATTTAACTATCGTTACCATGGAAAAATAAACATTTAGTTTACCCACTACACTACAAGCAGGTTATCCGATGTCAAAGTGACAAAACGTATATTAAAATGCATTCTTTTTGACAGATTAATTAAACTGTCAAGGTCAAATCACTTCTTGTACTAGAACAAAAGTAAATTACTTTTTGTGCAGTTGGCATGGAGACACCTCAGAATTCCGAAATCAGCCACTTTTGGTAAGAAATACTGTCACAATATAGCGTTTTATTTAGGTGGTTGGAGAAAAAAGTAAATTTGTAAACAATTGATCAATATTATACTTTTAAGATAGATTCAAATTCGCCCATCACTAAATGATTATGTAAAAAAAAATGTGACGGATGGACTTCGGCACAACACTTTCTTGCCCGCAGCAATTCCTAACTCCGATCCTGGATAAGTTAGAGAAATCTCATAAAGCTCATTATATTTTCGTTATATGTGACTACAAAATACTTAAATTTAAAAAAAGTTACCAGAGCCGTTTGTGAGAAAATCGATTTTAACCCTGTAATGAAGGGCACATTTTATTTTTTTCAAAAATATTTACAAACCGTTCGAAAGAATGTACTTTTATTTACAAGTTGCGATTTTCAAATTGCAAGTAGCTTTTATGGTTTTTTAGTGACAGCGCAAAGCGCCGAAATGTACTAAAATTGCCATATTGGCCGCCATTTTGAATTTTAAATTTTTCAAAAAATTTTGTTCGATCGGGGTTTAGGGTTACTAACTTTTCACCAAAGATAGACTTTCTGGCTCTGGTCTTGGAAATGCATCCCCAAAAAGCCACCCACATTTTGCCCCCGATTAATTGATTTTTATGAAAAGCCAGTTTTATACATAACTTTTAGATATAGACACACACAGACAGACATACACGAAAAATTTTTTTCGCGAAATCTATGTTTTTCGACTCAGGGAACACGAAAACGTTGAAATCCGCGAAAGAAAATTTTTTTTCGATTGCAATACTTTTTCTTAGTATACGTTGTATACGAGAAAGTAAAAATTTTATGAAAAACCACAAGCTACGCCGCTGCCAATAAATACTAACCTCATAAATGTATAATCATGCAGACACAATACTATTAATATTAAAAAATAAACATCGTACTTGTTATACTAATTTTATAATTACATTAATATATTAATATTTTTATTAATCTGTATATGAAATTTCAAAAACTCTTTATATAATACCAGCACGAACAATCATAACATATAACCCTCGGTAGTACAGTGGTAAGTACGACCCGCATGATTGTATCATTTGGGCGACCGAGGTTCGATTCCTCGCCGAGGGGATGATTTTTTATTCATTAGGTTAAATTATCAACGTAAAAAAAGTGCGGGTTAATTATTGTTTTTTTTTTTAATCAAAAAAAAATTCTACCGGATTTGAGTATAGTTTTACGTACATTTGGTACAAAAAACACCATATGAATACAATGTAAATGTACTGCTAAATTATTGCAGTCAGACCGAAAAATGATACATAAGCATAGATTTTGGCATTTAATAATTTAATTCATTTAAAGTGAATGCTTAAACTTAATTAGATAACTTCCCACTAGCAATACTTCTTGTGCAAATATCAGCTGTCTTCAAAACAAACACTGTATCGACTTTAACAAGGTTCATGTGTTAATGTCGACGTTAACCGGTGAATGTCCGACTAGGGCTGAAAGCCATTTTATATTCTGATATTTACTAACTAGACATGTTAGTCTCGATATTAACCGGGTAATATTGACATTAACTTGATTTCGAACCTTAACCATAACATATATATAGGAAGACAATTTTTGCAAATACCTCAAAGCTAGCTGTGTAATGGAAAATTTGTATTAACACGTAAGGTACCTAACATAAATTGTAATAGTAGATCCGAGTAACCTTCCATACACTGTATTAATTAGTAAGTATTTGTACGAGCCCAAGTTCATAATAGTTTAACTCTCGTAGATGTTTTGATGTGGATTAATGTACAGTTTTAACTTAAAAAAATTGAAGTCATATTTAATTTCCATAGTGGATAACCTTTGTAAAACATGGAATGTGACTTAACTGGTGGCAAACTGCTAATAAAAATAAAATAGTAATTGAATACATCAACAAGGCAAGTACTTCATTCTATTATTCAAGATATCAAATGATATAAATCCACTGATCGAATAGACCAAGAAACCAAAACTGGACAACCATCTACAACTACTCAAACAGGTAGAATTGAAAAATAAAATAATAAAAAAATGAAGGGAAAGTATAAGCAATAGTATTTTGTTTTCTACAACAAGCTACCAGAAAAATAGGATATAAATTCTATAAGATACCAATTAAGCTTTTTTTTTGGGTGAAAATTGTTGGTAATTTATGTTTTCGGGCAGGGAAAAGAAAAGCTATTTGTCGATGTTACTAAAACATAATAGACTAAAATGGGTTAGAATAAATTGGAAATAAACAATTTATCACAACACAACAAATTGGAATTGAATAACAATGTAGAATATATCTGATCATGTCAAAAGTAAGCTTTGTAGCATAGATAAAAACTTTGTAGTGCTCTACTTGACAACTATCAGAGCACTAGAAGTGAAACTAATATTCTTCAAGACAAAATATGTAAAAGTGTTACAAAATGTATAGATCTCAAACAGTTGTAATGAGCCCAACAAGAATTTACAGACAAAACAATAACTTAGGAAGTTTAGGAAAAAGGAGATATGCAATTCAAAACACAACAAATAAAAATAGTTTATCGATTTTTTTTTAGCATCTGACGAATTGTAAGTAGAGAGATTAAACATATGAAATAAAGTACACAATAATTTCTAGTTTAATCATTTAGTGAAGTTAGGTTATACCCCAGAAGTTCATGATAAGTAGACATAAAACAAAACAAACAGCATATAAGTCATTGTTTACTTTTTAAGAACATTATTTTAATTAAAGTAATTGAGGCTGTAAAAATTTCTCCAACGGGACAAACTAGATCAAATACACAAAAGAGTAATTCAGTATTTGAACATTTCTTAGAAAATGTTTTAAATTATATTTTAAGTGGTTGTAAGTTTAAAATTTGTAATACCTGATAGGTATCTTCTTCTTTTTTACGCGCCGATCCGTTACCGGATGTTGGCGATCATTCTAGCTATCATGACTTTATTTGTAGCTGCTCGGAAAAGTCCTGTTGTTGTTGTCGAGAACCATGTTCTAAGATTGATAGGTATCTAAATCTTAGTAATTTATAATTCAGAATCAGAAATAAAAAGATTCAATTTTTATGTACACAAAATAATTTTTACATAGAACAATGCAATAAAAGTTTATTAATAGCATTATTTAGTATAATAAACAAACAAATAATACAGGAAACTCTCATGTTACGAAATCTAAAAAGGAGACATTCACTGCTATCTATACAGATGGTGCAACTAAATTATAGTTCAAATCTAATAAGAGAAAAACCGTTGCCAATTTTAACAGCAAATGTATTTTAGTGTATGATTTTATATTACGTAGGTACTTTGTATAATTCTTGATTGCATGGTTAGTGCACTCAATTATCTTTATCTGAGGTCCGTGTGGAACTTGCTTCTCAGCTTAGCAAAAACGCCCGAGTCACCATTGGTCACAAACTTTGTATATCTTACACTGTGCATTCAAATTTTTGAAACACGTATGATATCTTGCAGGGATATTGTTGGTCTCAGTGTGGGAGTATATCGAACAAAATTTATATCTGACTGCCACAAAAAGCAGTTCGTTGGTCAATTTTCCTACTATTCAGACCATGCCTGATAATGAGTTAAAGTTCGTTTCGTAAGAGAGTTTACTTCAGGAACCATCTACATAAACTGTGATGGCAGGTACCTACACCCGCATTGTATTCATTTATGTCAATAGCATGTTGTTTCATTTCACCAAATTGTTTCATAGCCTTGAATAATATTTTGCATTCTTCGCCGATTCTATCTTCAATGTTGTAAAATATTTTTTGTTGCATCGGTGGCGCATTTATAAAACTTAAAAATTCGTTCATGTGGCCAAAGATACTTCCGGTAGCCCATGTATCCCACACTGCATCTATGTTTAAGGGAGACAATGCTTTGTTAGGGTTTCCGTAGAAAATTTTGCGTTTTCACTACACACATCACAGCAAACAGTAATGCTACTGACCAACCCAGTTCCTCTCCTTTCTTCGCGTTTAACAAAAAATTTTCCCGAACATAGTTGCCAGTGCTGAAACTGTAATTGTAGTGTACAACTTAAAACATAGCCCAAGTCCACTATCCTATATCCAATTAGAGGGTTTTCTAATTTCTTGGCATTTTGTATTTTTAATTTACATTGTATGTTTTTGAACTCTAAAATGACAAAATATAACGTTATTTATCAAGAACGTGCACAAAACACTTTCTCATTGTAATGTTTTTCTGTCATTATGCCAGGTTGTTGTAAGTAGCGGGAAAAATATTTCTGCTTATATAAAAACTATTTTAGGCAGAAAGGCTTCTGAAATTTACGAACGCCGCAATTCATTTTTTGTGGTTGCGTTATCTTATAAAAGTGATATCTGACAAGTGATAAATGTATAAAAGATCATATTACATGTCCTAAGAATAAAAGTAAATACAATAAAAGTATAGTAACCGTTCATGTCAGTTTCTATGGAAATAAGGGCTATTATAAAAAGAACTAAAAAGTATAATGCTTGTATTACGAATGGTACTTCATGATACGCATATGCAACAAAATGAAATATGTTTATTTAATAGTGATAAGTTATCAATAACTTGTTATGAATGCACATTGTTATCACTGATAAGTGATAACAAGTGCATTCATAACAGTTTTAAGAGTCCTATTTTCCCAAAAAGCTGAACCGATAAAAGTACCGAATTCAGTGACAAACTTTAGTTCAATATATAGCGACACCTGTTGTGGCTTGTGGGACTAGTTTGATGAAAAAATAATCCTTTTTAACTGAACCGCCATCTCATATTAAATCTTACTAAACACACATTGCATTACCTCTCTTAAATTCTCAAACATTCACGTTGCCTTTATCTTTATACATTCGTAAATTACTCCATGGTATATATAAGTAATTATTACTTTCCGGTCTTTTTAATGGGGTTTTTATAACTGTTAATGAACACGTTACTATGAAACAATTTTGTGTGTATGTAATTGAACATGCAAATAAATCAGACATAATTTTCCGAATGTATAGGTGGTGCCTATTTAGAAAGAGAGAATCTGCCTATACATAAAGCATCATTGCATTAGTCTAGAAATTATTTATTATTTCACGTCATATTTAATTAGACTTTAATGTATTCAGTTTTGAACTGTAATCTGGCATCCGCAAACTGTAAGACATAATTTCGGTTGATTGATTGAGATTGATCTGGTTGATTTGATCGAGAATTATTTGTTTGAGATTGATTGATTAATTAATTGATTTGTTTGTGTGTGTGTGTGTGTGTGTGTGTGTGTGTGTGTGTGTGTGTGTGTGTGTGTGTGTGAGAGAGAGAGAGAGAGAGAGAGAGAGAGAGAGAGAAAGAACCGAAAGAGAGAGAGAGAGAAACGAGATA
Source organism: Vesta saturnalis (assembly GCA_036346205.1). Classification (NCBI taxonomy): domain Eukaryota; kingdom Metazoa; phylum Arthropoda; class Insecta; order Coleoptera; family Lampyridae; genus Vesta; species Vesta saturnalis. Next base: position 408,410 of record JARFJB010001443.1, read on the forward strand.
GAGCAAGAGAGAGGTGTGCATTATCAACTTCTATTATAGAAAATGTTCATTAGTCTATACGCCACTAGATGGCGCTAAAATAAATTTTAACTCAAAGGGGCCAGGGCGCAGACCCTGATACAAGTCCTGTCTTACAAGGCTAGCGCCACCTTATTAGAATACAAATCTTTTATGTCGGGGCGAAGGCCTACAGCTGTAAGATTAAGTTAGAACCCGCATACAATTGCACCAAGGTGGCCACGATAGGGCTAAGCTCTGCACTTGTCTTATAAAATTAGGGTCCCCATACCATCTCCAGCCAGGGGGCGAAGGCCCGAGAACAAGTTGCGAAGCCCTACACATGTCTTACAAGCTAGCATTAGGCCTCCTTATTTCAAATTTCCCGCCAAGGGGCCACGACAGGGGCGCAGACCCTAACACAAGATCGAAGGCCTACATGGTACTTCTTACACTTTTCTTACACGTTAGCATTAGGGTCCCCTTATTAGAATACAACCCCAATGTATAAATAAAAATTTCTTAAGGTTACAATCTGTAGATAGGAATTAAAAGAATACGTACAATTGCCTAACTCCCAGGGGATTCCCACCATAAGGGCTCTTAATACAAACAAAAATAATCAGGGTTGAAAGTTCTATCCAGGGGTTGAAAATGACCACCAAAAAGAAACCATAAAATAAGGGTGAATACGCCCCCTCAAGTAAGCGAATAAAAACAAAAAGGCCTTAATTAGAGATGAAAATTCCATCAAGGATTGAAAAAGGTCTCCAAAAAGAAACCATAAAAAATAAGGATGGAAAATACGAGCTCACACGTGGGCGGCCATAATATAAGGGGTGAAAAAATACGCCCTTCAAGTAAGCGAGTAAAAACAAAAAGGTCTTAATTAGGGATGAAAATTCCATCAAGGGTTGAAAAGGACCTCTGGAAAGAAACCATAGGGGTGAAAATCAAGGGGTTGAAAAAGGCCTCCGAAAAGAAGCCATAGGGGTAGAAAATACGGTCTCCACGTAGGCAGTCTTGTGACGTAAAAAGTGGAGGGGATGGCGTCCGTCTTCTAATGATAACTTTACAACTTCTTTTTTATAGATTCATAAAGAAAACAAACAACATTGGAAAAACCAATTACAATAACCTATGTCATACTCACGTTTAATACTTCATGTCAGATAGAGATTAATAGACATAAATACATGTTAACTTAAAAAAAATTTCAACGCCGCGCGCTTCTATAAGATACTAATAATACAACTTAACCATTTTCGTTCATATTTAATTAATTTTTAGACTTACCTTGCGTTGTATTAAGAAACTTTATAAAGAAAAATGTAAAATTATATTTTCTTTAAAAATATCTACACTTTTGCTTATAAAATTAATCGTTATTCAGACACACGCATAGACACAGACATACAGACACAGACACAGACACACACACACACACACACACACACACACACACACACACACACACATACAGACGCACACAGATACACACAGACAGACGCAGGCACTCGCAGACACATGCAGGCACACGTAGACATTCAGACACGCATGCGCATGCAGACATGCAAACACACGCAGGCACACGCAGACTCACGCACAGACACACGCACAGACATACATACATACACACACACACACACACACACACACACACATACACACACGCGCGCACGCGCGCGCACACACGCACACACACACACACATAGGGACACTTGATAGATAGGGACGTCATTTGACCTTGGAAATTTCCGGTGGCATAGTTCCGCGTTGGGTATGACCTCGGGACTTGGCATTGGAGTTATCCTTGGGCTAGCCCTTGGAGTTGACCTAGGGGTTAGCCAAGGTCAGAACCAAAACTGTTCAGCGGGAAATTTGAATTTGAATACTAATTAGTAAGACAGGTGTAGGGGCTTGTTCTAGGGACTTCGCACCCTTTGCCGTGGCCCCCATGGCTGGAAATAGTATTCTAACAAGGTTGCCCTAATGGTAACTTGTAAGACAGATATAGGCATTTGTGTTAGGGTCTGCGGCACCCTTGTCGTAACCCCCTTAACAATAAATAGTATTGTAATAAGAGGGACTAATGCTAACATGTAAGACAGGTTTTCTGAACTTGTGTTAGTGTCTGCACCCTCTTGTCGTGGCCCCCTTGGTTGGGAATAGTATTCTAATCATATGGAGACTTAATGCTAACTTGTTAGACAGGTATAGGAACTTGTGTTAGGGTCTGTGCCCTCTTGGCGTGGCCCTCTTGGCGCTAAATTTGAATTTGTTTGTGTCGTCATCTAGTGATGTATAGACTAATGAATATTTTCTGTAATAGAGGTGACGTCACCTAGCGGTATATTTCTAGGACCAATTAGGGTTTGTTTGTGGAGCCATCTAATGGTGTATGGTCTAATGAATGTTTTCTATAATAATAAACAAATCAATTAACCTAATCAAATCAATTAAGCAAATCAATCTCAAACAAACAAATCACGTTCGATCAAATCAAACAATCAGATCAATCGCAATCAATCAGCAAAATCAATCTCAATCAATCAAATCATAACTTACAGTTTGCGAAAACCTGTCATCTTGCTAAAACCAGCCAACCACAATTCCAAAATACTGACTGGATTAACATACATCTTGCTAAAAACAACCACAAAAAAAATTCCAAATTGGTTTAACTTACATCATGTAAAACCAGCTCTCACTTCAAAAAATAACAACCTGATTTAATTTACAGCGTTCAAAAACCAGTCTTCAAAAAACGACATCAAATTAACTTGTAACACTATTGTCACATCTTGCATACAATGATAAAAATATGATTTACATTTAAACTAGTAAAAATGCCTACAAAATAACAAATATAACCAAACTCGAGGTTAGACCACTATATTATTTTATATGCAAGGATTATCTTAACGGAAATAACATCCCACATAAAGGATCTAGATGTTTAACATGACTGAACGTCTTAAATCGTTATTGAAAATGCTCAACTACTTAAATACTTGTACAAAGCAATGCAACGCAATAACAAACAACTAAACTTGAAATTAGACCCGAATAGCAAGAAAAAACCTAATTATCCCGCTTGCACTTATTGTAATTCGCTATCTACCTTTTTGCATTAAATTAAGCTTGTTAGTGCACGACCTTATATGAATTTATAAAAATGATTTTTATTATTTACAACATGCTTTTAAAATTATTTTCACCTTGAGGTTAGCCTTCAACAGTATATTGTGTGTACATACATACCAAACTGCACCTATGAGTAATTAAGTAATTAGGTATTATATACATCAAATTTATAACTATTATTGTTAATGCACGATTTTCTTTAAAACACGTGTTGGCTTTAGTAGATATTTAAAAGAAAACAATAGGATTATTTTGATATTATTCGAAAGGGTAAATAAAGTAACCTTCATTGTCAATTTTCGATGTTTACATGCTAAAAAATAAATCGCTGTTTTGATATTAAAAGAAAGCACGATAAAAAGTAGAATATACTTGTGATTCCAGATTTTTCATCTAATACCTAAGCCAGGATCAGGACAAGGTACCCTTTAGTATCGTTTAGCGTTTCGAAATGGAGGGTTAGTTTAAGCATTCCTTTTCAGCAATAGTAGCGGGACCATCGGCTTGTGGGAAATCGTATTTTTTCGTAAATTTTCTAAAAAAAAATATCGAAACTGTCTGCGATACAGCTTTTGGAAAATTTATCTGGTTCTACAGCGAGTGGCAACCGTTATTCAAAGATCTCTCAGTGGAATTTCAGAAGGGTTTACCTGGTGGAGCAGTTGGACGTTGAAAAACCGGTCTTAATAATAATTGACGATCTGATGCGCGAAACTAACGACTCGGTGGTTGATATTTTTACAAAGGGTTGTCATCATAGAAACCTAAGTGTGTTTTTCTTAACGCAAAACATATTTCACCAAGGACGTGTACAGCGAGATATCTCTCTCAATGCTCACTACAGAATTTTGTTTAAGAACCCAAGTGACAGAGCTCAGATTTCACCTGACAATCCGAAATTTTTAGAGGCTGCGTACTGGGATGCCACTTCAAACCCGCACGGATATTTATTGTTCGATTTAAAACAGAATACACCGGATGTGCTACGTTGTAGAACAAACGTATTCGGCCTTCAAGGTATTTGCCAAGTATATATAGCGAAAAAAGGGTTTTAGCCTCACAGTCATAAAGATTACATCATAAATGATGGTTGACATTTTAATCGAAAACACCGACATCCTGCACGCATTAGCCAGACTACGTAAAAGTCAACGTGACGCTTTATTCTGGATAGTAAGCAGGTGGAGTGCATCTGCGAGTGTGCACATAACAGTTTAAAAGGTCGTGTACCTCTGTCAAGTGATCAGAAGTATCGGCTGTCTAAACATAAATACACTTTAAGACGCTTGACACATTGAGGTGAATCTATAGAAAGGAAGAAACAGTTTCTCGTACAGAAGGGCGGTGCGTTTCTACCACTCCTGTTAGGACCATTACTCGGTGGAATTCTGGGTAATTTGTTTCAACAACTATGGACCATTTATACAACGCTTGCAGCCGCCTGATGTCACACAAACTACATTTTAACGCAGTTGGGCAATGACATGGATAAAGTCTTAAAAACCAAAATAACCGACATGCAGATACTCGCATACACACACACAGATATACGCAGACACATGCAGACACACGCAGACGTTGCTGGTGTTTCATGAAAGCCCACTAATGTTTCTTCAACTTCGAGGTTGTTATTTACGTAACGAAAACAATTCCCAGCCTGTTTCGTCAAAAACGATACAAAATAACAATGCACTTTTAACGTCACTCACTAAGGTGTTTAGTACATCGCTACCTAACAACGATAAAACTTCATTCAAGGGGTCGTGTGACAACCATTTGTATTAACTTTGCTGAAGCCATGTTTTCAATTCTGGGACATCTTCAGAACGTAGCACTAAAAGCTGCTTTATGTTAGATACATCGTCTGTGTGACCACATATAGCTAAGCCCTGTTTGACCAAGAACTGCAATTAAGTGATAATTTTGACCAAAGCTTCTCGCACAGGTTTCATTTCTTGTAATTTGCTTCGTGACAAAATACTTGTAGCATTAACGCCTTTTTCTATTGCTGAATTAGAAATCACTGCTGACCGATCTTTTCAAGCATTTTAAACTTTTCTAATATTGCTTTTTTCCAGTTAATGAAACCGTTCTCCACAAAAGTTCTTATTGAATCCTTCATACCAGTGTTCATTGACGATAAAATAAATATTTCACTTTCCCACGCCTTTTTACACAGCGCAAAAAAAATTTTCTTTCATTACATTGAATTCAAGTGGACGATTTTATCCAGCACAATATTATAAAAATATTGCACACGTGGAATGTACAGCAACTGCATAACACAACACGCTCATTAAAAGGGTATCATATTAAAATAAGTAAATAAGTGCTTTAGCTTTGCTAAATGCAATAAATCGAATGATAAACAATAAAATTAAATTTCTTGCCCTCAGTAAAGCGATTGCACTATTAAAGCAAAACAGAATTTATAACAATGGTAAGTAACTAAAATACAAGTCATAAGTCCTGGAAATACACCAATTTAAACGACTTTAAAGTAACCTGTGGGCAACTCTTATTAAATTCCTTAGAGACTCTAAGGAATTTAATGCGCACAATTCTTTGTGTGGCATTCAGTTTTTCCTTTTTTGTTCATCTCCATGAAAATTATTAAGGGGGGGGGGGCAGTTCGGGCACGAGCCCGGAGCACCCCCCGTACTCGGCGCCAATGGCCTTTCATATTTCGGTACTGTCTGTCTCTGGTACTGTTTATTTTGGCGAATACCGTATTATGCACATTTTAAGCAATATAAATGTCTAGGTTTAGGAACTTATTTATGATATAATGGTGAAGGGTTTTTATTATAGAGAAACAGCAACTATTTATTAACATTAATTACATGCATTTATCAACTAACGTTTAATAGACAAGTGTTTTAACTGTTTTTTTTATTATTCTGTAACAGTAACATACACAATTCCATTATTTATTACAAATATAATAAATGGGGGAGAAATTAAACAGAGTATAGTAAAAAAGTGCTTTACTACAAAAATTATATTATTCTGCTATTAATTATATACATCTATTTCACGTACATATATCTACAAACACATATAAAATGCATATCCCTCGGTAGTACAGTGGTAAGTACGACCCGCATGATTGTTTCATTTGGGCGACCGAGGTTCGATTCCTCGCCGAGGGGAATACCTTTTTTTTATCATTTTCAAACGTGTTTTTTACTTTTTCAATCGTAATAAAAATAGCGTTGTGTATCTTAATTAACAACCTGCAACTACGACTTCAAATGTTTTTGGTATTTAGCATTTAAAATGTATTATGTAAAGTTGTACAAGATTTCCCTTAATTTCCGAAGTGCTTGAGGAAAAACCATTTATTGAATTAGGACAAAACTATTTCATAGCGTAATGTAATAAAATAACATCCATATAACCCTTATTCATAAAATTTTATTTTCCTTAACAAAAATAAGTTTCATTTTTTTTGCTTAAATTAAGTATACCATCGACAACCTTAATTCTACAGTATAAGTGTTGAGATTACAATTAAAAATCCGGTTGAAAATAAATTTTTTTAACATGAAATGCGTTTTATTACATCTTAACATTATTTTTTTTTGGTTATAGTATAAAATAAATGATACACACTACAAAACAGGGTTGCCAAGTTTAACAAAAAAATAATTGTTTACCCACACTGTCACAACACGTCAGAAATCTAACAATAAGGACAAAATAAGAATGATCTGTAAAATACCTGATGTAGCCACTAGCCAGAACATGGCTTTCTTATAGTGGTTTCAATTTGCGTTAGCAAAGAGTACTTATACAGGGCAAATAGACTACAGAGAGCACTCTTCACCCCACACTTCTAGGAGGCGTTTTAAAATGGCATTTGGTCAGTCAGAGAACGAATATTATTAATGTATTAAAATTTTCGCTTACATGAAATGTACAAAATATTGTCTTATTTTTTATGTGTCTACCTAACCAGTTTAAAAATCAGTGCCTAGAAGGTTAAAGGTAGGTTTCTGTTTACAGGACCGGTCTGGGACCCCTACAAGGGCGCTGCCCTACACCTAAGAATGGGCGCAATCCGGGGAGTCTTGGGGGTATGAAATACCCCTCAGCAGAATGGAGGGTCCGAGAAAAACTTTTAAAATTGTGACCTTGAAAACCCATTTTTAGTACCTTTTTTGACTAAAAAATGCTAAGCCAGTAACAATAAAAACTGATATTTCATGTGATTATTTTATATCTCTGGGTCCAAAAATTAAAGAAATTTCATGTATATCATCAGCGTGTAATGGTTTGTTGCTTATGTACTGAAAATGAAAGTTATAGAAGTTTAACAAGTTTTTGACTTAAACTTTACCGTGGGTCAAGATGTTTTTAGATCCAATTCTTATGCTTTGGTTTTATTTACACCTTTTCTGTAGCATTTTAGGTATTTATTCCTATTATTATTTTCAAAAATAACTGAAGACACGGGTGTCTTCTCTGGCCCGCTCCAATGTTGAAGCCCACACCGATGCCTGCTCTGGCTCAAGCATACATACACAATCGAACACGAATTCACACGACAATAGGATTGATTATATCGTGCACGTTTTCCTTCAGTTAGGTTAGTTTTACGCTTCGCGGATGGGCGCGGCTTGTTATTTATGTGGCTTCTGGCTTGTTTTTATGTTTTATTTGTTCAAAAAGAAGTAGATGTAGAGTGTTTTTGTTAATTTGTGGATGTATTTGCACAAATGAGTAGCCGTTCAAAGCATATTCTAATGGCAGCATTGGAACAACATCGCAACTACCATGTAGGTGAGGTTTTGATAGTCTATTGCCTCTTAGAAAGATATTTATTACGGATGCTATTTACAGATGAGTCTTCAAGTGAACCGTTTTCATCCTACAATGGTAATGACTCAGGTTACAACCCATCTGATAGCTCCGAAAACTGTTCTAGTGACTTTGATTCTGGGGAGAGAGTATACTGTTTTACAAAAGTAGATGATCCCGGTCCATCCTGTTCTGTTATTGCTAAGGGTCGAAGTTCGCTTTGTTCTCCTAGAACTAAGCACACCAGGCTGATGTCATTTGACAATGAAAACGTCTCTGGAACATCAAGACAAATCATAATAATAGCGAAGATGGACACCGTGAGCTTAACCATCAAGAAGAGGACGATGAGCAGATACTTGTAAACCAAGGTAACGACACATTATTTGATGCAATAACTTCAATTTGGGGACCGCAACAGGAAATCACCTCCATCCTGAAGAAAAGTTCAACGGTGGTATCAATTCAGAATGGCATTGTACGGGGTGGCCAACTAAGAATGCGAGGTACTGTATCTGGGAAACTATACATCGTAGAGGCTTGCGGAAACAAAAGTTATTACTAAAACGGCCAATACAAAAACCTGGAAAATATTTTCAAGTTTCTGAAATGGCCGCTAGGGGGCGTAACTGCAATCTTGAATCTAAAAAAGTGATGTTTCTGTGAATTCTGCTATATTAACCTAATAAAAAATAACTGATCTTGAAAGTCGAAGATAATCTGAACTTTTTTTGTTTGACACTTTTTGACGTATCAATAAAAATAAAGTGGTGGAGGGAATTCAAAGGTTTCCTTAAATCACCCCCCGTATCTTCGAAACGGATAAGTCGATTTTAACAAACTTGGGCGCGTTGAAATGAGCTATTCTTGGGCTACAAATGTTATAATATTTGAAGTTTTGTTAGTTCCACATGTCGTCGCTAGAGGGCTTTGTTCAACATTCCGACAGAAACGGTTAATTTTCGCAAAAAATTAAACGCATTGGTATGACTTTTTTTCATGAACAAGTAGCTAAATGATGCCTAAACAAGCTCACGAAAACCGCATCTCGATATCTTGTTCCTAACCTAAAATATCGGCCAAAGAAAACTTTATACGAAAATCCCTTAAATTTTTTTTTTAACTACATTTTTCTGGAATGGTTTCTATTGTGTAAGTTGTGGCCCTAAAAAGGACCGATTTAAAGGAGGAAGGTTTTTAATGCCCCCGTAAATGCTCGAAATGATGACCATCACTCTGTGCATTGTTGAGGCCACTTATGGGTAGACAAAACTGCAGCTTCAATTTCGGCTCTGAATAGGTTACCTAGAAATTGCAATTTTAAATGTTTGTAAATTTATGCACCAGATTAAAATCACCCTTTTTAAAATTACTGCGGGCAAGTAAGCAATGCTAAAAGTTATACGAAAGGCCTATTTTTTGTTTGTTTAAATGCATATCCACTATGGATATATACGAAAAATACAATTAATAGAAGCAGGCAATGGAAACAGATACCTTAAAAAACATACATAATCCTCAAATTGTCAATACTTTCGCGTTACTTTGGCAATTTTTGTGCTTTCAAAATGCGTTTGATGAATAATGAAGCTGTTAATATGCTTGCGGTTTATTTTGAATGTCTTCAGAATGCCGCAGTAGCTAAAAGAGTTTACGTGGCTCGATATCCAAATCGGCGTCCTTGCGATGTGAGAGCTTTTCCCCGATTAGTGGCGAGCTTACGAGCTAATGGTAGTTTTCGGTCTACGTTTCAACAGCAAAGAATTGGAAAAACACAAGAAAATATTAACCGTGTACTGGGCGATATTGAAGGAAATCCTCATGTTAGCACAAGGGCATTATCCACTGAGTTGGGTATATCACGGACAACGGTTCAAAATATTTTGAAGGACCATAGGTAAGTTCTAATGGCCATCAAAATATATAGGTATTCGTTTTAACTATTTTTAATTACTTTAAGAATGCACCCATATCATGTCGTTTTGGATCAGGCCTTGAAAGAGGAAGATTGGAGTTTAAATGTATGGTGTGGCATACTGGGAGGCAGAATTATTAGGCCATATTTTTCGAGCAACCCCTAAATGGCAATGTATGTCTTGACTTTTTGGCCAATCAATTACCGTTGTTGTTGGAAGATGTGCCTCTGGAAACAACGCACAAATTGTATTTGCAGTTGGATGGTTGCCCAGCACATTTTGCTATTAATGTGCGAGAGCATATTAATGCAGTATTTCAACAGCGGTGGATAGGAAGAGGAAGTCTGTTTCCATGGCCTCCGCGATCGCCAGACTTAACTTGCCTCGATATTTATTTATGGGGGCGCTTAAAGGACATCGTGTTTCGGACTCAACCTACTACTAGAGAAGATATGAAAAACGGGATTCGTAACGCAATACGTAACACACCGAAAGCCGAAACTGAAGCTGCAGTTTTGTCTAGTCATGAGAGGCTTCAGCAATGTATAGAGCGTGATGGTAATCATTTCGAGCATTTACGGGGGCATTCAAAACCTTCCTCCTTTAAATCGGTCCTTTTTAGGGCCACAACTTACATAATAGAAACAATTCCAGAAAAATATAGTTAAAAAAAAAATTTAAGGCATTTTCGTATAACGTTTTCTTTGGCCGATATTTTAGGTTAGGAACAAGATATCGAGATGCGGTTTTCGCAAGCTTGTTTAGGCATCATTTAACTACTTGTTCATGAAAAAAAGTCATACCAATTCATTTAATTTTTTTGCGAAAATTAACCGTTTCTGTCGGAATGTCGAACAAATCCCTCTAGCGGCGACATGTGAAACTAACAAAACCAATTATTTTAACATTTGTAGCCCAAGAATAGCTCATTTCAACGCGCCCAAGTTTGTGAAAATCGGCTTAGCCGTTTCGAAGATACAGGGGGTTATTTAAGGAAACCTTTGAATACCCCCCACCACTTTATTTTTATAGATACGTCAAAAAGTGCCAAACAAAAAAAGTTCAGATTATCCTCGACTTCAAAGATCAGTTATTTTTTTATTAGGTTAATATAGCAGTAATATACCAGCTTTTTGTATTGGCCGTTTTAGTAAAACTTTTATATGCGCAAGCCTCTACAATGGATAGTTTCCCAGATACACTACCTCGCATTCTTAGTTGGCCACCCTGTACATTGAAAGGGAAAAAGAATGTTCAATACTTTCTTGACTTTGTAGACTTTGGTATATGTAATCGATTTGATTGTGGAGCAGACTAACTAACATGTAACACAGTTTCTCTCGGAAAATGAAAATATCTCTAACAGCGCTCGCAAGAAGTCATGGTAGGCCTACTAACAGAACCGAAATAATACTATTTATAGGTCTACTGGGGATGACCACCATAAGAGAGTATTAGTCTGCTTATCTTATGCCCAGAAGGTGATCGTTTGTATAAAATTCAGTCACTTTTAAATAAACTTACAAAAAAATCTCAGAAAGTATACACTCCCGGAAGAACATTTTAAGTCGACGATACGATGGTACCATTCCAGGGAAGATTACAATTCAAGGAATATCATCCACAAAAAAACCCACAAATATGGAATAAAAATTGTGCTGTGCAAATGGGTACACGTAGAATTTAAGTATATATGCCGGAAAAGAAAAGAAATTAAATTCACCATTGGTAGTCGCTACAATAATTGCTCTGAATTTGGCAATGGAGTTATTGGGAACCGGAAGAATTTGCATTACGGGTAACTGGTACACGAGTCTTCAACTTGCACATTTACTTCTGGATCAAAGCACCTATTGGTTGATTGCATTACGAAGTAACCGTATTGGAAATCCTCCTGGTGTAGTTAAGAAAAAATTAAAACGGCGTGAAATAGCAGCGGAAGAGAACGAGAGGGTGATATGCGTTATAAAATTATATGACAGAAGGGACGTCCTATCTACTGGTCATACTGACGAAACACTGTAGGTTCAACGCCACGGAAAGCAAACCACAAACCTAAAACCATAATTGAGTACAATAATGGAAAACACTCAATTGACATGTGACAAAATGTCTAGCTGTAGTACTGCTTTACGTCATACCATCCGATGGTACAAAAAACTAGCTGTTGAAACTATTCTTGGCACTTCCATGGTGAATGCACATTTCATTTATAAGAGAAATACAAGAACCTAATTTTCGTGTCTATTATTGAACATTTGTTAAATTCTACACCACTCCGATAGAAGACCCTAAACTAAGTCGCAGCATTCATACACATGTGATCACCAAATTGGATTGCAAAGCTAGAGAAAACAAGCAACTATAGAACAAAATTCAACCTTTTACATCCAGGGAAAAAAATATAGTTGACAATATTTTAATTAAGCATGGGTGTGAAGTTCTGCGATTGCTTCCTTACCATTGTCAATTTAACCCTAATGAAATTGCATGGGGTTCTTGTACAAAATTATTTCAATAAGCAAATAAGTTCTGAACCCCCGTCGAAAGATAGGTTTCAGAGATTATGGCTTGAGGTTTTCCCAAATAATCTCCTACAATATAGCAAAATTTTTTTTCGCACACGGAAAAGATTATTTCAAATGATTAAGGGAGAAATGTGAAAAATTTTTCGATTAAAAATATCCCACCTGTTACACTAAGAGAATCCGATTCAGATTAAGATAGTGATATGGACTAAGATTCTTCAGGAGATATAATGCAGGTGGAATAAAACCCCGACTGTTTGACATCAAAATTTTGGTTTTGGTGTTCGTCAGGTCTTGTCCGTGGATACAAAACAGCAATCTTGTAGTCAATTCCATTTTCCTACGACTTAAATAGATACATTTCTGGTTATTTACTTTCATGTGTACGTAATAGTCAAGAAAGTAACGACGCAGTAAATTTTATCACGAAAGCTAATTTTCACATTGGATTACTCATGAAAAAGTGCTGTGGATTTCCTGGATAAGTTAAATTAAATGGATACATATTGATGTTCTAGTTACGTATTGACTTCGTGGTCAAAGAACTAAGTTTGCATATAAACATACCACTACATCATGTTTAAAAGCCAAGAAAAGACAGAGAAAAATGCAGTAGGTAAATTTTATAACGACAGCAAGTCTCAAAATTGGATTACGTATGAAACTGCGTTCTGAATTTCCTGCGTATTTCTCCCATGTTTTTTTATTTTGGAAGAGTGAAAAAAGGAGAAGACATTCTTGTTAGTTTTTATGCAGATTTGGTTAACAGAACATCTCATTGCATTAAATAAGACACGATGTTGTCATTTATGATTAATGTAAAGAACGTACAATTTCCATTTCGATAATAGACGTTCAAGATCTGAAGACTAAAATTTACATGTTTTTTAAATAGCTCACTCGAGATTCAATGATTTTCGTGCAAAGTCTAAACAGCGTTACAAAGCTGCATTAGTTTCAGTTTAAAAATATAACCTACAATTTTCAAGTCTTATGTGGTAGTAACTTTTTGTTCTTTTGAGAGTGTTATCACGCTCTGCCTGTTCTAATGCAAAATAAGATGGAACAGAGAATATGTTTGTTATGTACAATCACCACTACTTTCATAATTTATGCTTTAACCCTTTAGTGCCCAGATATTGAAACATTTTAAAGTTTGTGTTTTTTTTCTGTTGATATGATTGCTAATGGGTTTAGAAAGCTCTGTAATTTTTTTAACAATTTTTTGTTTTAAGCTTAAAAAAATCCAAAAAATGGACTTTAAAGTACCTTCAGGAACGGTATTAGCAAATTCACTGGGTGTAATATAGGTTTATGTACAAAATTATTTATTTTTTACTGCGTATATTTAGCAACATTTAATAACTACAAAGCAATGACAAACTTTCAAAAAGGATATAACGATTAGTTCATTTCGTTATATTCTAGGAAACAGTTTTTATTTTGATTACAACACAAAAATACACCACATGTGCAACATTTACTGTATGGTCGTGATTGTATTGATCTTGAACTGCACATTTCACATCTTCCTCGGTTAATTTCGAAGACAACCCAGTGGGACCCACGGTTTCCAAGTCTCACGTCATCGGGTATACTATAGTTACACTTTCGTCTTTTTATTATTGGTCTGCATTTTCTTGGAGTGGCTCTAGTGCAACTCATTTTCATCAAACCCATAGAAATTGACTTTCTAAACTCCAAGGTTTCCATTTTTTCAAATTGTAAGTTGTAGGAATTAACAAAAACTATATCTAGAAATCCCCAGAAAAGCCTGTGCCACCATTTACCATATTATACCATATGTACTTCGCAGCTGATCTGCACGATCAACTCCGCCGATATGCTTGTTATAGCCGGCGACGACGGATGGGCATTTTACATCTACGCGTGTTCCATCTTTCTGTGTTCTTTTAACAGTTGTTTCTTCGGTACCGTCAGTTTGGGTGACTTGAAACAGTGGTGTGATTTGAGACAAACGTGCCACATACCGATAAGTGATAGAAGTGCGAAAAAAATTCACAGGAGTCTGTAACACTTTACAGATTGTAACTTCACAATGTGTTGTTAGTTTTGTTTCATAACACCTCCGAAAATAATTACAGCAGCCGGTTAAAAAAAACAGGGTTGTTTACAGGCCGTGATACTTCTATGCATAAAAATGAGTGCGTGAATTGAAAATTTGTGTATTATTTTTTTAAATGGTTTTTGATACTTTCTGATGACAAAACCAACCTAACAAATAATTAAAAAAATTTAATAACTTTGTGGGATTGTTTTTTATGTGTTGGCGACATATTGCGGGCGACTTGAGACAATGCCGAATAAAGATAAACGCACGTTAGGTAAACGAAAATATAACGATTTTTCGAAGGAGGACTTGCAACAAGCTATTCAGGAGTATAAAAATTCAAATTTGACTTTGAGGGATGTATCAGAAAAATATCAAATTTCAAGGTCGACCATTCAACGGAAATTAAATAATTTACATGTTGCTGAACCGGGAGGTCAAACAGTCCTCAGCGCTGTAGAAGAACAATTCATAGTAAATGGAATACTACAAGCAAGTGATTGGGGATTCCCCTTTGAAAGGGCTGATATTAAAAATCTTGTAAAAACCTATTTAGATCGACAGGGTAAGTCTATCAAAATATTTGAAAACAATGTACCTGGCGATTCTTGGTATTATCGATTTATTGAATGCCATCGTAATAGGCTAACCCTTCGATTATCGGGAAATATCAAAAGAAGTAGGGCCGCTGTTTCAGTAAAAATACTAAACGAATATTTTGATAATTTAGCAGTATCTGTAGCAGGAGTAGTCCCAGGGCATATAATAAACTACGACGACACGAATTTCTTGGACGATCCTGGGAGATACAAAGTAGCCGTACGCAAAGCAACCAAGTATGCTGAAAGGATAATAGATTCGACGAAAACATCTACATCTGTTATGTTTGCTGTCACAGGATCAGGGCATATGTTACCCCCATACGTGGTGTATAAAGCGGACCATTTATGGGCCACGTGGACAGAGGGTGGCCCCGATGGATGTCGCTACAATCGTAGTCGCTCTGGATGGTTCGATCAAACGTTATTTGAAGATTGGTTTTTTACCGTTGTGATCCCCTATTTTGCAAAATTAGATGGGCCTAAAGTGCTTATAGGGGATAACTTAGCATCACATGTGTCACTGAAGGTGATCACGGAGTGCAAAAATCAAAATATCAGATTTGTATTGCTCCCTCCTAACAGCACACATCTTACACAACCGTTAGATGTGTGCTATTTTAGGCCTATTAAAGAAAAATGGAGAAGACTGCTAAAAGTGTGGAAACAGAAAAATAAGGGTCCACTGCGAAAAGAAATGTTCCCTAGATTACTGCGAGGCACTTTAGAGAAGATAGAAATAAAAAATAGAGAAAATATATAGTCGGGATTTAAGGCAACTGGAATTATTCCTTGTAATAGAGAAGCAGTTTTGAAAAAATTGCTAAAACAAGATGTTGCATGTGATGAAATTCAAAATAATGTAGCGAATTCTTTGAAGGAAATGTTTGAGCAAAGTCGATATGGAAGTGAAAATGAAACGAAAACACTTAAAAGGAAGAAGTTAAATGTTCCAATTGGACGAAGCATTGCTTATGAAGATATTTATAATGAAGGACCTAGCACTGGTAAAGCATCAGCAACCTTAAATGATGAAGCCTTTGATGAAGACCTTAGAGTTGATGCAGATTCTGATTCATCAACTGCATCAGATCAGACTGGCAATTCATCCGAGAATTCTACATCATTTTCTAATATAGCAATTAATGATTTCATCGTAGTGGAATTAAAGTCAGAGAAAGGGCGGAAGATCAGATTTATAGGAAAGGTCATTTCTATAGAGCCATGCCGCTGCCGATTTTTACAAGCCAGTAAAAAAATACCAAATGGTTTTATCTACCCTGATACAACGGATGAAGGTGATATAGAAGCTGATGAATTTATTGGCACTTTGGAACCACCCGAAATATTAAGAAGAGGGACATTGGTATTCCCACCAAAACAACTAAAAAAATTCTTGCTTTGTAATTGATTTATATGTGGTAGTCGGCACCTACCTACCAAAAAAAAATTTATTGTTTTTGTTTGTAGAATTAGGCATTAGGTATATATCTTAAGTTTCCTGTTTTTGAATGTTTTTTTATGTTTGTATTTTAAAAATAAAAAATTGTAAGTTAATCATACACTTCTATGTATTATTTTTACGTGTCTGCACAATGCGGCAACGTACCTATTTAAATTTTTTTTGCAGAAAATGTTCCTTACACGTTTTTAAAATGTTAATTTTATCTCAAGTCGCCTCTATTAACAGTTGTCTTGAATATTTTGTACATTTTATATATGTGTCTCATGTCACCCAAATATATGGGTGACTTGGGACAGACACTTTTCTTTTTTTTTTAAGGGGTATATTCAATTTTTTTCGTTCATATTTTTATTGGGTTGCCTTTAATTAGCGATTTCGCATATAAAACAATTTTTTGTTATGTAATAGAAGTGTTGGTATTTCCATAATTCAATGATAAAGTTCAAAAGTGGGTTCAAGTCACCCAAACTGACGGTATTATGAAAGTTTGATGCAAAATGTACTACCTTACTGTCCTTCCATTTGAATGCCCTCACTCCCGTATTGGAGATGCGATAATCATAATCACCTCGTTGCATTGTTTTCTCCTCTACTAGGGCAGGAAAACCTTCCCTTCTGCTTTGTATTGTTCCACATGCCAATACTTTTTTCATATATAAAGATTCCAAAAGGTTGATTGACATAAAATAATTATCTGCATAAACAATTTTCCAATTGTCCCAGTCTGATTTAGTTAACGAAAGAACAACTCTCTTTCCAAGCCCGAATTCCTTGAACTCTTCCTTTAGTTCCTCGTTTTTTCCTTGATAGACATCAAACTTCGAGACAAATGCATTTTGGTCTGCAACGCACCATAGTTTGTAATCCCTTTTTATAGGTTTTTTTGGATTATACTGTTTTAGTGTACTGCGACCTTTGAACAGTATCATATTTTCATCTGTACTAATCTTCCTTGTAGTTTTGTAGCAGTTCTTAAATCGACTATTTAGTCTATCTGATAATGGTCGAACCTTATAAATTCTGTTTGTATTATTCTTGGGAATTAGACTATTATCATTACAGTGAAGGTATTTCAAAATTTTTTCAAATCGATTTCTTGTCATACAATTAGCAACTATAGAAAGACCCAAATCTTCGTTGCTATTCCAATAATGTTTCCATGCAGGTAGTCGATGATAAGCCATAAGAAAGTTGATGCCTATAAACGCTAGTAGCTCTTCTTTTGTCAAATTCAAAGTTTCCTCACGTTGAGTTGCGTAAAGGTTACTTTGGAACACAATATCTTCGATCGATTCCCCGAGCAAGCGGAGGTAAACATCGGTAGCTGACTGACAACCAATAAACTCTGTCTCAACAGGACCTTCGGGAAACTTATACTCAGGCATAAGTTCTTCCGCAGCTGCCTTCTTCCACTTTCTCTTTGTCTTGGTTGGTGGCTGCTCTTTTTCGTCATATTCCTTTTCTACTTCTGACTTTTCCTCCAAAGTATTTTTTTGACGTAGCACTTTTTGTTTTTTTTTCTGTGTGTTCGTTTTTCTCCTCCCGATTTTTGTCAAATGTTGAACAGGACGGTTGTTGAAGATCACAGGAATAAAACGATTTGGTATCCTTAGTAGTTGCAAATAATTTTCTTCTGTTACGGGTACAATATCTAAAAAGTCATTAGTGGTCTCATAATCTCCATCTTCAAAGTCGCTTGTGTCTTCATCAGTCATAACATTGTTATCGAGAGGCAAATCTTCAGTCAATATTTCATTTGCAATCTCCTCTAGCTGTTTCTGATTTAGCGATTTATTAGACAGCCATTTTATTTTTTTACCATCCATAATTCCTGATGGTACTTTCCAGTCCTGTAAAAAAACGGAATTTATATAGTTAATAAAATTGTCGAATATACATAAATATTATAAAAACTTACTCAATATAAACTTCTACACCTCTGTAAGTCAAAAACCAACAGCAGAACGCAAAAAAACAACAGTAAATGAATGATATCAAAGTGGGCGGCAAGCTTAGCAGGTGCTCCGTGAGACGTCAACATTCAACTGACATTGAAAAGGTCTACTGTACGACTGGGGAACGAATCTTTACCTAGGATTGGCCCAGATATGAGACTCGAATGTACCGTCGGGCGGGAGAAGCTATGTTTGTATTTAATGCAATTTTATATTAGATTAAAATTAGTGGTACTTGAGAGTACCGTCGAGCACTATAGGGTTAAATCAGGCCACATCACAATCAACCATGTTGAAGATATTACATTTTATTTTAATTAGCTTCATTTTCAGGTGTAGTACCATTTAAGTAAATAAATTGGAATACTACAAAATAAAATAAAAATTTAATTTTGTGGCAATACCAAAAATGTCAATTGATATAGGTTATGTTTGTAGCTTTAGAACAGAACACTATCGTGATAAAAGCCAATGAGAGCACGAACGCACGTTATAGAGAGACACATTGTATATGAAACGCATGAGTAAGTATGTTTGAGTGTTTCACCCCCCAGTATGTTTCAAAATGTATGGCATCGCCTCTTTTCTCTTTACAAAATCTTTGAACGAGAATAGATCGAACAAAATATATATAACATTGTATTTTTTATTTGTAGAGGATGATTTATTGTCATGTTATGATTGAAATTTATTAAAGAAAAAAGACATATATCGCTAGACCTCTTGCCCTTTAATTTAAAGTGATACACATTGCAAACTGAGTGTATGTATCACGTTAATTCCAATAACAAATTTAATTTTGCATTATGCTATTTATCAAGTTTTGCAGTTTAATTGTATCACTTCACCACATTTGACGGTATTTAATTAATGGTTACACTCATAATTATGTAACCTACATTCAATTATTTTTGGTAGTTACTTTTTTAATTCTATGCCCAAAGTAATATTTTTTAAATATTTCTTTACATTATTCCTTTATTAATAATAACACAAATAATAAAAATTCTTGCGGTTGCATTAGTCGTATTTATTTTGTTCCTGTTATCAGTTCTCACACTAATTATAAATAGTACAGACCTGTTCTTTTGATTACGTTTTCGTTTTCAGTAAAACACATAGATGGCGATAATGACCTTAATAATGTAATCTTTATAATTTTAGTGATCTTAGTTCACTACGTGAACAAAATGTAGGTTTTTTGTTTGAAATAATTGATATTGAAAAGATTTCAATATAAAAGTGCTTTGAGAGAAGAAAATCAAAGATTAAGGAGATCCTGTCAAACACCAGAGGTCAATCTGTCATACACCAGTTACGCTGTCATTTGGTTCTGGTAATATTTGTAGCATTTTGGCAGTAGCCAATATTTTGACGTATTTGCATTTAGACTGATTGGATCAAGAAATTTCCCCAAATTTTTTTCATATTTTACAAATATCAATAATAAATTTTAAAAATTCATTCCTCTCATTAACATTATTGGTATGTTGATGAAAGTTCAGATAAATGAACTTGAGTACCTGTATAAATAATTCTTGATTTTTTTACAAAATCTACATTAATTAATTTTTTAGGCTAGTGATGATTGTTTATGTTTTAAATAAAAAGAGGAAATGGATTTTGTAACGAAACCAAAAACAAATTAAAACGAGTGATTGTAATTAAAATTTTATGTCTTATGCATTACAAACAGCTTATTTATTACCCCTATCATTGCAGATGTAACTTATTTTAATAAAAATAATTAAGACTAGTAGGAAAACATCATGTCCACCGCTGAACAATATAAGTCTGAGCCAGGTAGGATTATTAAAATACAAACTTTAAATTCTAAAAAAATCAATTGTAGACGACAACTATCAATCTGCAAGTAGTGCAGAGGAAAATGATTCTGCCTCTGAAGAAATTATACAATTTGTAGATATGCCATACTTAAATCTCCAACAAACCACCGTTCGAAGAGGAAGAGGTCACTTACCTAAAGACTCGGTTAAAATATTAAAAAATTGGTTATATGAACATCGATTTAATGCCTACCCTAGTGAAGTCGAAAAATTAACTTTATCACAAGCAACAAATCTCACTATTTTACAAGTTAGTAATTGGTTTATAAATGCTAGAAGACGATATTTGCCAGAAATGATGAGAAGAGAAGGTTATGATTCAAACCTTTTTACAAATCCTCGACGTGGTAAAAAACAAAAAATGCAATTACAGCAACAGCAATATGTAAGAGATAGAAAATATATTCGATTAGATCATTCTTATAATGAAGCCGAACTTTGTCATTCAGATGATGAACAAGAATTGGATCTTAATTATGAAAGTTCAAGCCCTAAAGAAGAAAAATTCAATCCATGGCGAACTGATATACATTATGGCCTTATTGTCGACACATCTACCTCAAAAAATAAAAGGTTTGTGTTATCTATATTTATTCTTAGTTAAATTAATTAAAGTATCATGTTTCTTATTTAAGATAAGGTACATGATAATAGAACATAAACAGTATTCACACGGAACATTTGTTAATTTTTATATTTTACATTTACAGTAAAGTGGAAGAACTACAACATGAACCTACTGTCGAGCTACATAATGCCACAAGATCGCAAAGTATGTCTAATGTAATATGTGTACAAAATGGGGTAGGAAAAAATTTGCTCCTAAAAGTATTTTCGCATGATGATGTAATTAAAGTAGTTTAACATAAATAACATTCCACTAAAGTATGTTTTTAGGATAAAAATAGGACAGATTTATTACGAACAAATACTGTTACCGATACAGAAGAAGGTGATATGTTAGATTTCGAAGAGATTGATTCTGGAAATTTACGATTTCCAAAAGAAATAAAAGTTGAAACTATACAAGATGATGACTCTGATATAAATGATGATACATTCTTGTCAGAAAATATATTCGAACATGCACTAGCAAAGAATGAAGAACAAGAGGACGTTTTTGTTAATGAAATTACAATAGAAGAATGTAATCATGCAGATTTAACTTGTGATGATTCGGATAAACAAATTGATATAAATTTTGAAATGAAAAAATTGTAGTAGGTTTATAATTATGCATCGTGTAAAATTTTTAATCTTTAATTTAATATTTATATTTATTACCCTAGTTAAATTTGGGTTATTAGAATGTTATTCATTATTTTAATTTTATTGTTGAGTTGATACCTCTGTATATATGAAATTTACATTATTACTTATTTGTAAGTATTTTTAAAACAAGTATCTCTGTTTTAGTATTAAATTTACTTAAACATTGTCTCATTTATTTTGTAACTTGATGGAATAGACTGGGTTATTGTAATGAACATTTTAAATATTAAGACTTTCAATATTGTTAAGATTTTCAGCTAACATTGTGTTAGAAGAATTCCATCGTTTCTTATTTAATTATTTTCAAATCATTTCAAGATAATAAATGTGATTATATTATTTAAAAAATATATGAAAAAAAGTTATAGTGTATTTTTAAGATTTTTCAAACAATCCTAATGTTTTAAATTACATGTTTTATTAATTGTAATTTAAAAGCTTTTTGTAGAACTGAATAGTGATTGGACATGTTAATTATTACTGTTTGTATTTTATTTTATCACATATTTTTGAAATTGTATGATACAAATTATTGTAGTTTGTACTTTATATTATATACATTTTGAATTAATATTTTGAACAATGTGATTCCTATAATTTTGAAAGTGTAAATACAAGTCATTCTGAAGTATTAAAAAGAAATATAAATTTAACTATGTACTTATAGTCCGAGTCACAAAATCATCAATAAACAAACACACTCGTCACCATATTTTGTTGTGTAGTTTAGTCTCATACGAGACCTGTATCGAAAGTCAGCTGGTCTACTATTGGGACAAGTGGCCACTACTGTGCCATAATTGTTGTGAATTAAAAGTATTTTATTTTTATCTTGTCATTAATGAAACTCTCTAGGACTGTTGTTTATAAAAATATCTGGTGAGGATCACCATATGACCTTCCAACCTATAAAATGGAAATTAAAAGCAATGAAATAATTTTTTTAGGGTAATTATGCAGCCTCTTTTATAAGTTCATTATGAAATAGGCAACATTGTAATAATAATCTATGTCAAACAGATGTTTAAAATTTCATGTCAGATAGAAATTAATGGACATCTAGGTGCTAACTTTAAAAAAATACCAAAGCCTGCTTGTGTAAAGGTATCGATCAAACAATGTAAGCATTTCGTAACGTATTTATTTAATTTCTATCTTCCAACCTACATATACATATGTAGGTATCTCTACCTCATTTTACAACTTTTAGCAATGATGTCTGGATGTGTGTATGTGGATGTATGGTTAGTATTCACGATATCTCTAGAACGAAAACACCTACGTACTTTAATTTTGTATCCAAGTTGTTTTCATTTGGCTTGGAGCTGATTAGATTTTGGGAGAATTGGTGGTGAGGGGGAGTTTGTTAGGAGCAGTTTTTGGTTTTTATCAACAATTTCTAAAACAGCTGCATATTTCAAAGATATAAAAATACCCAGACAAAGACCTTAAACATATCAATTAATTACGTTCAAAGCAATTTTTGATACGACGCGTAATTACTAAAGTAGGATTTAAGTGTTAGTTAAAATTTTTTCAATATCAGAATAATGCTTATTTTTATAAGGAAAAG
Organism: Vesta saturnalis; assembly: GCA_036346205.1. Taxonomy (NCBI): domain Eukaryota; kingdom Metazoa; phylum Arthropoda; class Insecta; order Coleoptera; family Lampyridae; genus Vesta; species Vesta saturnalis. Next base: position 431,583 of record JARFJB010001443.1, read on the forward strand.
CGTACACATATTTTTTAAAGAAAATTTAACTTTACATAACTTTTCTTTATAAAGTTTTTTAATGCAAAGCGAAATAAATGTAAAAATTAAATAAATATGATTTTCTTTTTTTTTATGATTGTGGACTTGAACACGCTAAATTTGGCCTATCGTGCTAAAGCACTCAGGAACACTTAGGAGGATGGATAGAGGGATAATAAATTGCCAATAGATGCCTATGAACAGCTACCTTAAATTTTCTCATATCATAAGTGAGAGGAAAACAGGAACTAGGGAGATCATTCCAGAGTTTAGAAGCCGTGTAGAAAAATGTGGATTGCGCCCGTTTGGTACGACAAGTGGAGATTTGTACTGCATACTGATGATGTGAATGAGCGAACTGAGTGTTTCTCGCAAAGATAGCCCGAGATGGTATCAAAGAATATAATTCAGCAGCACAATAGCCGTTGTATTAACGATAATACAAAGAAAGAACTGAAACCATCCTTCTATGCTCAAGGGACTGTATGTGAGAAGTTAAGGACGGGTCATTTATAAGCCTAATCGCTCTCTTTTGAATACGATCAACGATATCGAGAGCGTATTGGGGAGCACTAACCTAGGTGAGAATTATATTCCAGATGAGGCCAAATTTGGGCCTTATACAGCAGAAGGAGTTGTCGAGAGGTAAAGTACTGCTTAGATCTGTACAAAAAGCCTATTTTACGAGCAGCTGTTTTGGTAGCTGACAGAGGATGGTCAACCCATGAGAGATTTGAAGATACAGTCATACCCAACAGAGTAATAGAGTCTGAAAACTTAAGAACTGAGCCATTCATACTTACAACAGGAAATGATCGATCTTTTTTGGCGGACATAAGGCAACACTGAGTTTTGTTAGCATTAAATTTAACTAGATTATTGCTTCCCCATTCGAGAATACGTTGAATGTCTTTATTGATTGAATTTGCCATTTCAGCTTTAATTTCTTGATTTGACATAGAAGGTGGATTATCACTATGAGTAGACTGAGATGAACTACAGTGAAGAGTGCTATCGTCAGCAAAGCAATGGATGGGTTAGTTGTTGAAGAAATACGGTCATTTATGTACAGCAGAAAAAGTGTAGGCGCTATAACGGATCCCTGTGGTACGCCCGCGTTAATGCTAACTTCTTTTGAAAAAAAAGCCATCAACTACGACACGTATTCGTCTTTTATCAAGGAAACTAGAAACCCAGTTGATGAGCGTATCATTTAACCCAAACGAGGTGAGTTTGGCAAGTAAGCACTTATGTCAAACTTGGTCAAATGCGACTACAACTGTTTCACCGGACTGCTCTACTGTATTGTTCCAAACTTGGGTCACATATGAAAGAAGATCGCCCGTTGAATTACTTTGCCTAAACCCATATTGGTGGTCACTATTAAGGAGTTTGTTAGTTTCAAGGAACGTGAGCAGTTGCTGATTGATGGCTTTTTCCATGATTTTAGACAAAATGGAAGTGATGGCAATTGGTCGGTAGTTTGAGGGATCGGTCTTATCGCCTTTTTTGGGAATAGATTGAACATTTGCTAACTTCCATGATGAAGGGAATTCCCCAGAAGACCTAGAGATCGTGTAGAGCTTAGATAGGACTGGTACTAGTTCGGGGGAACATTTCTTTAAGACAATAGCTGGCATACCGTCTGAGCCAGTCGCCTTATTGAGATCAAGCCTACTGATGATCGATTCCAAGAGCTTGTACCGAAAATGAATTGATTTCATAGCGTATGAAGAAGAGTTGACTAGGGGCACATCTTTTCCAGAATCATTGAGACACGAGTTTGATGCAAACAAATCCACAAAAACATTGGATTTGTCTACAGAATCAGCAACTACCGATCCGTCAATAGACGTCAGGGAAATGAAGATGTTCCAAAGTTTTTACTAATGGCTTTAGCAGTTTCGTTGTTCGAACAACTTTTTAGTTTTAGTGATTTCACTTTTGCAGATATTTCTAGCACCAACGTATTCTACATGACTGTCGACCGATTGATTAGATTTCCATTTAATGTAATATTTATTTTTTAAAGATATTGCATTAGCACAAGCCTTATTAAACCAGAGTTGGGAACGTGAATGACCTATATGGTACTGTTTTTTTGGGAATGTATAACTCCATTCCCATGAGGATGACTTCAGATACTGAAAGAGCGATGTCCGAAGAAGAGGACGACTTAAAACACTATTCACGCCATGAAAAGGTTGCAAAGGAATCTCGTAAATGTCTCCATCGAGCTGACTTAAAACACCACAAGGTTCTTTCGGTTTTGCGAACAACAGTGGGATTAGGTACAGTAGAAATGATTTCTGTTAGACAATGGTCGGAAAGACCTAAAGGCGAAAGAACAGAAGTTTTATAAACAAGAGGATTTGATGTAAGAAAGAGATCTAGAATATGTAGAGTATGGTTAGGTTATCAGGGATTCTTGTGGGTTCAGAAATCATTTGTGTGAGATCACATGAAATAGCAAATGTTTCTGCACTATGACCAGCGGGATTTGTAGTAGATGAAAACTGAAACCAATTAGAGTTATGAACATTGAAATCGCCTACAATTGAGATTGAGAACGCTTAAGCTGTATTATCGATATTTTTTTTTAAGTTAACTTGTGTTTATGTCTATTAATCTCTATCTGAAGTTTTATAAACGTCATTCTAATATAGATTGTTTTTGTTTTTACAATGTTGCCTGTTTTCGTTAAGAACGTATAAGAGGTTGCATATTTACCCTAATAAATTAAAATTATTTCATTTCCTTTAATTACTTAAGTTAGCATATCGATGTCTATTAACCTCTTTGGGTCATGAAGTTTTAAACGTCTGCTTGACATAGATTATTGTTTTTGTTTTTACAATGTTGCCTATTTTCGTAATGAACTTATTATAAAGGAGGTTGCGTTATTACCCTAAAAATATCTGAACACCACATGACCTTCCAACCTACAAAATGGAAATGAAAAGAAATGATATAATTTTAGTTTAAATTTTTTGATACGTTCATAACGAAAACGGGCAACATTGTTAAAAAAAACAATAATCAATGTCAGAATGACGTTTTAAACTTCATGTCAGATAGAGATTCATAGACATAAGTATCTATAATACAGATTTCAGCATTTTCAATCATATTTATTTAATTTTTACATGTATTTCGCTTTACATTACAAAACGTTATAAAGAAATTTTGTGTAAAATTAAATTTTCATTAAACAATACGTTACACCTTTTTTTATAAAATTAATCGTTATTCAGATAATGACAAACTTTGAACTCTAATTCTACCTTAGGAATTTTTTTGCCGCTAAAATACGCGTCGTATCAAAAAATTGCGTAGAATGTAATTAATGGATATGTTTAAATCTATATCCAGGTGTTTTTATATCTTTGAAATATGC